>VZRI01007246.1:81612-106659 GCA_013397515.1 Upupa epops
TGTTCCCGTTAAGCCTAGAGCTGTGATCATGGTGTTTGCTTGCTCCCTTTTCCTAGGGTCTCCATGGCTTCTGTAACCTATTCTGTCTGTGCTATTTACACATCTTAGCCTGAGGCAATTAAACCAAGTTTATACTGGTTACTGGGCAAAGTCCCGACCCTCTTTAGTCCTTTTTTAGTCCTTCAAGGGATTGTTTCTAGAGAATTGGGGTATAAACAGGCATTTCTCTATCAAACTCTAGCGCCTTATCTCAAGAGAGACCAGAAAGCCCGCAGAACTCTATGGTTTTCCATACCTCTGCAGCAGAAAACCCTACCTGAGATGGCATAGTCTCCGTTGGGTGACGCTACGGTTATCGCTGATGCGTTGCCAATACTCTCCACGGGTCCCAGCCCAACGTGGTTACTGAAACTCAGCACGTGCCACCCCATGACTTTGGCAAGCTGCTGAACCGCATGCACCTGGTGCTGTGACATCTGAAAGGCAACAAGAGGTTTGGCTTCTGTTCAGTAGGTGCGTGCTACGCGAGGAAGGCAGACTGCTCTGCCCACGGGTTTGCACTGCTGCTGTTCAGGAGTCATCATCAAGGGCACTTCTGGTCTGTAATTCCTTATTTTGTCTGTAACTGTCTCTAGTTTCTCACAAGTTATCTTTAGCGTGCGGTATCCAAGGGCTAGCAGAGCTCTGTGTTACTTAAACCAGCTCCTCTGTGGGCAGAGCAGGCGACTGCACTATGCACACAGGTGACTCTATCACAGACAGTTAGGTTCCTGCTCCAATAGATGCAGGGGTTTGAATAGAAGGCTGTATGTNTTTAAACCAGCTCCTCTGCGGGCAGAGCAGGCAACTGCACTATGCACACAGATGACTATCACAAACAGTTATGTTCCTGCTTCAATTAGATGCCGGGGTTTGAATAGAAGGCTGTATGTGAGCATTGCTCTCCATTCAGAAAAGCCTCAAGAATTGAGGTGCTGGAGCAGGTCCAGAGGAGCAAAGAGGCTGGGGAAAGGACTGGAAGGAAAGGCTGGTGAGGAGAGGCTGAGGGAGCTGGGGATGTTCAGCCTGGAGGAGGCTCAGAGGGGACCTTACCCCTTTCTGTAACTACCTGAAGGGAGGTGGGGGTTGGGCTCCTCTCCCAAGTAATTAGTGCCAGGATGAGAGGACAGGGCCTGAAGCTGCCAGGGAAGGGTTAGGTTGGCTGTCAGGAAGCCCTTCCTCAGGGAAAGGGTGCTCAGAGCCTGGACTGGACTGCCCAGGTTGGTGGGGGAGTCCCCATGTCTGGAGGTGTTGAAGGACAGCCTGGCTGCGGCCCTGAGTGCCCTGCTCTGGCTGCTGTGGTGATGCCAGGGGCTGGGCTGGGCTGGCTGAGCTCAGAGGGCTCTGCCAGCCTCAGTGACTCTGTAATTGACTCCCATGATACAAACAGGATTTTGAAATAATCCTTTCTTTACATGGAAGTCAGCCCTCTGCTGTAAAACATGTAAGATCAGCAAAGGCGCTAGCAGAGCAGACTGCGACGTTTCTCAATCGCATTGTTATCTCCACTAATGCTCCAGTGCAAGCATCGACCTTCCACAACTTTGAAGTTGAACTGGAAATGTTCTCCTGGATTAGGACTTAGCCCTCTTGACAAGGAAGCACCCACAGTGCTCTCTGTGAGCCAATCTGAAAGCACTTGCTTAAAAAGAGGTACCCACAGCAGATCCTGTTTCAACTTGTCGAGGAGTTTCGTGTAACTGCACAGACCGACTGCTGTTTAATAACCTGGACTGTTTTCAGACCTGGGTTTGTCTATTCACAACCAAGGGCAGGGCTCTAAGCAATTAAAGCAGCACAGTTCATTCAGGACCAGTAAAGGCTACTGCAAAGTGAGCATTAACGAGGCAGTGTCGAAACAGAAGGCACGGTGGCTCATTAAGATCGCCACTCCAGATACAGGTTGCAGGAGGTTTCCTACATGGAATGCCTTGTTGTCTGCTATGACTCACCCCGACCTGCTCTGAAGCAAGCAAGAACCTTTGTGCTGCCATGAGTAACAGAAGGAAATGGGTTTGAAACGGGAAGGAAAGCTGTTACTAGTGACCCTGTCAGAGACAGCATTCGATGTCATCAACAGCTGCTAGAGTCATGACACAGGCTGAGTTTTCCAGGCATCCACCCTCCTGTTTTCCTTTTCTTTACATTTTGTAATGTCTTCTACACAGGTAAAGGAGAGATTCTAGCTTCTCTTACCCCAACACTGGAAGAATAACATGTAGGAACCTACCTGAGACAAAAGGAAATCCTGCAGTTCTTGCTCTTGATGGGACAGTGTAATAACTCTCCCATCCCTGTGCACGACTCTGATCTGTTCCACTCCAATGTTCAGCTGCAGCTGGATAGATCTGTGAGGAGAAGATGGGGATTCATTTGAAGTGCATTATAACACGTAAGAAACAAGAGCACAGAATCCCTCCCATTCAGTGGCAAGAGCTCTGTGTGATGCCTGTGGAACACGACAGCAAGCCCAAACGTTTTCAGTACATCACTCGTCACGGCAACAACTCTGCACTGCAGGGGAGTGGAGTTTCCAGACCTAGTTCACTGCTTGTCCAGGCCAAGGAACCTCCTCACAGCTCCCTGCCTTAACTGTGCCCAGGTTTCCTTTCAGAGGTGAAGGGGAAATGGCTTGTACTCAGGGCCTGTTCTACCCCACAGCCAAGACCCTGGCATCACATGTACTCTGGAACCAGGGCTGCCGGTTGCACCGAAGATCACAGCCCGACCCACGCCGTGGGCACAGCCAGAGAGGACTTCTCAACATGGACAAAATGTGGGTCGTGCACCACCGACACATCAGTGAATTGACTGGTGGTCACCACAGACGTTCATTTCTGGAACAGGAGGTCTCACTTTTGATGACAGCGTGCAGAACTGCCAGCATGAACTGCCTAGCTGCCACAGTCAGCACCCAGGCCAGGAGTGAGCTCTGCCCAGCTGCCCACGAGCAGCATGGCAGTTAGAATCCAGCAAAGGCAAATCACTTTACATTCAGTTCATAGTCACAGATTCCTAGAAGAGTTATGGTTGAAAGGGCCCTTCAAGATCACCCAGTTCCAACCCCCCTGCCATGAGCAGGGACACCCCCCACCAGACCAGGGTGCTCAAGGCCCAGCCAATCTGGCCTTGGACGCTTCCAGGGAGCTGGGGGGCAGCCACAACCTCCCTGGGCAACCTGGTCCAGGGTCTCAGCACCCTCATCATGAAGAGCTTCCTCCTGACTTCCAGTCTCAACCTCCCCTCTTCCAGCTGGAAACCATTCCCCCTGCTCCTACCACTCCCAGCCCTTGGAAACAGCCCCTCCCCAGCTCTCCTGCAGCCCCCTTCAGGTCCTGGAAGGCTGCTCTGAGATCTGGCCCCTCTGACCTTCCATTCTTATTAACAACTTGCTAGGTTTCTTGATTAAAGTCTTATGTGAGTGAAGTTTTCTTCAGGTGGCTCCAACTCAGACAGACAAGCAGACATGAATAGGCTCCTACCTGTGTGCCTGAAGAGCCTCAATCTGTAAAACTCAATTTGCTAATTCAATCAATCAATCAATCAATGAATCAATCAATCCACTCTCTGCCATTGCTGCATGCTTCCCCCACCTAGAATCACACAGCTGGAAAGGACCTCCAGGATCACCAAGTCCAGCCCTACAGGTCCCCTGCATTTTCATACTTACTTGCAGATCTGTTCGTATCCTTGAGAAGTTATTAAAACCTTAACACTCGATTCATAAACATCGTTGATATTGGACCAGTGGGCTTGAATCTGAGGATCCTCGATCCGACTGGCCAGGCTGTCAATGGTGCGGGCAGTTCTACAAGACACAGACACATCGCACACGCTATAACCCAGACAGCTTGTGCTGCTCCCTCGTCTGAAGGGCACTGCGAGGTTTTTAGTCTGGGGGGGTTGTTTTCTGTGGTGCTCACACACGCAGAGAGAGCAGCAAATTTAACCTAACCACGTGGATCAAAGCTCTGCTTCAGCGCTGTTGTGTTGCTAATGAAGCACGGCTTGCTTCCACTGCGGTCATCAAGGGGTGTCACTCAGCAGCACAACTGCTGCAGGCTAAGAAAAGGAGGAGCTAAGCAGCAGAGAGCTCAAAAGAAATCTGATTACTAGCTGAGTATTGTTTGTTCATCCTGAGCTCGGGGTTTGATTCTCAGCTCTTAAAAACAGTGCAGAAAGAAGCGTCTCATTTTAAGAGCACTGAACAAAACACCCTGCGTGCTGCTCACCCGACAGCTCCTCTAGAGGAACAACTCCTCACCTACCTGCGCCTCAGGAAGATGTGTTTTGCTTGCTTTATTATCTTCTCCAGAAGCCCTTCGTTTGACTGTAAAGAACTGATGTCATTCTTATCAAAAGCCTGCGGTCCTGCGAGTCTCATTCTCTTATGGCCGAAGGGGGCACTGGCTGGATGTGGCATCACTGTGGAGCTCAGGGTTTGCTTGTGACACTGCAACGAAGGGCAGAGGCAGTAAAAGGAAGGGAGGAAGCAACGTGTTCTACAGCAGCCTGCATGGCATCAGGGTTTTCAAGAGTAATTCCACAAAGCACAGCTCTTCCACCATGACAAACCTGACCTTAAAGGCAGAGTTACACTCGTACTTTGCTGCCACAGGTACAGAGCACCTCTGAGGAGAGGGACCCTCCTGGAGGTCTTCTGGGCAACAAGTTCTCCATGGAACAGCAAGCCAATGGAATCCTGGAGTGCCTTAGGAGCAGAGTGTCCAGCAGATCAAGGGAGGTTCTCCTCCCCCTCTGTTCTGCCCTAGTGAGGCTACATCTGGAGGACTGTGTTCAGCTCAGAGCTACTGAGTTCAAGAGGGACAGAGATTTGATTGAGAGTCCAACGGAGGGCCATGAGGATGATTAGTGGACTGGAGCACCTGCCTTATGAGGAGAGATCTGGGACCCCTCATCTTGGAGAGGAGACGGTTATGAGGAGACTCATCACTGTCTATAAACCCATGGGGGCTGGGTGTCAAGAAGAAAGACACCATCTCTTTTCCCTGTACTCTGTGACAGGACGAGGGTGTCAGCTGGAGCACAGGCAGTTCCACCTCAGTATGCGCTAAAAATCCTTGACTGTAAGGGTGGCCCAGCACTGCCTGGGGAGGTTGTGGAGTCTCCTTCTCTGGAGACTTTCCAGACCAGGCCTATGTGACCTGTCTTAGGTTCTATGATCCTGCTCAAGCAGGAGGGTTGGACTCGATGACCTCCGGAGGTCCCTTCCAATCTGTAATGCTCTGTGTGTCTGTGTTTATGTAGGTTTTTCCAACCTTATGCTGGAAGGAGATGAATTTTAGCTTAGACAGCTAAAACAGTGTTCTTTCCAGAACAGACGAAACCTCAATCTTCTAGCTCAGGTCCTTCTGTGAGATTACAAGGAATAAAAGACACCAAAGCAGACCTCAAAAGAAGCAAAGTTATTATGGTAATTGATTGTTCTTTCTCTGCAGGAGTACAGTCTGTACAGATGCTCCCTTCAGGTGTCTGACCTGTGCTAATTAGACACAAAGGAAAGGGAGGACTGATGAGCTGGACTGCAAAAACCTTGCACTGCTTTTCTGACGTGAGCAGCTGGGCCTGAGGTCAAGTAAAGAACTCACATTGTTAATTGCAACTGCTAGAACTACTACACAGGCTACACTGACCCGAAGCATGGGGTGTGCCTGGCCTCTGGTGGCACTCTGTTGTTACAGCAGTACTGAGCACTGTGGAAAGCAAATAAAAGCACCAGACCTCTTCACAGACTCCCAGAGCAATCCTGGTTGGAAAGGAGCTCCTAGATCCCCCAGTCCAACCATCCCCACCCCAACAAAACCCCTCAGCCCCTGAGAGACTGACAGACACAGCCTGACCCCCTCCCTGCTGCCACTNCCTCCGGAGCTTGGTAGCTCTGCTCTGGACCCATTCCAGCATCTCCATGGCTTTCCTATCATGAGGAGCCCAGAACTGAACACAGTGCTCAAGATGAGGTCTCACAAGGGCCAAGTTACAAGGGCACAAGAATTTCCACCCTCCTACTGACCATGCTATTCCTTTCTTGATTTCCTGGGCCACCTGGGCACCCTGCTGGCTTAGATGAAGCTGGCTGTCTCCCAGCACCCCAGGTCCTGTTCTGCTGGGCAGCTTTCAAGCCCCTCATCTCCCAGCCTGTAGCGCTGTCACCCAGCTGTGACCGAGCGCTTGACCCGAGGCACATTACCTCTCTGATGAGCTGATGCAAATTATGTTCCAGCACGTAGAGGTGATCCTCTGCATTCTGCTTTTCCGAGGCAGCCTTCTGTGACTTTTTGTCGTTGGATGAATGGCACAGAGAAATGGACAGCTGCAAACCTGAACAAAGACGTTTGGAGCAATCAATCAGTTAATGAGGACAATTATCAAGGAGACTACTGAGCGCTGCTTTTCTTCGGGCTTTACAGCCAGAGGTTTTACAGCCAGGACTCACTGTATCACAGAGGAACTCAAGAACAGTGCTGGAGAACACAGCACTAAAGGCAGGAAGGTCTGCTGCTCACTCGAGTGCTGTCAGTCCAACCACTGACTCACCAGGTGCGTCTCACACCAATGCCTGTGACTCAATCTCACAGACTAAACAGGACCTAGGACCCCATTCATTCCCTAAAGAAGGAATGATTTAGCATTGCACACACTGAAACACCCTGCACAAGAACTCTTCACGTGATAGAATCAGCTGTGTCCCCTGTGGAAGCACAGAGGATTCACTGCCTGACTCTGAGCCAGCTTCATGCTGTTCAGTTATCCTCACTAAGGAGTGTCAGCCTCCCTTCTTCTGAAAAGATGTGAACTCAAGTCTTAAATTTCACCTGCATGCAATCCAGGAGTAATGACTGATGCAGAGTTCCAGACTACAACACGTACAGGGCCTTACAGCTGACAGCTTTAAGAGAATCACAGAGTCACTGAATAATCCTGGCTGGAAAGGAGCCCCCGGATTCCCCAGTCCAACCATTCCCACCCCAACAAAACCCCTCAGTCCCTGAGAGACTGACAGACACAGCCTGCCCCCCTCCCTGCTGCCACTCGAGCAGGGCAGGAAGCACCATGGCTACAGGGTTCTTCAACACCTCCAGGCAAGGGGACTCCACCCCCTCCCTGGGAAGGCCCTGCCAGTGCCCAACCACTCTGGCTGCAGAGAATCTCTGCCTCAGAGCCAGTCTGCCCCTCCCCTGCCTCAACTGCAGAGCAGTGCCCCTGCTGCTGTCAGCAGGCACCAAGGAGAAGAGGCCAACAGCCACCCCTCCACAGCCTCCTTTCAGGGAGTTGGAGAGGGCAGGGAGGTCCCCCCTCAGCCTCCTCTTCTCCAAACTCACCCTGCCCAGCTTCCTCAGCCTCTCCTCACACAACTGGTTCTCTCAACCCCTTCTGAGCTGGGTAGCTCTGCTCTGGACCCGTTCCAGCATCTCCCTGTCTCTCCTATCATGAGGGGCCCAGAACTCATGACACAAAAATCACAACAAAAGCAAAGCAATCCAAAATTCAACAACCAAGGTGAGGAACTCATGCCTTAGCTGAACGGAATCTGACTGCAGGTTGAGTGTAGACAATTAATACCGTTCCACATTTCTTACCTGGGAAAGGCTGGGAGATGATCTGATTCTTCACAACAATGTGAGGAATCTGTGATTTAATTTGAACAGCTTCCCGTGACAGCTGGGCAAAGATCTCTTTACACAGAAGGACATTCTGCGCAGTCTCCAGCTTGGTCTGCCAGTGTGGAGAACCTGGAAGCACAGCATTTGCAGAGGGGAAGTGTAAAGACGAGTGAAGAGCAGCCACCTTTGTGTTTAAACACCAGGTGCTGTGCAGTAGGCAGGAGTACTTGCTACCCATGCTCAGGATCTTCAGAGTTTTATCTGAGCACTAGAGTCATGGAGTGTTCCAGGCTGGAAGGAAGCTCCAGAGGTCATCCTGTCTAACCCCCCTACGCAAGCAGGGACATCTCTCCCTAGGGCAGGTTGCTCAGAGCCTCAGCCAGCCTGATCTTCAATGACAGGGTTTAATGATTTAGCAGGTGGACTGAGTGATGTTGTAGTGGCAGGACTAGGGGGAATGGTTTCCAGCTGGAAGAGGGGAGGTTGAGACTGGAAGTCAGGAGGAAGTTCTTCACCAGGAGGGTGCTGAGACCCTGGACCAGGTTGCCCAGGGAGGTTGTGGCTGCCCCCTCCCTGGCAGTGTTCAAGGCCAGACTGGCTGGGGCCTTGAGCACCCNTGACAGTCTTTTTCAACCTAAAGGATGCCATACAGCTGATACCTGGTTTGGATTTTGGCATGGGTCTCTTGAAGAGATTGACTGTCCCAATGTCACCGATGTCCGGAGCTTGTTTCTGAATAGAAACCTGGGGGCAAGAGAACACTGTCTGATGTCTGTTCTCTCCTCTGAAGCACACACACAACCCAAAACCCAGGCAACATTACTCATGTGTCTCTGGCAAACCTTGATATAGGCTGATCCCTCTAAATCGCTTGGAATTTGAACATCCAAAGGACAGTAATCCTCAGGGATCTTTTTATCCAGGTCAATGTCAGTGTTCTTTATCACCTCAAATGTGCCATGATGGGGGAAGAGAGAGCCTAAGAAAAGAAGGACAAAGACATACACACTGCACATGAATCTGTAGAATCACAGCATGATTGAGGCTGGCAAAGCCCTCTGACTCAGCCAGCCCAGTTTGTGACCTAATATCCACCCTATCAGCCAGATCAGGGCACTCAGGGCCACAGCCAGGCTGTCCTTCAACACCTCCAGACACGGGGACTCCACCACCTCCCTGGGCAGTCCAGTCCAGGCTCTGAGCACCCTTTCCATGCAGAAGGGCTTCCTAACATCCAACCTAACCCTCCCGTGACAGCCACTTTGGCCACTACAATTGTCAAAGCTGTTACCAGAATCCTGCACAGCCCTTAACACTACCTTCTAGGTCATGCATGGCATAGTCTTCCTGATAATAAACCAAGTCAACTCTTTTATAACCCAGTCTCACAATCAGTGCAAACAACTATCTGTTTACCTGCACTTCTGTAGCTCAGATCACCAAGAATTTTATCTCCCACTTTTCTCAGCTTCCAGTGCTGTCTCAGTCTTAACAGCTCAGAGTTGAAGTCTCTCTGTCGCTTGTTTTCCTGGTTTTCTGCAACTGATTTGGATAACCTCTCTGCACCTTTCAACAGGATTTGAGCTGCTCCAGCTAACGACTTCTTTTTTGAAATCAGCTGTAGAAACTGAGGATTCTAGTAACAAAGAAGAGAAAAAGTTAGATGCACCTTAATTCTAAGAAAACAGTACCAGGAACTAACAGACAGCGACTGCTAACTTGGTTTTGCTGGATGTTCAGTAGAATAACTTCCACAGCAGCAACACACAGGCACAAGCAGCATTTCACCTTACAGCTTCAGAGGGCAAGGGCTTTGTTTCAAGCTACAACAGGACAGATTTAGAAACCCCTCGCTACAGGGGTGATGAGGCACTACGACCAGTTGTTCTGAGAAGTTGTGGACGTCTCCTTCATGGAAGGACTAAAGGCCAAGCTTGATAGGGTTCTGGGGACCCTGGTCTAGTGAGGGGTCCCTGCCCAGGTCAGAGTGGGGATGGAATCACAGAATGGTGCAGGTTGGAAGGGTCCTCCAAAGATCATCTACTCCAAGCCCTTTGCAGTGAGCAAGGACACACTCAACTACATCAGGTTACCCAGAGCCCAGTCTAGCCTCCCCTTCAATATCTCCAGGAACAGGGCCTTAACTACCTCCTTGGGCAACCTGTTCCTATGTTCAGCCACACTCCTGCTAACGCTCTTCTTCCCAACATCCAATTTCAATCTCCCCGTCCCACTCTCTCTTAACCTTTCCCCTGTGTCCTAGGACCTGCTGTTGCATGGGACCATTTCATCTTTATCCTCCCCTGTCCTGTGCCACAGCCCAGGAGTTGGGATGGCAAGCCTGCAGCAAACTAGATGATCTTTAAGGTACTCTCTAACCATCCTGTGGTTCAGCAAAGCAGCCTCTGAATTCAACCTCACCCTGATCCAGACAGCCACCGTACCAGCACACAGCAAGGAGCACGTTACCAAGTCTTGCACACATCACACATGAAGGAATACAGTCAAATCAAGTCTTCAGCATCGAGCTCCCTCCCTGGAAGCGTTCAAGGCCAGACTGGATGGGGCCTTGAGCACCCTGGTCTAGTGGAGGGTGTCCTTGCTCACGGTGGAGGGTTGGAACTGGATGATCTTTAAGGTCCCTTCCAACCTGAACCAGTCTAGGAGTTCCTGAGCCACACAGACTACACCAGCAGACCCAACTTACCTGTTTCGGAGGGAGGGGATCCTGCACTACAGGATCTAGAGTCATGAACTTTTTATCCTTGACGATGCTAAGAACATCGTACAACACACACATCTCTGTCAAAGCGCTTCTCAGGTTGTTCCTCACCGAATCCCAAGGCCAGAGGGACGGCTGAAACTTTACCAACCCTAGAAACAACAGAAGGGAAAACAAAGGCCTGTTAAAAAAGCCCCCAGCGTGTAAGGCTCATTTTTAAAGCCCAGGCGGAGACCCTCGCCTCCCTCACCTTCCTCATCCTCCGCCTCGCTCGGTTCGGCCCAGGCGCGGCCCGCCGAGCCCGGCTCGTCCTCTTCGGAGCCGGAGCCCTGGCTGAAGTCGATGCGCTGCGCCAGGCGCGCCAGGTTCTGGGACATGGAGAGCGGCTGCAGGTAGGTCTCGCTGCCATCCAGCCCCACCTCCTGGACCTGCTTCTCGCACGCCGACTCGATGCTGATGCGCACGGCCTGCACGCCCGACATCTTCAGCCACCTCTGACCGCCGCGGCCCCCCGCGCTGCTCTACGGCGGCCGGGAAGGGGAGGCGCCGGGAGGCCCCAGGAGGGGCCGGGCTGCGAGCAGCGTCGCTCCGACCAGGGGAGGCGGGCACATCCGGCTCCCGGCTGCCGTGGTTCTTCAGCGCTGCGGAGAGTGGCTGTCGCAGCGGTCGCTGGGGCTGTCGGATGGTTTCGGTCCTCGTTCTGCGTGCCCGTGGGAGGCCTCCTCTCGAGGGCTGTGCTCAGCTCTGGGTCCCTCATGACAGGAGAGACCGGGAGATGCTGGACGGGTCCAGAGCAGAGCTACCCAGCTCAGGAGGGGTTGAGAGAACCAGTCGAGTGAGGAGAGGCTGAGGGAGCTGGGCAGGNGCAGCCATGGTGCTTCTTGCCCTGCTCGAGGGGCAGCAGGGAGGGGGTCAGGCTGTGTCTGTCAGTCTCTCAGGGATGGAGGGGTTTTGTTGGGGTGGGGATGGCTGGACTGGGGGAGCTGGGAGCTCCTTTCCAACCAGGATTATTCAGTGACTCTGTGATTCTGAACACACTGTTCACTTCTGGTTCCCCTTCAGCAGCTGTAGCCACACAGGAAGCTCAGCTTGCTGGATGTTTTTTGTCTCAAAGGCAATAAACCCCACGCTCAGCAATATCTGGGCTTATGACACAAGTCATGTGGCCAGCAGGAGTTGGAAGTAACTGTTTACTGGTGTGGCCACCCCTCAGTCATGGGTTCCATTCAGAGCCCCTCACTACAAGATGAGCATTGAGTTGCTGAAGTAGGTCCAGAGAAGAGCAGTGATGAGGGGTTTAGAACACAAGTGCCCTGAGGAGCAGCTGAGGGAACTGGGGTTGTTTAGCCTGGAGAGAAGGAGGCTGAGTGGAGACCTTACTGCTCTCAACAACTACCTGAAAGGGGATTGTGGTGAGGTAGAAGTCAGTCTCTCCTCAGGGCTGTTCATCCTGGAGAAGAGAAGGCTCACGGGAGACCTTACTGGGCGGGTTGGATGAGGTGATCTTTACGTGTTCCTCACATCCCAGCCTTTTCTGTGATTTATGAGAAAAGGAAATGGCCTCAGGTTGTGCCAAGGGAAATTCAGGTTGGATATTCGGAGACATTTCTTCCCTGAAGTGACTGTGAAGTGCTGGGACAGGCTGCCCAGGGACACGGCAGAGCCCCAGCCCGGGAGGTATGTAAAGGGACTTGGTCTAGTGGTGGACTTGACGCTGTCAGGCTGCCGATCCGACCTTCCCAGCCAACACTGACCAGCAACCCCAAGACCTCAAGGTTCCACTGTCTTTTAGGAAATAAACTCTTGGAAACAGAGAAGCATGCTGCATTTCCGAGCAGACTCTGTGGTTCCACTGCAATGAAATGACTGTCCTAACAGCGTCAGTTCCACACATGCTGCATTTCTTGCTTTAACAAAATTCAGCTGTCAGTTTGCTGCTCTCGTATTTATTCTGCACTCTAATCAAATGTGCATAATGAAAATGGTATAAAAATCAGTGAAAGATTCAACTGCTGCTCCTTCACCAGAGCCTCTCTGTGTCAGTCTCTACCTACAAGATGTGTCTCCGCAGGCCGGTCAATGCGGAAGAGCAGCTCAGCGGGCAGGAAGTACCCCAGGTACTGCACGCTGTCGGGGCTGGTGTCCTGGTGGTAGTGACCTCCTTCCCCATGGTGGCTGAAGCAGTGGGTGTGCTCCAAGCGTAGGTCAAAGCCCTGTCACCAGAGAGAGACCTGTGAGCGTGCAGTTAAAGCTTCTCCTTTATGCAGTGCATCTCAGAGCCTGCTCCCACTGCTAAGCAGTGAGAACTTGCAAGAGGCTGGTGAAGCTACTAAGGAAAAAGGAGCTACACAAAGCTTCAACGCAGAGCCAAGAATTGAGAAGCCCTGACAGCCTCCAGTGTCTGGTGTGAGTCTCCAAGGTGTTTCCTTTCTTTTTTTGTTGAGATTCAATGCAGCAGTCACATCCAGGAACCCTATTGGAAAGCCCAACCCCTCTGCACTGAGCACCACTGACTCTTTCAATACAGGGGCGATCTCTGCTCCACTTCTAAGAGCCAACGGAGATGAAAATGGGAAAAAATACTGAGTGAAATAATAATCAGCACAGTAAACTGTGAGAGCACCACAGTGCTTTTGGAAGAGACCTTTACAGATCGTCTAACCCAACCCCCTGGCTCAGACAAGGACACTTTCCACTAGACCTACTGATGTCTCTGTGGTGACACTCAAATATTTCCAGAACCACAGGCTTAGCCGAGTGCTCTCAAACAACTGGGGTCGTATTGCTTAGGATTGCACTGTCACTCACAGAGAAGTTATTCTTGATTCCTTTTAAATAAATAGTCTTCCTAATGATAAACCTGGCCATGGCTTCTGCAACCAGGCTGGTTTGTACCCTGGACTGATGCTGTTCAGTGCAGTGCTCGTGAAAGAGGCCAGGTAACTTTCTAGACCTGAGGCTTTCATTTGCATCAGCACTTCCAAGAAGCATGCCTCACACGTTGTGATAGAGCGTTAGCAGACACAGCTCTTCCTAAAGTGAACTGCACGAGCACTCTGTGCTCTCAATGTTTCCCCCCTGCTGTGGCCAGCGCTGAGTGCAAACTGGGCTGTTGGGTTTGGGATGCAAGCACTCGCACGCTTCATTTGCAATTGGAACTGAACCGTTAGGTTCAAGTCAGCATGGAAAGGCACTGTTCCAGAACAAACTGACCTAGAACAGACGACAGGCTGGCCTAGGCTCAATTCAGTGTCTTTACTGATAGCCTGGATGAAGGACTGAATCTATCCTTAGTAAATTCACCGAGTTGGGGGGGCGTGTTGATCTGCTGGAGGGGAGGAGGATGCTGCTGCAGGGAGAGTTGGACAGGCTGGGTCAATGGGCAGAGGCCAACGGGATGAGGTTGAACAGGGCCAATGGCAGGGTCCTACACTCTGGCCACAAGAACCCCCTGCAGGGCTACAGACTGGGGGATGAGTGGCTGGAGAGCAGCCTGGCAGAGAGGGGCCTGGCAGCACTGGGTGACAACCAGCTGAACAGGAGCCAGCAGGGTGCCCAGATGCCATGAAAGACCAATGGCATCCTGGCTTGGATCAGCAATATTGTGGCCAGTAGGAATGGGGACATCACTCTCCCCTTAAACTGGGCACTACACAGGCCTCTGGTCAAGTACTGGGGTTAGTTCTGGGCCCCTCTCTTCAGGAAAGGGATTGAGGGACTGGACTACCTAGGGTGGAGATGGAGAGGTTCAACCCTGGAGGTGCTGAAGGACAGCCTGGCTGTGGCCCTGAGTGCCCTGCTCTGGCTGCTGTGGTGATGTCAGGTGCTGGGCTGGAGGAGCTCAGAGGGCTTTGCCAGCCTCAGTGATTCTGTGATTCAGTGCTATAAAGGAGGAGCTTCTATTTCATTGCATGACCTCTGGAAGAGTTAAACCCCATCCATACACACTCCTAGTCTTTAAGGGAAAATCACATCGACAGAATTCACTACAAGTCTCAGTTTACCCTCAGAAGGAGACTCACCGGATCTCTGGAAACTATGACTGGCTGACAAATCAGCGGAGCCTTCATTTCAAAGAATTTGAGCCAGTTATTCACATCCTCATCAGTATTCAGAGGACAGGCAGAAAACTCCGGAGGCTGCAGCCAAAGGAAATGCTTTGTAAGGAAAAGGAAGAGACTTGTGCCAAGGAAACTTTTTCTCTGGCTACTTCCCACCACTCTTCACCTCCCCAGTATTCTCTTCACTTTCCTTCTCACCTAAAAGCAGCCCAGTGGTGCCCAATACCACGTTTCTGCCAGAGAGAAGTGACCAGATGGCTTCTCTCGTTGTGTAGGTACTGGGAGAACTACTGAAGGGAGGATTCTCCAGGTAGAGCTTAGAAGCAGCTCTACTGCTTCCTGTATAACTCAGTTCCTGTACTTCACCTCAGTGAATTTAAAAACAGTCCCAGAGTCCAGTGGATTTAAAAATAAAGGATGACAGCACTGAAGCCAAGCAACAGAGCTAGTTTTGCAACACTGGGGTTTTAATGACAGCTCCTCACTGTCCTACCCCCTCCTCCTAACAAATACAAAACCTGGTCAAGACACTAAGATGTTACCGCCCGACTTCCCTTCCCTTTCAGAGAGCTGTACAGATGGAGGGTAACTCACCATAACGTGGATCTTCGCTTTTCCCTTCTGAATGACGAACGTGCCACCCATCCCAACCGGCTTCTCCCCGTAGTGCTTCTCTAGAATTTGTCTCAGGCAAGACACAAAGTTAAGTTCCCCTGTTCTTCCGTTGGCTTTCACTTCAATGACCTGAGGAATGAAGTTCATTCGTTACTCCTGTGAAAGCTGCTCTGAAATTCTTCCAAGCTTACAATCACAGAATCCTCCTGGCTGGGAAGGACCTCCAGGGTCACCCAGTCCAGCCCTCATCCCCACAGCTCCCCAGCCCCTAGACCATGGCCTCAAGTGCTCTAGCCACTCGCCTTTTAAACCCCTCAAATCCAAGGTTATTTTTTGAAAGTCAGAGTTTCCCTGCAGGTGCTTCTCCACGTGCACCCTTCCAGGATCTGACCAGCTATCCCATCACTCTGCTCACTGCTGCCTTTGCCTGTGAAGGGCGTGTGGCAGCAAGTGCTTTGTTTGTGTACGAGATGATGTATAGATTCCTAGAATGGTTCAGGCTGGAAGGGACCTTAGAGATCATCCAGTTCCAACCCCCTCTCACCAGACCAGGTTGCCCAGAGCTCCATCCAACCTGGCCTTGAACACTTCCATGGATGGAGCAGCCACANTCGTGACCCTCCTGTGGACACGTTCCAACAGTTCAATCTCCTTCCTGTGCTGGGGGCTCCAGAACTGGACGGGGAGGATCCCCTCCCTCTCCCTACTGGTCACGCTTGCCTTGATGCAGCAAACATTGCTGGCTCATGTTGAGTTTTTCATTGACCAACAACCCCAAGTCCTCAAGGTTCCACTCTCTTTTATGAAACAAACTCTTGGAAACAGAGAAGCATGCTGCATTTCCGTGCAGAACTCAGGGTTTTGACTGCTTTGCCAACACCTTTGTGCAAGCTGTGTTTGGGAAAGCAGTTCTACAACAAACTAGACAAGCATCCTGATTCACCCAACTGGTACAAGCTGTCCCTGAACTCACTGCTAGCTTGGATTGCATTTGGATGGAGGATTTAAGGTAGAGAAGATTTAGTCAACTTGTAGTTATCTCTCAGAAATTCACATGCTTCTGCTTCCACCTCTGCTTCATCAGCATCAGTTCTGCGTCTGGGTGTTTCCTTAATGGAATTAATGCTCATGGAAAGCTGCTGGAACACTGAAACGTGAGTTTCCCCTCAGACACAAAGCCCTACGAGCAAACCTCACTGTTGTTGCAAGTACACACCTTCCCAGGCTGGCCCTCACTGGCGTAAAGGTTGGCCAAGAGCCCAAACTCACAGTCGGTGTATTTACTGCTGTACTTCTCAAGCAGGCAGCCTTTATCTGCAGGGTTTATCTGGGCCACATAGCTCCCATTCACAGCGGGCTGCTTCTCCACCTTAGTCTGAACAATAGGAATAAGCTGAGGAAAAGCAGACAAAAGAATAAGTCAGTGAGTCAGTAAGAACATGCAAGAGGCCGTCAGATGAGCGCAGCTCACTGCAACGCCATTGAAGCTTTGGACCATGACCCCGGGATCACGGAGCAGTGATCTCCCTCATCACACAGCTCTGTCTCTCAGGATGGGTATGAAAAATGCACTAATACTGCAACTGAGAGCTCCAGAAAACAGCTTTAGCTTTGCTGGACAGGTAACTTCAGTGTTATCTGAAAATGAATGCAAGTGTGAAAAAAATAAGACCTCACAAGACTGCTCATTCGAGTCCCTTCCCCAGCCTCATNCAAGTAGGGGAACCGAGGGAAAATAACAGCTAAGGGTGGATGTCTGAGGTCTGTCTGAGGCCTGTACGCAAAGTACTGCAGTTCTGTGTAGTACAGAACCACAGCGTTATTTCCAGCCCAGCCCAGCACCTGGCNAAGCAAGGGGCCCAGAACTGCTCCCAGGACTCAAGGGGAGGCCTCCATAGTGCCCAGTACAGGGTGAGAGTGACATCCCTAGTCCTGCTGGCCACACTGGTGCTGATCCAAGCCAGGATGCCCTTAGCCTCTGGTGCCACCTGGGCACCCTGCTGGCTCCTGTTCAGCAGCTGAGGACAAGTACTGCCCGGTCTCTTTCTGCCAGGCCGCTCTCCAGCCACTCAAGCTTTCTCAGTGCACAGTAACAACCACTATGTCAGTGATCCAGATTTCCTGCTGAGATCGATCATCTCATCTGCCAATAGCTGCATCCAAAGGAAATGGCAAGAGCAGAGGATTATGCTTGGAAAGACTCTGTGCAACCAAAGGCTCTACAGGCAGCAGTTTTCACCTCCTGTCTGTCCTGCCTGTGATCTGCTTTGTGTGTGTGGTCTCTTCAAAACTTCCAGTGGTAAAACAAAGCCACACTTCTGCAGATTGCTTTTGCAGACAGGGGTATTTCAAAGGGATCGAGCAGGACCTTAGAACACACATTTCTAAATCCTATTACTAAAGCTCTGCTGAGGTCTCTGTCCATCACTTTCAGGATATTGTGTTTCTTGCACATTTCCAAGCAATCACATGCTTCCTGGAGAATTACGAGGTAAAACTTAATCTACTATCTCAACAGTAGGGATGGCCCTCATCTGAATTCCTCCTCGTTGTTCTCTGGGCTTTTGGCATGAATGGGGTTATTCAAGGCTTTTTAAAAGGCAGAAATACCCAGCGTGATACGGCTCTACCGTCATGGTTCTCCCACCAACTTACTAAGAACCATCACACTGATCTACTCACCTCAGCATTTACTCCCAGAATCCTCGATGAAGCAGCTCCAGCTCCAAGAATGAAAGCTCCAGGGAGCTCTATGTCTTTTGCAACCGTATTTAGATCGTAAACCTGCAGAAGAGAGTCAATCCATTGGTTTTGGTGTGGTGCTCTGACCTGGAGTTGTCGTGCTGCTCACAGGAACCTCTGAATGTGTTTAATTCACAGCACCCTCACTAGTGTTTTGGATAACTGGCGTCAACTCAGTCTCTGACAACACAAAATTTAGTAGAAGAAACCCTGGGTAAATGTCCCTTTGGTTTCTGAAAGGTGCTGTCTGCCCGTGTCCTGCCCTGCCACTTAACCACACACGTTAATAATTACTGTCCCTGGGGAAACTTGTATTCCTGTAAAATCAAAAACAGGAGGGAGTATCGTACAGAGTCACAGGATGGCTCAGGTTGGAAGGGACCTGAGACGTCATCGAGTTCCAACCCTCCTGCTGTGGACAAGGACACCTCTCGCTAGAGCAGGTTGCCCAGAGTCCCATCCAACCTGGCCTTAAATGTTTCAGGGTGGGGATATCCACAGCCTCCCTTGGTAACGTGTTCCTGAGCATCCTTATGGCCTTCCTTTGGACTTGCTCCAACAGTTCCTTGTCCTTATATTGAGGAGTCCAGAACCAGATGCAGTACTCCAGGTGAGGTCTCCCAAGAGCAGAATAGAGGGGACAATCCCCCCCTTGACCTGCTGGTGACCCTCCGTTTGATCCAGCCCAGGATGCAGTCGGCCTTCTGGGCTGCACTCACACATTAAATATGGAGAGTGCTGAGGTGAGGTGTCAGAAAGAAGACCCAGATTTTTGGAAGGAGTCAGTAATACGAATCCAACATTGGCCTGAAAATGCAAATACAGCCAGCTTTCCCAAAGAAACATGGCTGTGACTGGGGATGTCAGGTGTGCAGCAAGCCACATAAACACACACAAGGCCCTTGTTTAGTAGTTCCTTCCACGGCACCCGTCACAGATTGGCTTCCAAACCTATCCCAGACTGAAAGGCAGGAGAAGATGAACCATTGACCATGACAGGCTGTCTTTGCTATGACCTGTAAGATCTCCTGACATCCCCTGTGTTTAACCCACATCAGATCCCATCACTCAAAACACTGGAAAGCAGAATCTTACTCTCTAGTTGTTAGTTTAGTATAGTATAGTTAGTTAGTATAGTTAGTTTAGTAATAGTTAGTGTTTAGCAACGAGCTACTGCAGTTCTTTTGACACAGTATGAAAGACCACAGCCATGGGAGGAACTCACCTTGTCTTTCTGTACAAGGGGTATGAGGTAAGGGACGCCTCCCACATCGGCTATTCTAGGCTTTCCGCAAATGCCTGGAGGAATACAGCCAGTTAGCTAGGTAAACGATCTTCTTCTAATAATCTTACGTGAGCACGCAGTCTAACCCTCCAAAGAACCACTTCTAAAACCCTTTGAGAGTGCTGTGGCCCCCGGCACACTTAGCTCAAGAGCAGCACTATTAAGATGTCCAAGGACAGCAGCTCTGAGGTCATTAACTAAGATCAGGTAGAAAGAAGTGGAGAATTCTCAGTGTATGACGCTAGGTTACCTTTAGCAGGAAAGTTGAAGGGTTCCTGAGTCAGATCAGGGCAGTTTACAACAGAGACTTGAGCATCAGCAAAGTTTTCTTTAAGCCCTTTCTGCAAAACTATAATAAAGAATAATGGAATCGTTACCACAGAATCACGGAGTCACTGGGGCTGGCAGAGCCCTCTGAGCTCCTCCAGCCCAGCCCAGCACCTGGCATCACCACAGCAGCCAGCCCAGGGCACTCAGGGCCACAGCCAGGCTGTCCTTCAACACCTCCAGACACGGGGACTCCCCCACTGCCCTGGGCAGTGCAGTCCAGGCTCTGAGCGCCCTTTCCCTGAGGAAGGGCTTCCTGACAGCCAACCTAACCCTCCCCTGGCAGCTTCAGGTGCTGCCCTCTCATCCTATTGCTAGTTGCCTGGGAGAAGAGCCCAACCCCTAACTGCCCTACAGGGAGTTACAGAGAGTGATAAGGTCCCCCCTGAGTCTCCTCTTCTCCAGGCTAAACACCTACAGCTTCCTCAGCCTCTCTCCTCATAAGATTTTCCCTCCAGTCCCTTCCCCAGCCTCGTTGCTCTCCTCTCACTGCTTCAAATACTGCGTTAAGAAGTCCAAGTTCTTTCACGGCCAGGGTCTGCTTTGACGGACATCTCAAACTAGGGAACAGAAACCCCCATCTGTGATCTCAAATCAGGCAGTTCCTCATTTACTCAGGGCTTTCCCGTATCTTTTGTTTCCTCCAACCAGTATTTACTTCTCAGGAACAGAGTTACCAAGCTGATTACCAAGGTCATTAGGAGGTACCTGGCAGGTTTCTGAATACATTTCAGTACCTTCTGCTGAGTGAAAAGGGCATTCTTCACATGTACTCAAGAGCTGAGCAGCAACAGAGTTCAGTTTTGGGGCAGATGGGGAGCAAAAATGAGAGCTATGCTTCATGACCCATCTTTTCTGCCACTGCTTGAAGCTGTTCTACTGCTCCATGCCCTTCTCTGCTGAGCACACAGATCTCGGGTAGCCCTGGCCTAAGCCATTGAATCATCCTGGCTGGAAAAGACCTCCCCAGCCTGACAGGTACTGGGTGGGAAAAGCACTAAGAACCACGCTTCCCAGTGCATGGAAACATCGAACTGGCACAGACCATGCCGAGGGGCACCGGACTCGAGACCCATTCTGAAAGATGCTGCAGGAGACAGACTACCAGAAGGAGTCACAGCTTTCTACCACGGCAAGGAAAAAAGGCTGTTTAGACCAAACCACTGCCAGACGTTGTTTCCAGTATCATTTTGTTATTCTGAGTACATTTTAAAGCTGTTTCCTGCAGCCCGATTTGAAGACAATCCAGGCCAATTTTGGTTTGCAGTTGGCCTTTATCCGAAGGCAAACTAGGTCCAAGCAGGAGGACCTGCCAGGCTATACTGCATCCTGTCAGCTGTTGTCAGCTGAAAAATAGACTGAAGGGTAGAGTAGGGTAGATAATCCCAGATGTGTGCACTGATTTGGTTTGTACCTCTCAATCTCACACAACAGCCAACCTGCAAAAGCAGCAGACACTTCTAATGGGTTTCAGAGCCTATCTGTGTGCTTAAGAATCACTGGGGTTTGGGAGACGAGTCCTTGTTTGCTGTAAGGACATGCTAACACATGCTTCTCCTCACACCTCGCTACGCTAACAGGAGGAACATTCTAGCTGTACAAAGTTTTTCTAGCAAACCTCTTCAGAAGCTCTTTTCAGAGCTTTAAAATACAGGCAAAGAGGACATTATACACTTGTGAAAACTCGAACCCTCTGCATGACTTACCCCCAGCAAGCTCCTCCAGGCTGGGAACGTGAAAAGCAAACCTTTCGACTTTGGCCATTTCCTACTCGGTGCTGATTTCTTCAGGTGGGAAAAGTCAGTCTGCTGCACTGTAGGACCCGTAGGACTGAGCTGACAAGGACAATAGTTTAATGATTACAACAGGCTGATTTCAATATGTTACTAATTCCTCACTTTCTCTCAAGAACACTCAAAAGTGGAGGTAAAAGAATGACTAACAGCTGCAGTATTAATAGTTTTCTTGGGTGCTTTGGAAGAAGATGGGTCTGTCGTGTCAGCTCTACGGCTGGCTCAGGGCATTACCTGTGCTAGTCCTCAGCGTGAGGGTGCATGCAAAACACAGAATCACTGAATAATCCTGGCTGGAAAGGAGCTCCCAGCTCCCCCAGTCCAGCCATCCCCACCCCAACACAACCCCTCAGTCCCTGAGAGACTGACAGACACAGCCTGACCCCCTCCCTGCTGCCACTCGAGCAGGGCAGGAAGCACCATGGCTACAGGGTTCTTCAACACCTCCAGGCAGGGGGACTCCACCACCTCCCTGGGAAGGCCCTGCCAGTGCCCAACCACTCTGGCTGCAGAGAATCTCTGCCTCAGAGCCAGTCTGACCCTCCCCTGCCTCAACTGCAGAGCAGTGCCCCTGCTGCTGTCAGCAGGCACCAAGGAGCAGAGGCCAACAGCCACCCCTCCACAGCCTCCCTGCAGGGAGCTGGAGAGGGCAAGGAAGTACCCCCTCAGCCTCCTCTTCTCCAAACTAAACCTGCCTGGCTCCCTCAGCCTCTCCTCACACGACAAATCCTCTGCTGAATCAGTTCAAGGGACAGAGATTTATCTGTCCTTTGCAAGCCTGGAGCCATAATTTGTTTCTGAAAGAAAACTGGACTTCTGTGAGCACATTATCTGCCTCCTCAGGTCTTCCCTGCCTTGATGTTTGTTTTTTCAGCATTGGCTCTGGTGGACTTTCATCTTTCACTGCAATACAGTCTCAAATTGATTCTGGGCATGTGTTTCCCCTTCCAGCGTGGAACATGCTAGCAGCTAAAGAGAAAATAACAGCAGTAGGTTCTGCAGGATCAGGCTCTGTGTGGCTACAGATCCTGTAAAAAGAGAGTTTAAGAACCCCTTTACAGATGAACTATATTTCAACACAGCAGCAGCTACTGGGGCAAACCGCTTGCCCCGGGCAGGAAGAGCCTACAGATCAGCCACAGAAATCATTAACTCCTGCTTGCTGCACACAGCAGTAAAAACCAATGAGTCCCACTTAGAGGGATCTCAGGCCTTGGGGGAAAACACCAACAGCTCAGTTACCATCCCAGACTTGACAGAGCTTCTGTTAGTCAGGACTATGATCATAGAATCCTCATGGCTGGAAAGGACCTCCAGGATCACCCAGTCCAGCCTTCATCCCAACAGCTCCCCAGCCCCCAGCCCATGGCCTCAAGGGCTCTAGCTACTCGGCTTTTAAACCCCTCCAGGGATGGGGACTCTACCCCCTCCCTGGGCAGCCTGGTCCAGTGCCCAACCACTCTCTCAGCAAAGAACTTTTTCCTAAGATCCAACCTAACCCTCCCCTGATGCAGCTTGAGACTGTTTCCCCTCACCCTGTCATTAGGAATTTGGGAGAAGAGCCCAGCATCAGCCTTGCTACAACCTCCTTTTAGGTAATTGGAGAGTACAGTAAGGTTTGCTCTCAGCCTTGTTTTTGCTAGACTAAAGAACTGCAGTTCCCTCAGCTGCTCCTCATAGGGCCTGTTTTCCAGCCCTCTCCCCAGCCTCGTTGCCCTCTTCTGGCCCCCCTCCAGCCCCTCAATGCCCTTCTGATCCTGTGGTGCCCACAACTGGCCCCAGTACTCAAGATGCACTCTCACAAGCAGAGTACAGGCGCAGGATCACCTCGATACTCCCGCTGGTGACACCGTTCCTGATCCAGGCCGGGATGCGGTGCAAGCTAGCTCCTTATGCACACTCTCACTTCTATTTGAAAAGCCCAACAACCTAGCTTTTGTGACTGTCAAAAATCACAGCTGTCCTTCCATCCCCTGCTTGAGTCTGCTCCAAGAAATAAAAGCAAGCGGACAAAAGAAAGAAGAAGCATTGGGAGATGATTACATTAACTCTTTGAGCTCAAAGTTCAGCCACCCCGAGCTACTGCTGTGGCAAGAAAGGGAGGAAAACGGCTACCTCTGTATAGTGGTTCTGAACTTGGTTGGTTTATCCCTTTCCACAGATGTCTGCCTCCCTTCTCTGGCTGTGAGGAGAAAGTAACAGGCTGGGTTTGGTGCCTTTGGTAGAAGCTTCAGATAGGGTGAATCATATCCCACGGCTTTTAAGTGTGCACCCAACACAAGAAAGGGACTGATTAGTCAGAGGCTGTGAAAAGATGCCTGTGGCAGCACCGTTTTAGATGGTACCCATCCCCTCAAGAGCCTTTTGCTAAGTCTGGAAGGAAGCTTTGCCCACACTCCAGACATCAGTTAAAGAAGTTCTCAGACTAAGGAGACTAGAACTGCTGTGCGAAGAGCAGAGGCAAGACCTGGACACAGTTCAAACAGGTAGGTTGAGTTATAACACTCAGACCAACCCCTCTCCACAATCCAGGAAGAAGGGAAAAAGTGGGGGATAAGCTTGATGCAAATCTGAGTGCTAGGCAGGAGTTCTTACCGGGTAGGACAGCAAAGAGTCGATCCTCGAGTCACCACGGCACAGAGAGCATTCACTGTGGGAGTGACAGAACCTGGAAGAAGCCAACGATAGAAAATCAGCATCTGTCACGGTGGAGTCACTGGAGTGCTACAGATTTCCAAAGGACACATGCGAAATGGACCACAAGATTCTTAGATCTGGGATGGTGCAAGTGAAATGAAGCAACAAACACGTAAAAATATGTTAAAAGCCTTTCTGAAGCAGGAGGAAAACATCAGAGAGCAAGGAGAAGGCAGATGAAATGAGAACCATGACAGTAAGTGTGTGAGTGTCTAGTATGAGAACTTGAATTTAAACTAGTTTGTAAGGCAGAAACCAGAGAGGAGAGGTTACAGGCAGGCTAGAGATGAGTCAGGCAAAGAGGGGAGTGAAAGCAGCATCAGGGAAAAACTGAAGCCGGCAGTCAGTGAGAGAGCAGCAACTCTGCAAAGGCATCAGAAGGGAAACACGAGCAGGGGCACCCGCAGCGGTTGGGCTCCTCGGCCGGGGCGATGGGAGCAGATCCCGCAGGTGGCAGGGGAAGGCAGCAGGNGAGTGTCTAGTATGAGAACCTGAATTTAAAGTAGTTTGTAAGGCAGAAGCCAGAGAGGAGAGGTTACAGGCAGGCTAGAGATGAGTCAGGCAAAGAGGGGAGTGAAAGCAGCATCAGGGAAAAACTGAAGCCGGCAGTCAGTGAGAGAGCAGCAACTCTGCAAAGGCATCAGAAGGGAAACACGAGCAGGGGCACCCGCAGCGGTTGGGCTCCTCGGCCGGGGCGATGGGAGCAGATCCCGCAGGTGGCAGGGGAAGGCAGCAGGACAGCAGCGGCGATCGGGGCCAAGGCCAGCTCTCGGCAACAGGCGGGAGCCCGCAGGAAGAGCACTGGGCAGTCACAGGCGGCGACGAGCGAAGGACAGTGAAGAGCGCTGGAGCAAAGAAGCCCCAGAACTGGCACTGCCCTGGGCACGGCTGCGAGAGGGAGAAGGGAGAGACCTCTCCTCTCCCATTTCCCAAGGAGACAGCGCAGGGCAGGGAAGGAGAGACGGGACAGCAGCAGCGAGAGGCGGATCGGTACACGGAGCAGCTCCCGGAGCAGCGGGCGGGAGCAGCGTCCTGAGGGCAGCCCGGGCCCGGGCCGAGGCGGGAACCGGCTGAAGGGGGGGGGAGGCAGTGAGAGCGGCCGAACGCAGACACCAGGAGGGGCTCCGCACTGCCACAGCCCGTA
>VZRI01007246.1:106898-130095 GCA_013397515.1 Upupa epops
GAGGGATGGGACCGAGCGGGGTGTCCCGCGGGTGCACACGGGGGACGGAGCTGATGGGGGAGTGATCGGTGGTGGTTTGGGGAGGAGTAGTGACCGTGTGAAATCATCAGCCCGTGACGCCTTGGCGGCTGTTCTGCCCGAGGGGGTCTGTGTGTCCGGCCAGGCGCTCAGAGGAGGCGGAGGAGCGGTGCTGAGCTGCTGCTGCTAGCGGTAAGTTGCTGCTGTGCTGTTGGGCGCTGTGTTCGTCAAGCCTTGGGGGAACTGCTGCTGGCAGTGTGTTTGCGACTCCTCAGGGTGTAGAACAGTCAATCGTAGAATTATTCCGGTTGGAAAGACCTTCAAGATCGAGTCCCAGCTATTAATCTATACTAAACCTCCTGCTAAACTCTGCCCCTCAGCTCCAGATCTGTGTGACTCTTAAAACACATCCAAGGATGAGGATTCAGTCCCTCCCGGGACAGCTTTGATGCCTTTCTTACTAAAGAAGTTCCTAATGCCTGACCTGAACTTCCCTTGGTCCCTTCCAGTCCCAGCACTGTGAGTCTGTGATAGACTTGGGCAGCTGAAGGAGTGCATTGGGTTGTCTTGGATTTAATTGAGAAGGAGCATCTTACTGCCTCNCTGTGGCAGGGGTACTGGACTGGATGATCTTTCCAGATCCCTTCTGATCCCTAAGGATTCTATGATTCATGGTGACACTGTCTTGGATTAGTTCTAAGAGGTGATAAAGTACAGGGAAGTATTGCTAAAGCTGCAATACCTTGATAAAGAGTTGTTAGCTACATACACACTTGTTCTAAAGGAGAACTTACTGCTAGCATGGAGAGGGTTAACACATTCACAGCTTGGCTCTCTTTGTGTCTGAACAACCTGATGCACTCTGCACTTCTTGCCTTGAGCAGGAGTTGACCCAAAGGAGCTGTAAAAATCCCTTCTGACTTAAGTGATGCTGTGAGTGGCTGCAGCTGAATACATTTGCTTATCATTCATAGGACAACCTCTCATTTCTTGTTCTCGTTGACCTTTAGGGCCAACTGAAACATGACTGACACAGATGAGTCCCAGGCTTCTGTCTCCGAGTACCCTGATGCTCGAGAGCTGATAGGCAGTCGGCGAAAACAGCTGTGTAAGACACGTGTGAAGCAAGTGGAGGGCTGTTGAGCAAGGCAGAAGAGTGCTGGGCCGTCTGAGGAGGTTCCAGATGAACACAACAGTATGTGTAGATTACCAGCTGCTTCCACTGTGGTTTTGTTGGACAGCAGTGACTCAGAAATGTGAGTGTTTTACCTCTGGTTTGGATGTTACTGCATGAAGAGTCTGTGGCAGGTACCATAGAGGTAGGCATGCTGAAAGTAAGTGTTCCTTTCTCCCTCAGTGATCTTGCTGCTGCTGGTGGCAGTGGGTACTGTTCCGATGGCTCCATCGCCCCTTCAAAGCACAGAAGGCCATCTCCATCTTCAAGGCAACAAACTGTCATTAGAGTGCCTGACAGTGGAAGCTCTTCAGATTCTTCTCTGTCCCCTCAAAGGCCAGCGAGATCTTTGGATGATTCCAAGAAGTCAAAGCTCAATTTGAAAGCCATTTTTGACTATCACTTCAGGGGAAAGAAGTTTAGGGCTGCTGCGCATCGGAAATACAGGGGTGGCTCAGAGAAGAAGAAGAAACAACCACGTGAAAGGAAACAGAGGCCTAAGGGGAGGAAACTACTGACGGCCTCACCTCAAGAGCAAAGGAGAAGGCTTCTAGATAGAGGTGTTCAATTTCCTTTTGTTGAAGAACACTATGGGAGGAAAGATCTTCCCTTAAATATGGTTCTTGGCTATGAGGTGAGCCCTCTCTCGTGGGTTGGAAGCTGTTCTTGAGTCTATAAATGATGAATTTAGATGCGCCATGCTGTCTCTGTTACTAGAACACTCAGCACTCATTACTGTGAGGCTGAGATTGCTAAACTTTGGGGGTCAGTGTAATAGAGACGATGTGAATGGTTGATAGCAGTGTTTTTAAGACCTTGCTGGTTGTGTTTTCTCTAGAAAGCAGCTGCCAAAGGGTATTTTCGGTACATCGAAAAGCTTAAATATGAAGCACACCTTAAAAAAGCTTTAAAAGCCCTTCAGGCTAGTGAAGATCTGGAAAGAGAATGCCTAACGGTACGGAAACACAAGTACTTGGATGATGAAGGCTCCATTTCCCCTATTGAGGAGACAAAGTAAGTTCATAGTTAGCTGGTTTAGCTGGTAATTAGTCACCCCCAGCCTGTTGCTGGTGTGGGGAGACCTGATGGTCTGCTGATGCACTGCGTCCATCAGGAACCCCCTACAGCACTGTCGTGCTGCTGTGGAGGAAGCTGACTGTCCCAGGCAGGTAGTGGGGGATTTGGGAGGCAGTGTGGTGGTACGTGTGAGTTTGTGGCAGAGCTGTGTGCGTATGAAGTAGAGTTGCTAACCTTTTAACCTGTATCAATCTGGGAACAAAGTGCTCAGCTCCTTGGGGTTCTGTGCTTGTAAGTGTGACTTGGAGCTTCTCACAGAAGGAGGTTTTTAATCTGAAGACTGATCACAGAATCGTTGAGGCTGGCAAAGCCCTCTGAGCTCCTTCAGCCCATCACCGCAGCAGCCAGACCAGGGCTGTCCTAAGGGCCACAGCCAGGCTGTCCTTAAATACTCAGGTCCCCCCTGAACCTCTTGCAGGCTAAACATCTGCAGCTCCCTCACCCTCTGTTCATCAGCCTTTCCCTCCTGCCCCTTCCCCAGCTTCATTGCTCCTCTGTACCATCTCCAGCCCCTCCCTGTCTGTCTTGAAACAAGTGGCTCAGAACTGTCCCCAGGGATAATACTACAGGATAATAATACTCGAGGGGAGAATTATTCAGTCTAGTTAACAACGACCTGGATGAGGGGCGAGAGTGCACTGTCAGCAGGTTTGCTGATGACACCAGGCTAGGAGGAGGGGCTGACACCCCAGGGGGGTTGGACAGGCTGTGTGACTGGATCTAGGGGCTCCTGCTGTGGCAGGGGGATTGGTCTGGATGATCTGTGAGATCCCTTCCAGTCCTTAACATCGTATGATTCTGTTGTCAGATACTATTGCTTAAGAACAACTTGTGTTAGTTACAAACTGCAGTGCTTCCATGTGTGTTTAGAGCTAGGAAATTATCGACACCTTTATGCTATTTTATGAGTGAGGAGCTTGATTTGCTTGTTTTCCTTTCAGTGATGATGACAACTTGAATCCTAATGGTCAAGATGACTTCGATGCCAGGGTAGTGGTGAGTAAATAACTCCTTTACTTGAAAGACTCCAACATTCTGAGCTTAAAAAATCAGTACATCATGTCTTGAGCAGGTGGTGCCACATAATAGCTGATCTGTGGTGCAGAAGGGAGGTGTTTTGGGAGTCCACACTCTCTCTCCTCTTGAAAATAGTGTTGGTATGTCATTGTTTGAAGAATTCCTTAAGATTGTGGAGTTACTACCAAGATCTTGCCTTCTGGGTCTCTCAAAGCTGGACTTGTGAATGTGTCTCTCTCTCTCCCACTTTAGGAGACCAGCTCTTTCATTTTAAGCAGCAAAATTCCCAGTAAGAAAAAGTCAAAACTGGGCACAAAACGTGCAAAACCAACCCAAGTGATTGAAATCAGAGATGATGATGATGACGACTGCTGCTGAGAGCTCTGGGTGACAGCAGACTAACAGCTCTGGTGGCAGTGATGGCTTTTCAGACACCCGTGTGCTTAAAAACACTGACAACACTGTTGAGCTGTCGAGCAGCCTAGTCCAGTGAGGTTTAAGGTGAGGATACGTGGGGCTTGTGTTGTCTGGGTTATTTAGCAGAGCTTCTAAGTGTTGACCTATCCTGAATGTGTAATAACCTGGGTGCAGAGGCTGCAGCTTGGCGTCTGTTAGCCAGCAGATCGTAGCACTCATGCCACTAGAAACCTTGGAAACAAGCTCCATATGTTGTAAGATCACAGCACCTGGCCTTGAGCTCTGTCAGGGATGGTGTAGCCACAACTTCCTTGGGCAGCTGGTTCCAGCATCTCAGCACCCTTAGAGGAAAGAACTGTCCCACCTCAGTGTCACTACTTCAAGTCTGTAGCCCTTTCCCCTTGTCCTCTTGCTATCACCCATGTCAGAAACCCTCTCCCAGCTGTCCTGTAGCCCCCTTCAGCTATTGGAAAGCTGCTAGAAGGTCACCTAGAGCCATCCAGGTTGCAGGATTAAGGATGGATCTTAGGAAGCAGCTCTTGGCTGAGTGGCTGGGAGCTGGAACAGGGTGCCCAGGGAGGTGCTGGAGTACCCATCCCTGGAGGGGTTTGAAAGGTAACTAGAGCACTTGAGGCCATGGTCTGGGGGTTGGGAAGCTGCTGGGTTGAGGGCTGGACTGGGTGATCGTGGAGGTCCTTTCCAGCCTTGAGGGTTCTTTGCGCCTGTGACAAGGCTGCACTAAGGCTGGGGTTTCCTAGTGGTGTCTTGATAGCTCGAGGGAATTAAGGCAACAAAACTGCTCTTCAGTAGTTAAAGTTTCCATTCATTATAGGTCCAAAATTAACGGCTGAATGCAACTCTTTGAGGCATCTACCCGAGACACACTGCATGGCTTGACAGACACACTGTGGATCTTGGAGTCACAGACCTGCTGTGGATCTAGGAGGAAGCTCTTGCTTGGTAAGGCGTAGTGAGGGGGCTCGTGGAACCCTGCTCATTCTGCAGTTCATGTGATGAATTTTTCTGTTCAACTGCTGAGTGACTCAGAAATGAACTGATTTTCGATTCTGATTAGAACTGAATAAATCCAGATGGAAATCAGCTTACTGCAGCTGCTCAGTTGATTGCTAACACCTAGCTCTTCTGGCTTTAGAGGGCTGCATTGCATCTGAGAGTCCTGACTCCTTTGTGTCTCTCTTTTCCAGGTTTCATTGTGTTTGGAAGATGAAGTTCCTCTCCCATTTTTCCTTTGTGTGTGAGGTAAGGTGTTCTTGGCTTTCAGCTTTCTCTTCATGTGGCTGTTGAGCTTTACTTCACAAAACACGTGGAAATGCCCATGTTCCACAGGTGTGAAGACACTACAGGGCTTCACAGCCCTGTGGCTTTTCGGTTTGAGCCTTCAAGGTAGTGACATGAGTGTGACCTCTGTTCTCTGCCTGGTTTGGAACACAGGATTAGAGTCTGTAGCCTCTGGAATGGCCTCAAGCTGCATCAGGGGGGTTTAGGTTGGATCTTTGGAAGAAGCTCTTGGTTGGGCTCTGGAATAGATTGCCCAGGGAGGTGGAGGAGTCACCATCCCTGGAGGGGTTTAAAAGGCGAGGAGCTAGGGAGCTAGAGCACTTGAAGCCATGGACTAGGGGCTGGGGAGCTGTTGGGCTGAGGGCTGGACTGGGTGATCCTGGTGGTCCTTTCCAGCCATGAGGATTCTGTGAGTGGACTAGATGATCTCCAGAGATCCCTCCCAACCCCTGCCTTTCCCCTGATACTTTAAATTAAATCTGGCTTTGTTCAAGTGACTAGGAGAAACACTTCGGGTTTGTCTTATGTTGAATGCTGTAGGGCAACTTAATCTGTGTTTGGGCACTACCTGTGGTGGTCTCTGCTGAAGATGTTGGACTGCTGCAGTAGTCTGCTGTCTGTACTGGGGTGTATTGTGCCACACAGCTTCTGCCTGCTTCCTCATCTCCCTTGTGAGCCTGGGAAAGAAGCTGTTGCACATTCTCACTGCCGAAGCTGTAACCCTTACCCTGTGGGGTGTTACTGAGTCTACGTGGCTGCAGAAGAGTAGAAAACAGCATGGAAACTGATGCCATGGGAGATTAGATAGGAAAACATCCTTAGCAGGGGAAGCCCCTAGCTAAAGCTGTGCAGGTCATGACTCTGGAGAACATGCCTTCATCCTGGGCTCTGAAGCATCTTCCTTGGCTGTTGCTGGACTAGAAGGTGCTGGTTTTACACAGGATAAGTTGTTACGTCAGTGCACCTGACACTGCAGTGCTTGCCACAGCTCCCTTAGTCCACGCCACACCTGTCCTTAAAATTAGACCGTGGCAGATGATGGGGACACCTATTAATTGTCAGTACAGAGTGGACTAGGAAACCCTGTGTGAGCCATTGAAATGCTTTCGGAACTGGTGGAAGCAAGATGCGGGTGGCTGCAGGCCGTGTGCTCCAGCACGTGTTCAGTTTTTGTCTGGTGCAGTAGACAAAAGCCTGGAACCGAGTGCTCAGAACAAACCCTTCCTTTGCAACTCACAGCTGATTGTGTATTAGTTGTGCTACTGACACGAAGGGACACGTGGCTGCCCGTGCTCCACCGGGGACACGTGGCTGCCCGTGCTCCACCGGGGACACGTGGCTGCCCGTGCTACTGACACGAAGGGACACGTAGCTGCCCGTGCTACTGACACGAAGGGACACGTAGCTGCCCGTGCTACTGACACGAAGGGACACGTAGCTGCCCGTGCTCCTTACGCGAAGGGACACGTAGCTGCCCGTGCTCCTTACGCGAAGGGACACGTAGCTGCCCGTGCTCCTTACGCGAAGGGACACGTAGCTGCCCGTGCTCCACCAGCCATGCTGCCTGCTCCACAGCAGGAGCTTCAGGTCCCTGGTTTGCAGGAGTGTAGCTGAGAGGTTCTGATGTCTTTCCAGACTGCAGATGAAGCAGCAGTGAGCAGCTGGAGCGTCATGGAGTGCTTGAAGTCCTGTGGCTGTGTGCTGGTCCTCTGATGCTCAACTCCAGTGGAACGTGGTAGTGGAAGAGGTGAGCTTTAATTCTTCTGAACTTCAGCGGAGGATCTCATCACCCAAACGAGGAACCAGACCGGTTTGTGCACTGCATGGTGTCTGCACCCAGCAGTGTCTTCCTGATGGGCTGTTCACAAAGCAGTTCACAGCAGCCGGCATCGCTGGCTGCCCTGCAGCTGTGCTGGTTAAACTGGGCACTTGTGTTGAAACTAGGTGATGGGGAGGTTACCCATTGTGTGTGACCAGAAAGCTTGTCACATGGACATGAGAGCAGTGCAGTGGGGTAAAAGCGTGCTCAAATCACTGACTCTCTGCACAGCCTTTCTTTAAGGGGCGTTTCTGCCCTGTCTGGAGCACAGTGCAGAGCCTCTGCTTAAAGCCGAGGAAATAAAGGCAGAGCCTCTGCTTAAAGCTGAGGAAATAAAGGGTTGGTTTTACCTAGGTGGAGGTAGTGGCAGGAGGCTGTAAAAGCTCAACTCAGAGGCGTTCTGGTGGCCTTTTACAAAGCAGCAGTGCTTTATTCAAGGCCCGGGGGGTACCAGTGATGTGCTTTAAAGCCAGCTGCCTGGGCTTCCAAACCAGCAGCTCCTCTGCAGACATGAGGAAGAGTTAGTTGCTGTCTGTGCCTCGTTATTCAGCAGATGGACACAGGGCAAGTTGTGTCTGAATTGAAGACGTGGCTAGAAGAGTAACAGGTTTTGCTTTCCTCACTGCACAGTCATTGCAGTGGTGACAATGAGGCCTGTAACATGATTATTTGTGGGATGATTGTGCAGATAAGAGTACAGAATGTACAGAATCCAAGGGTGTTAAGCACGGGAAGGAACCTGAATCACAGAATGATTTGAGGCTGGAAAAGCCCTACAGCAGCACCCAGGCCAGCTCAGCACCTGGCATCACCACAGCAGCCAGAGCAGGGCACTAAGGGCCACAGCCAGGCTGTCCTTTAGCACCTCCAGGATGGGGACTCTCCCACCTCCCTGGGCGGTCCAGTCCAGGCTCTGAGCACCCTTCTCCGTGCAGAAGAGCCTCCTAACATCCAGCCTGACCCTCTCCACAGACTGTACGGGCTTGGAAGGGACCTTGAAAGATCATCCAGTCTGGTCTCCCTGCCACAGCAGGAGCCCCTAGATCCAGTGGCACAGGAACAGGCCAGGAGGTTTGAAACTTCTCCAGAGAAGGAGACTCCACAACCCCCCTGGGCAGCCCCTTCCAGGGCTCTGGCACCCTCACTGGGAAGAAGGTTCTTCTCCTCTTGATGTGGAACCTCCTCTGTTCCAGCTGACACCCGGTGCCCCTTGTCCTGGCACTGGGTGCCCCTGAGCAGAGCCTGGGCTATTGAATTCCACGTGTTGCCTACTAGGGGAAGAGGAATTATGTAGAGGGAGAAATACCTGCAGTGCTGTGCTCCTGGGGATGGTTTCTTAGAACACAGTTGTAATCTGTCCTGGTTGTCTCATGTGTTCACTTTACATCACAGTACCAGCTGTGGTCTGTGGTGCAGTCCTCCAGGTCCTTCCCAGAGGAATCTCTGATGTCTCTCTAGTGCAGGTAGATTTTGTGCAGAGTTGTGGGGTAGATGGGCCCATGGGTCTGATTTCAGAAGTAGTGCTTCATAACTGGACCACAGCCTCCCAGCAGTCATCATAAACCCAGTAAAATACTTGCAGCTATTGCTCAGGGGCAACTCTTTCCTCTTCTTTAGGAAGTCTGCATGATGATCCAGTCTGAAGTAGGGTCTTGGAAAGCTGCTGTCACTGATTTGTGGAGCCTTTGCTGCAGGTTAGTTGTCTGCTTGCTTATATTGCTGGCTTCTCTTACTGAGAAGGTGCAGTGTGCCTGCAGAAAACATCCCAGAATAATCCTGGGTGGAAAGGACCTCCTAGATTCCCAAGTCAAACCATTCCCACCCCAANCCTGCTGCTGTCAGCAGGCACCAAGGAGCAGAGGCCAACAGCCACCCCTCCACAGCCTCCCTGCAGGGAGCTGGAGAGGGCAGGGAGGTCCCCCCTCAGCCTCCTCTTCTCCAAACTCACCCTGCCCAGCTCCCTCAGCCTCTCCTCAGATTTCTCGGCCACCTGGGCACCCCGCTGGCTCAGATGAAGCCAGTGTAAGAGCTGACCTTGCCCAGACTCGAGAAGGCCGTGGGAAGGTTGTTGTGATGATTGGCCAATGTTCAACTGCTCTGACGGGAGTGAGTGAGAACAGCCTTTCTGAACGAACCCACTGCAGGAGTCTGCTGCTCTCCCTGGCGGGAGGTTCGGCGGTCACACAGTGCTTTGTGTTCGTGAGCTGTCAGGGTGGTGCTTGCACACTGCAGGGGGTTGAGGTGTGATTCTTCCAGGGTGCTGGTTGTGCTTAGAGCCAGTTTAGACTGAGCTCAAGGTTCTGCTGCTTCCTGTGCACACACACACACGTCAGTTGGCATCCTCACCTTCCTTTTCAGGCCATCTGTAGTTGGAGGAAGAAGAGAAGCTCTGCCGGATGCCCTTTCAGAGGAGCCCGAAGCCCCTTTGCTGGTTTGTGTGACAGCTGAGGTTCTGTTTATTCCTGAATGGTTGAGGGGCTCTGCTTTTCCATGGCTGGGAACTGTTATCGAGTCCGAGCCGTGCAGGTTGGAAGGGTCCTGCAAAGACCGGCTAGTCCAACCCCTCAGCTGTGAGCAGGGGCTTGCTCAACTAGATCAGCTTGCCCAGAGCCCCATCCAGCCTCCCCTTCAGTATCTCCAGAGTTGGGGCCTCAGCCACCTCCTTGGGCAACCTGTTCCTATGTTCAGCCATCCTCCTGCTAACGCTCTTCTTCCCAACATCCAGTTTCAATCTCCCCTGGCCCTGCCCCACTCTCTTAACCTTTCCCCTCTGTCCTAGGAACGGCTGTTGCAGGGGACCATTTCATCTTCATCATCCTCCCCTGTCTCAAGCCAGAGGCACTGCGCCACAGCCCCCGGGGTTGGGGAGCAGCAGGGATGGGAGCCCTGTAAGAAACCTGTATGAAATCCCAGGGCCTTGTGCCAGGGCTGCTCTTGACCCTCTCTCAGCCGAGGAGCCGAGGGAAGCAGCTTTGCACATTGTCCAGCAGGCAGCGGGTGTGGGGTAAGAGAGTGGTGATCACAAGGGCTGGCGCTCGAAGGAGCCCCTCCTTGGGGTAGCATGGGAGCTTCCTTTGAGCTCCAGTGTCTGGAGGGTCCCAGGGACTTGTTCCAGCACCGGGCTGTGTTTTAAGGTGGCGCTCACTCTCAATCAGGGATTCATTTGTCCAGATGTCTCAGTCAGTGAAGGAGGTGATCAGCCTAACCCGATGAAGCAGAGAGCTTCACTTGTGCCAGTCTGCTCCGTTAGAGTTTGATGCAGTGCTGCAGCCAACTCTGCAGAGCTGGTTTTTGCTCCTCAAGTAACAGAGACTCTTAAAGCTAAAACTTGCTAACAGCAATCAGCTGCCTCACTCTGCACCCTTCAGAGTCCTCCTTCCCCCAGGTGTCTTGATTCAAGTCTAAAGACCCGGGGCAGGACCCGTCTGGGATGCTTCTCCCCGGTCTGCCTGGCTGGTGAGCGCTGAGGTCTATCCCGATGGGATCTCCCCTGTGGGTCCACGTCGTTGGAAACGCCTCACAGATTGAACTTGTGGGTTCGCTTTACCCGCTGAGCTGCTTTAGCTCTGTGGGCAGGAACTGCAAGACAGGTGGATGTCGTGCAGCGTCCTGGGAGCTGTGCTGCAACGCCTTCCGCTCTCCTTCAGGTGCTGACGGAGCCTTCTGATGCAGACGGGAGGGATGATGCGAGGGGAAAGGCCTGGGAAGAGGTAAACGAGGCTGTGTTCTGGGACTTCAGGGGTGGTGGAGGCTGAAGGAACAGGGCTGGAACTGCTCAGCCAGGGGGTGTGCGGGGTCTGGATTCTAACACTGAGCCTGGTGGGTGGACTCTTCTGGATGGCTTGAGACTCTGTTTCTCACGAGGGAGTGACTTTCCTGATTCGGAGGAGGCAGTGCTGCAGCATCTGAACCTGTAGTGACTTTGTCCAGGTGCTGCAGAGGGGAAGGTGCTTTGTGCTTTCTTCCTGAGCAGTGATACTGGGTTCTTCAGCTTCTCTGCAGCTCAGTTACTGCTGCACAGAGTCACTGAGGCTGGAACCTGCCATCCAGCCTCACCCTCCTCACCCTCCCCTGGCAGCTTCAGGCCCTGCCCTCTCATCCTAGCACTGGTTGCTTGGGAGAAGAGCCTGACCCCCACCTGTCTGCAACTTCCTGTTAGGGAGGAGGTCCCCCCCTGAGTCTCCTCCAGGCTAAATACCCCCAGCTCCCTCAGCCTCTCCTCATCAGCCTTTCCTTCCAGTCCTTGGCTCCTCTGGACCTGCTCCGGCCCCTCAATCTCTCTTTGAATTGAGGGGACCAGACCTGCCCCCGGTACTCAAGGGGGAGGCTTCCCCAGTGCCCAGGACAGGGGGAGAATGGTGTCCTTGGCCTTTGGTGCCACCTGGGCACCCTGCTGGTTCAGCTGGTTGTTAACTCTCCTGCCAGGTCCCTCTCTGGCACCCACTCCTCCCCCAGGCTGTGGCTGCAGGGGTTACTGTGGCCAAGGTGTTTAACACCCGTGGCTTCTGTTCTGCAGGAGGCAGCAGTTCCAGTAAAGCAGGAAACCTTCTGGAAGAGCAGAAACCAAAGGGAACTGGAGTAGAACCCTCACAGTGATTTGGGGTAGAAGTCATGGGGTGTTTCCCTGTGAAACAGAGTGCTTCTGCAGCCCCTTCCGGGCACTGCGGGTGTGCTGGAGGGCCGAGGCACCAGCGCAGCTCTGGCACTGAACGGTATCTGCCCCCAGCAGCCGTCTCCTGGTGGGGTGTTCAAACCCAGTGCTACAGCAGTTCAGTATGTGGCATCGTTGGTTTGCATTCTGCTGTGACTGTCAAACCTGGTTTTGGTGCTGGCACAGTCTGTTCTCCCTCGGGGTCTGACCGTACTGGCTGGCTGTGTCATGTTAGGCACAAGAGGTGGGCACTGGCCTCTGGTTTACTCTCATCTGTATCTTTAACCAGGTGCTTTAGGATGCAGAGCTGTTGGAGGGATGACCTGTGGAAGGAGCTGACACTCGCAGGTAAGCCCTTGGCTACCGGTTCCCGGTGCAGCCTCACCCAGGTCGCCGTTCCCGTGCTGTGACTTAGAACCTCGCAGCCTCAAGGGGCTCTTCCTCGGCTGCTGAGCAGCTGTTGCTGGCTTTGCTGGAGGTCTCAGATGTGAGCTGAGTGTGACAGCACCCCCTGGTCATGACCAAGGCTGCCAGGATGCTGTTCCTGGTGAGTTGTGGACATGGCCGTAAAGTGAGTCCATCAGGCTCCGCAACTGCTGCGTCAAGTGGCGCTCGGTCTGTTGGGAACAGAGCTTTAAGGTGGCTCTCAGGCACGCTGCTGCCCCTGCTCTGGGGGTGACAGCAGGTTCCTGCTGAGTGACTGTGTCCATCGGTGCCTCCAACACCTCAGCTGTAGAGAAAGGTGTAGATGAGACCTCTGTCACTTGGACTCTAGAGGCTGCAGCTGGGGATGGTGGTTGTGCATGGAAGAAGCCAATAGGGGAGCATCCTATCCCAGAAGAATCCTGGCTGGAAAGGAGCTCCCAGCTCCCCCAGTCCAACCATCCCCACCCCAACCAAACCCCTCAGTCCCTGAGAGACTGACAGACACAGCCTGACCCCCTCCCTGCTGCCCCTCGAGCAGGGCGGGAAGCACCATGGCTACAGGGTTCTTCAACACCTCCAGGCAGGGGGACTCCACCACCTCCCTGGGAAGGCCCTGCCAGTGCCCAACCACTCTGGCTGCAGAGAATCTCTGCCTCAGAGCCAGTCTGACCCTCCCCTGCCTCAACTGCAGAGCAGTGCCCCTGCTGCTGTCAGCAGGCACCAAGGAGCAGAGGCCAACAGCCACCCCTCCACAGCCTCCCTGCAGGGAGCTGGAGAGGGCAGTGAGGTCCCCCCTCAGCCTCCTCTTCTCCAAACTCCCCCTGCCCAGCTCCCTCAGCCTCTCCTCACACGACTGGTTCTCTCAACCCCTCCTGAGCTGGGTAGCTCTGCTCTGGACCTGTTCCAGCATCTCCAGGTCTTTCCTGTCAAAGAGGAGTTCTCTGTGCTTAACCCTTCAACCAAATCCCACTCTCTAACCTGTAGGGTCCTCCACCATGTCACTGCATCTGAAGGAGCCTGAGAGGCAGCAGCCGGAGGCTGAAGGTAAGAATGAGCTTGGCAGCACTGCTGCTGTGGATGGAGTTCGAGGTCACTTCAAAGAGAGTCTGCACGGCTGAAACCCCAGCAGCTCTTAACGCGGTGACCGCACAGGGACATCCTCTGCAGGATACCGCGGCCGCTTCAGTGGGCGCTGTGGTCTATTTGTGAGGAGATAAACAGCCTCTTCCCTCCCTAAGGTGGATCCCCTGCCTCCAGCTTCGTGGAGATGCTGATGTAGGGGAGGCTGGGTGGTTCTTGCAGCTGTGAAGGTGGAGAACAGGGTGATAGTTGTGCAGGGTGATGACCTGGCATCACCCCAGCAGGCAGAGCAGGGCACTCAGGGCCACAGCCAGGCTGTCCTTCAACACCTCCAGACACGGGGACTCCACCAGCGCCCTGGCTGCTTCCCTCTCCTTCTGCAGTGTGAATCAGTCGTGTTGCTGTGTGGAAGGGTTGGAGTGAGTAACCCAGAAACAGCCAGGCTGGGGGCGAAGTCCGAGGTGAGGTGTGGGCACAGTGAGGAGCAGTGACAAGAGACAACCTGGGCAGCTGCTCTGGTCCTTCAGCTCAGCAGTGGGTGCTGCATGCAGGCCCTGCGTTGCTGTAGGCACAGCACCTGTCTTCCAGGAGCAGCTCTCCAGAGGAGAGGAGGCCTTCTTAAGCCCAGTGTGAGGAGACCAGTTCAAGTAGCTTCTCTCTGGAGTGGAAGTGTGAGAGCTGTTTTTCTTTCCCCAGGTTGTTGCTGCAGAGAACTACTCGGCTCTTCCAGGGGAAGAACTGGAGCTGGAGCGTTGGGTGCAGCAGCTGGTTGGGTTTCCCTGCTTGCTGTTGGGGAAGCTGAAGGGAGTGAAATCCCTGGCGCTTCAGCACCTGCTTGGAGTTGAGGGGAGGCCTCATCAAGCCTGAGCGGCACAGCAGGGCAATAAAGCTGGGGGCTGAAAGCTGCAGCCTGAGTGATCTCCTGCTGCCAAGGGAGGGGGAGTAAATCACGGTGCTGGCTGCACCTTCGAGTCACGGAATGAGGAGAGATCCCTTTGTGTCAGTGAGAAAGGATTAAAAACGTCCCTGAAGAGCAGTAAGGGACTGCTGCACTGCCCTGTGCTGCAGGGGTAGAGCCTCTGGAATCGCAGAGGAATCCTGGATTCAAAGAACTACTGAGCCCTCAGCTCCCCCAGGATGTGAAGGGCCACAGCCAGGCTGTCCTTCAACACCTCCAGACACAGGGACTCCCCCACTGCCCTGGGCAGTGCAGTCCAGGCTCTGAGCACCCTTTCCCTGAGGAAGGGCTTCCTGACAGCCAACCTAACCCTCCCCTGGCAGCTTCAGGCCCTGCCCTCTCATCCTGGCACTGGGTGCCTGGGAGAAGAGCCTGACCCCCACCTGTCTGCAGTTTCCCTTCAGTTCTTCCCACTCGGAGTCTCTTCTCCAGGCTAAACAGCCCCTCCTCACTGCTCCTGGGGCCCAGTTTTCACCCCTCAATTTCTTTCTTGAAGCAGGGGGCTCAGAACTGCCCCCAGTACTTGAGAAGTGCCCCCCCGGGCCCAGGACAGGGGGAGAATGACAGCCCCAGTCCTGCTGCTCAGCCTGAACTGTAGCCAGCTAAGAGATGTAAACACAAGACAGCTCTTGTTTTGCAGTGAGGGGAAGGCCCTGCTCATCCCCCCTGCAGCTCCATAGCAGCTTTCCCTCCTTTCCTCCTGCTCTTGCCAGAAGAGCAGTCACAGTGACTAGAGAACAAACCCCAGCCCCTCAGAAGAGATGAACGTCTGTCTCCTGAGAATTAAAAGTTCCCTGACAACTTTATTTGAAGACACTCTCCCCCCTTCCTCCTCGGGTGCCTGGGACGCAGGGCACTTGCCAGCGGCCCTCTCTCCGAGGTAAAGGACGTTGAGAACAGGGAGGAGGTTGCTGCTGAAGCACCCGGAGCTCTGCACCGATGCTCCTCACTTAGCTCTCCTGCAGCTCAGTTCCTCAGCAGCTCCCCAGCTGAGGTTCCTCAGCAGCTCCCCGCGTTGCCTGCAGGCTGCAGTCCGGGGTAGTCTCAAGTCTTCCTCCGCTCAGGCTGCTTTCCAGGTCTTCTTGGCTCGCAGTTTTTCCAGCATTTTCTGCAAGCAGAACAACCCGTGAGGCTGCGGAGGAGCTGCCTCAGCCCTGGAGGGATTGCAAACACCAGCACAGCGCGGGGGCACCACGGGGGAGCTGCTCGTCGCACAGGCTCTGGCCTGTGAGCCTGGGCAAGGGGCCAGTAAGTTCAGTTACTGCTACAGCCCCCAAAGCCCCCAGGTTTCAGGGGGCAGATCTGCTTAGGTCTCATCTTCTGTTAATCAGAAACGACAGACAGGAGCAGCGCTGTTTGCCACCTCAAAAACAGCTGAGGTGGTGAGACTGAGCATTTGGGCTTGGGGCTCCCAGTAGCCACCCCAGAATGAAGCTAGCCAGAAGAGCAGAAGGGGAAGAAAGCCTTTCAATCTCCTAACCACCCCCCCTTCTAATCCACCCCAGGCTGCCACTGGCCTTCTTGGCCACCAGGGCCCATTGCTGGCTCCTGGCCACCCTGCTGGCCACCAGCACCCCCAGGTCCCTTTCTCCTGTGCTGCTCTCCAGGAGGTCAGTGCCCACCCTCTCCTGGTCCCCAGGGTTGTTGTAGCCCAGATGCCAGACTCCACACTGGCCTGGTTGAATTCCTCCTGCTCAACTCTCCAGCTGAAGGGCAGCCCAGCCCCCGGGGGTGTCAGCCCAGCCCCTGGGGGTGTCAGCCCAGCCCCCGGGGGTGTCAGCCCAGCCCCCGGGGGTGTCAGCCCCTCCTGCAGCAAACCAGCTGCCAGTGCACTCTCACCCCTCACCCAGGTTGTTCATGAACAGCACTGGTCCCAGTACCGAGCCCTAGGGGCCAGCACCAGATGCAGCCCTCCAAGCAGACTCTGCCCCCCTGACCACTGCTCTGGCTTCCACCCTGCAGCCACCTCGCTACCCCCCTGTCCCGACCATGCTGCCTTGGCAGAGGGGGCCGTGGGCAACTGTGTCCAGTGCTCTAGTGAAGTCAAGAAGCCTGTCTGCCCCAGGCTGAGGCTCCTAGGTGAGATTTCAGCTCCCACAGAGCTGACCCGACTCCTGCAGCAGGGCGTATCCACCTCCCCTACCGCCCAGCTGGGTCTGAGGGCCTTTCAGCTGCCTTCACACCCCACAACCGTTAGAATGAGCTGGGTTAGAAGCTCAGTGAAGGAACGAGACTGAACCCGGCAGGATGGCCATCACCTTCTCAAACTCCTTGGCCTTTTCTCTGTTCTTGGCATAGGTTTCTTGTCTTGTTGTCTCTTCCTTCCTTATCCTCCCTTCTGCCAGCTGATCAGGTTGTCTGTTGAAAGAGCAGGGACAAACTGGGTTAAGAAGGAAGCGGCGAAGCTGGGCCAAGTTAAGCTGAGGCATCTAAGGAGCAGCCTGCTTAAGAGCTCCTCAGTGCCCAAGGGGCCTTTGCCTCACAGCTCGTGCATCTCCAGGCATCAGCTACCACAGCTGCCTTCGCAGGAGGCAATGAGCCAGCAGTGCAAGAGCACTTCCCACCAGGAACCTTCACCACAGGGCTCCTCTCTCCCTGCAGGAACCTTCACCACGCACACAGGGCTCCTCTCCCCCTGCAGGAACCTTCACCACACACACAGGGCTCCTCTCTCCCTGCAGGAACCTTCACCACACTCCCAGGGCTCCTCTCCCCCAGCTGTCTGGTGTTAAGCAGCACTGGCCCCCAGAGGAGGGGCTGTGGTCTCCTCGCTCTGCCTGATGAGCCCCCTTCACAAGAGGCAGGGTTTTAACCCCAGCTCCTCCCAGTTGAGTTCATGCAGTACCTTGAAGTTTGCTGGTTCGCGGCGGCTTCTCCAGGCTTCCTGCTGTCTGGAGAAGACACTTTCACTTCTCCTACTTTCTTCAACCCACTGGCCACCACACCTCTTCTCCCTTCAAATGAAGAAGCTGAAGGTGTTACGTTTCCGTCTCCAGTCATCAGCACCAGAGGTTTCAACAAGTCCTCCATGACTTTACTGCAGTGGCTACAGTCAGGTGGGGGCTGTCAGAGGGACAGGAACTAAAGGCCTGTGAGGAAACCCCCTTCCCCAGCCCCGGGCAGAACCCGGCTGGCTCTGGCTCAGCCACCCAGCACCCCTGGGCAGGGACAATGCCTCCGCAGGCCTTGGGGCTGGGGTTTCATCTGCCTCAGCAGGGTGCTGGGTTGGGTTCTGGGGGGAGCACCCATTCTTGTTTGGGAATGGGGTGGGGAGAAGGGTCATGCAGCAGCCTCTGCTCTGGAGAAGGAGGGGCAAGGCTGTGTGGACAAGCCCTCTCCTCAGAGTATCAGTGAAAGGTGGTGGTGAACAAAGGCAGGCTGGGGCAGATCCCAGCGCAGCAGAGCCAGCAGTGCTGGAGCAAAGGCTGTTGAATCCCTACAGGGGCACCCTGACTTTGGGAGATCTGCACCCCAACGGTGTGGTGGGGCCATGAGCAGCGGGAGGCAGTGTCTCTGGGTGGGGGACACCATGCTGCCTCTACAAAGGGCTGTGTCCCGTGCCCTTGGTGAGTTCACAGCCCTGGGGCTGGTTTGTAGGTAAAGAAGAGGCAGCTTCCCACAGCCCTGAGGAGAAACAGATTGAAGGAAGCAACTGGAGACCCTCCCAGCAGGCAGAAGCCAAGGAGGACACTTCTGTCCTTCGCTAACGCCGTGCCATGGCCCCAGGTAAACCTACCAGAGGCGAGGCGAGGTTCCTTCTGCCTGCTCGACTTCTCGGCCTCTCTTCTCTGCGACTGTCTGGCTTCCAGCTTTTCCTTGCCCCTCTCTCTGTTTTTCATTTCCTCCACCCTTCTCACTGATTTCTGGATGAAGTTCTTCTTCCTTTTCAAGAAAGACTCCCGCAAGCCCCTGGGAGGGGCTGTGAATTCCAGCAGCATCACTGCGAAAGGGAAGGACTCCTGAGCAGCTGGCACAGCATCACCTCCAGGTCATGAATCCCAGTGAACCTCCCCAGAAGAAAGAGCCCGACTGCTTCTGTCGACCCCACCAGCAGTGATGTCGACAGAGACGACTGCTCTTGCAAAACCAGCAGCAGTTCAGAACTGTTCCTGGCCACTGGCACCGCAAAGGCTGCAGCCAGTACCCCATCGGAACACAGGGAGGGCCCGATGACAGGGTGAACCCTGTCCCTTCCTGCCTTTACTGGTGTTGTTCATCCCAGGCAACACGTTACCTGGGTGTTGAGTGACAGCTCCACACTGTCATCATCATCACCATCAAAAACCCTCGTGTTCTCGGGCTGTGGAGCTTGAGAAATGGGAAAGAACTGTATGACAACAGAACACTACTGGAGGCCTCCAAATGGAGTCACTGCAGCACCAAACCCCCTGGGTACTGTGAACCTCCAGGAAAGACAGCTGCACAGGGCGAGGTAACAGCTCCCTGTCAGCAGGGAGCACACCAGGGCTGGGTAAAAGGCACTACAGGCCCAGCCTCAACAGGGGATACCTGCTTAGGGAGAAGCAACTCCAGGTCTTCTAAAGCAGAGGTCTCTTACTAAAGCCTTTAATCCTAGAACTAAAGGCTTTCTCTGAGTCAGAAGCCTGGAGCTACATTACCTGCAGTCTGACGTGATGGGAGACGGCCACCGTCAGGGTACTGGGCTTTGGAAGGACCCTCACCAGGCCTTAGGAAGGCTGAGCAATCTGCATCTGGGGCTAGTGGTAAAAATCCTGGCTCCTGTTTCAAAAGGAATCCGGGATTAGGTAGGTTTTCCACATCTTCAGAGTTTGAGAGAAGCAGTGGTACTGCACCCCGGGCATGGGCCCAGCACAGACCAGAGTTCAGACTTTGAAACAGGCTCAAGACAGGCACCAGAGAAGGAGGTTGCTGCCAAGCTGCTTGCTACAAGCATCTTTAAACCTCTAAGATTTCAGCGAGGGCCCCCTGCCCACCTGGGTTTCCATACAAGGCTGCATTACTGCATCTCAACAGCCGTGGTTTCCCCTCTTCCTGTGCTCTCTGCTCCTGCCCTGTCGCTCTCCTATTGCTCTGCCCCTGTCCCTACTCTCAGCAGGAAGGTAACACCCACTCCACAAGTGCAGCCTCTGTTTGTCAGAGCCACGTCTCAGTTACTCTGTAAAGATGACCCCTTGGGCACTGTGAGCACCGTCTCTATCTTCTTCCTGTAATCGAAACAGGATTTCGCCCGATCTGCTCCCTTCCAGCAGCCAAACTGTTGTCCCATCACCAGCCAGCCCTTCCACGCTCGACAGCCTTTGCTTTCTATAATGAAGCGTGGCAGTGAGTGTGATGAACCCCAAACCACAGTGCAGCTCTATGCACTAGGTAGGGGTTCTTCCACCTTCTTTTTATCCTGTTAAACATCGACTCCTCCTCTACTCTGCCCTAGTGAAGCCACAGCTGGATTACTGTGTCCAGTTCTGGGGCCCTCAGATCCAGAAGGACACAGAGCTGCTTGAGAGAGTCCAGCACAGAGCCACAGAGATGAAGGGAGGGAGCATCTCCCTGATGAGGAAGCTGGGAACTTCTGAGCTGCCCAGGGGGGTTTGAGGACTCTCCTCTGGAGAGGTTTCAAACCCACCTGGCCTGTTCCTGAGCCACTGGATCTAGGGGATCCTGCTGTGGCAGGGGGACTGGACTGGATGATCTTTTGAGGTCTCCTCCAATCCCTAACACTAATTCTGTAGCTTCTCTTTTGTCCCAGCTTCTCCCCATCAAATAAAACTAATGGAGTACGGTGTAGCCTTGCAATGACCAGCAAGATGGCTCAGCTTCTCAGCAAGAGTCTTCTCAAACCCTGTCTCCACTGACAGAACAAGCCAGTGACTGTGAGAACTAGCCCAAATTTTTAGGATCTGTGTCTGTGTGACACCAAACCAAGATTATCCAGGCAATCACTGCACAGACCACCTGAACAGCCTCTGCTGAAACAGCGGGCGAACCGCTCTCCTTATTGCAACTGAGAGCCAAGCTCAAATCAGAATTCTGTTAAAGACAAACAGCAAGCACCCCTCACCTCAGGGAAAGCATTCGGTTCAGCCTGAGCCACATGTGCAGGGTGATTGATTTTATCCTCCTTCATTTTTGCTCGGCTACTGTGTTCAGCGTCCGATTCTGCCGCACTGACGTCACCCGAGCTGAGCAGCGTGAGTTCAGGCTCTTCCAGAATCCCACACCCTGCCTCTGTCTCCTGGAAAGGAGACCGTACGAGACAGCAGCGTAAGGAAACAGACCTCATCACTATTTCCAGCAGCAGCCATCGCGTCAGAAAGGGAGGGCTCATTCACCACCACAAGAGAATCTGCCCCCAAGCAAGTCTGCCTGGGTCTTAGCCTGCGGGGTCTGGAGGTGCTGTGGAAGCTTGTGCTGAGCTGTGGTGATTTCACTCATGCTAAGACAGGGGGGTGCACTAGAGCTGCTGCAGTTCCCCCCACAATCAGGGGGCCTCCAGCCATTGCTGATTATTTCAGCCCTATGACCCGAGAGCAGTCAGAGGGCAACACACACGTCAAACCAGAGCGCTACAGCAGGATTCACCACGCTTCTAGGAGCAAGAGTCTACAAGAGACAAGCCTGTACACACCACTGCTTCTGGAAAGCTCTTCCACTTACCCACACTGGGATACGACAGCAGCTCCTGGGTACCGCATGAGAATGCTTTTGCTGTCTGTCCGGGAGAGAACTGCTCTGTGGGTGCGAGTCTGAGCCTTGCAAGCTGGCTCCTCTCAGAACTCTCAAAGGCTTCTGTGCTTCTGGAAAGCCCAGAGCTGGCTCTTTCAGAATCCCCTTGCTCTGAGAATCCACGGCCGCAGCTTTGTTTGCTTCAGGAAGAGAGAGGGATGTCTCGGGAAGCTTTACATACTTGTCATCGCCTGCCCCCAGGGGTAACAGTTCACAAGAGACAGGCTCTTTCAGTAGGGGAGGCGGCAGAGCTGCCTCCACTGTGACTGGGGTGGCACTCAGTGGGTAGAACGACTCGTGCTCCTCCAGCACACTCAGACTCTCACTGTGCACATCTCCCAGTGAAGGCTGGAGATGAATACCTTCCACATCTCTGGCCAGCTCTTCGTACTCCCTGGCAGATGAAATAGAGCCTGGGCTTTGTTCCAAAGACCTCTGTAACACAGCACCAAAGTCCACTGGCTGGTCAGCACTCTGACAGAGCTCGCTCAGAGTAGATTCTGACTGCAACGGGTGAAAGGAGTCTTCGGGTCCTGTTTCAAAAGGGACCAAGAGCCCACATTGTAGCTAAAACAGCAGAACCCCAGCCTCTCAAACGAGGCTGCTATGGGATTAAAGTTGTCACTGACGAGCAAATACAGAGCCTCACAACATCCAGGAGTTCTATCCACTAAGAGCAGTAGAGAAGAGAGTCCAAGGGAGCAGCAGCACAGCTAGGGCATCTCAAAGCTGGGATAGCAGAGAGAAGTTCCTTCCCAGCCCTTACGACAGCAAACCTAGTGTAAGGGTTGGTATTTGCTGGCACCAGGCTCCATCTCAAAACACTGCTCTCGTAGATTTAACTGGTCTGACTTGGTTTAAAAAGGCCAAGTGCCAGGTTTAACAAAGCCAAGTGCAGGGTCGTGCACTCCAGTCACGACCCTCAGCAGCTACAGGCTGGGGGAAGAGAGGCTGGTGAGCTGCCCAGCAGAAAAGGACCTGGGGTTGTTGGGTGACAGCCGGCTGAGCAGGAGCCAGCAGGGTGCCCAGGTGGCCAAGGAGGCCAACAGCAGCCTGGCCTGGACCAGGAAAGGTGTCATCAACAGGAGCAGGGAGGTGATGGTGCCCCTGTGCTCTGCACTCGTGAGACTGCACCTTGAGTACTGGGCCCAGTTTTGGGTGCCACAGTATCAGAAGGACATTGAGGGGCTGGAGTGGGGCCAGAGAAGGGCAGTGAGGATGGGGAGAGAGGTGGCAAACAGCCCCTGTGAGGAGCAGCTCAGGGAACTGGCGTTGTTTAGACTAGAGAAGAGGAGGCTGAGACATCTTATAGCTCTCTACAGCTACCTGAAAGGAGGTTGTAGGAGGCTGGTGTTGGTCTCTCCTCCCAAATTCCTAATAAGACAAGGGGACATGGCCTCAAGCTGCATCAGGGGAGGGTTAGAGTGAATCTTAGGAAGCAGCTCTGTGCTGAGAGAGTGGTNCTACACACCACATACCTGCAGGAACATTAACAGACTCCTTTTCTGACATCCTGTTGCTTAGCCCAGTTGTTTCAAGACCAGAAGGCAGGCTGCCTCTTCGTACACACAAAGCAGAGCTCCCTGCTTCCAGCAACGCTGACATCTCTCTACCTTTAGTTGTCAACTCAGGAATCTAGCAGCAGGGAAAAGAGTATTAACAAATCATCTAGAATTAAGGGTCATTTGCTGAGAAACATGGAGGGTAAAAACCTGAATGCAGCACTTCATCGTGGGATCCCACTGCTGCTGCAACCAACCAACCCACTCTCAGTTCTACCGAAAGCTACAGCTGTTACTTACAAAGAGGAGACAGTGCTGGGGTTGTAGTATTACTGTATTTCATCTTAATAGAGGAAGATCACAGAAATCTTAAGGCACAGTGTTGTCTCCACCCCAGCTTTGCCACAGTACCTTGGTAGATTCTCTGCTGCCTTCTGCCCTTCTGTATTGAGAGCAGGTTGAGGAATTATCAGAGTCAAGACTGGGTTCCAAAGGCTCAAAGACCTGGTGGTGGAAGCTCGGCAAAGGTCTCCCTGCTTCGGGAACATCAAGTTCAGCTGGCAGAGCTGTAAAAAAACCAGAGGTTGCTCTGAAAAGAAATCAACCCTCCTGGCAAACCCTGACAGACACACTGCACAGAGAAGCAACGTAACGGAAGCATGAGGAACTCTGCATGTGCACAAAGCCTACTGGGTAGAAAAGAGAATGAAAAGAGTCTGTGCAGCACCCAGTTCTTTCACTCTGTCTCAGCGTGGCTACAGAAAGCAGCAGGGAAGGGAGATGCTGATGTGTTTCAAACAAATGACAAGCTGGAGTCCTTCAGCTCTCTGTTCAGCTCTTGCAAGACTGCGTCAGAAACGACACGGCCTTCCCTGTACACAATACACAGTGCTGCAAGGCCAACGCAGAGGCCTGAAGGATAATGGAGGAGATTAAGAAGGGTTCTTCTGCCCCTCTACTCTGCCCTGGTGAGACGCCCATCTGGAATCTTCTGTCCAGTGCTGGGCCTCTCAGTTCCAGAAGGACACAGAGCTGCTGGAGAGAGTCCAGCACA
>VZRI01007247.1:547-30533 GCA_013397515.1 Upupa epops
AGGAACTTCTTCCCAGTGAGGATACTGGAGCACTGGAACAGGCTGCCCAGGGGGGTTGTGGAGTCTCCTCTGAAGATGTTCCAGCCCCGCCCGGATGAGTTCCTGTGCAACTTGGTCTAGGTGATCTTGCTGTGGCAGGGGATCGGACTGGATGATCTTTCGAGGTCTCTTCCAATCCTTGATGATTCTATGAGTTGTTGGCTGAAAAGTGAGTTTGTAACATCCAGGACCCTCAGAAGTTGAGCCCCTACCTGCCAGATCAGTAGTAACGGATTTGATCTGCCAGCAACCCATGGGTTTAGCTAGTCGTAGGAGATAGAGCAAGCTAGACTTGGACCATGAGGAGAGAATTTCCTCATTCGCCTTTTGAAATGGCCTCTTTAGTGCCAGGTGAGCTGATGATGCTGTAGGATGGGAAAGGTGGTCTTACAGAAACTTGGGAAACAACTGGGAGCTCTGAAGTTTTTCTGAGGAAAAATTAGTAGTTCAAGAAAAAACTCCTTCAGGGCTTCTCTAAGGCCAAGAGAGAAGAAGCAGAGCAGGGTCTTTGGCTGAAAACTAGGAAAATGTGTTGGCCTAATGGCATATTGGGCATTCCAGGAGTAATTCCTGGAGGAATCGGTGATTTATGCCAAACACAAGACTACTAAGAGGACAGGAGTGAGGGGTTAGCTGGAGTCTAAGCAAGAGCAATAGTTTGCAGAGTGAAAATAGGGGTTTTCTGGGTATTTTTATAATCATTTTAGAATTATGGAATCATAGTTGTCTTAGGCTGGAAGGGATCTCAGAGATCATCTACTTCTAGTCCCCTTGCCATGGGCAGGGGCACCTAGCCTTAAACACTTCCAGGGAAGAATCATCCATAACTTCTCTAAGCTGTTCTGGTGCCTCACTACCCTTCTAGTGAGGAATTTCTTCTGATGATCCAATCTTTTAACTTGAAACTATTCCCCTTGTCCTATTACTGGGGTCTCTTGTAAAAGTCTTTTCTGTAGGCTCCCTATGGCTGCTATGAGGTCTCCCTCCTTTTCTCCATGCTGAGCAGCCCCAGTTTCCTCAGCCTCTCTTCAGAGGAGAGATGTTCTAGCCCTCTGATCATCCTTATGGTCCCTGCTCTGAATTTGCTCCAACAATTCCACATCCTTTTTTATACTGGGGACTTCAGAAGAGGATGCAATACTCCAGGGGAGGTCTCACAGGAGCAGAGTGCAGAGGAAGAGTTGTTACTCTTAACCTGGTGGTCACATTTCTTTTGCTAGAGCCCAGGATACAGTTGGCCTTCTGGGTTGAACTCAAGCATTGCAGGCTCGTGTGGAGCTTCTCTTCTGCAGGCACTGTTCCTTCCTATCTTGCCACACTCCACGCATAGGTCAGGAGTAATTAGTCTTTCACTTTGTGATGTAAGAGTGAGTCTCTAAAGAGCAGCTACATCTTCAGAGAAGGTTATAGCACAGCTGTCACAGACTTCAGCAGGGCCAGCTAATTAGCTGCCAGATACTGCTGACAGCCAACGACTAATTTTTTTCTCTTCTGCTGTGATGAACATACACAGCATGCATCTCTATCTCTGTGAGATCTCTCCTCCTACAGTAGCAAATGCCTGATAATCATTGACTTTATTCAGAAGACTACCCTTGAAGTTAGAAGTATTTAACTGAGGTGACCTGCAAAAGCACTTGGAGTTGTCTGTTATCCTTCCCGGTAGGTGGACAAACCTTAACCTGCTGGTTTATTTTGCTCTTTTTGTTTGTACTTGCCAACAGCATAGAATCCTCATGGCTGGAAAGGACCTCCAGGATCATCAAATCCAGCCCTCATCCCAACTTCTTCCTGATCCCTAGACCATGGCCTCAAATGCTAGACCTACTTGTTTTATAAACCCCTCCAGGGATGGTGCCTCCACCCCCTCCTGGATAGCCTGTTCCAGTGCCCAGCCACTCTCTCAGGGAGGACCTTCTTCCTAATTTCCCATCTAAACCTCCCCTGACCCAACTTGAGGCCATTTCCCCTCATTAGTAATTTGGGAGAAGAGACCAGCAGTAACCTCACTGCAACCTCCTTTTAGGTAGTTGTACCTTGTACCAAAGGATGGTAGTTGTACCATCCTTTTAGGTCTCCTGTAAGCCTCCTCTTCTCTAGACCAAATNAGCAGCAACATCACTGCAACCTCATTTTAGGTAGTTGTAGAGAGCACTAAGGTCTCCTGTCAGCCTCCTCTTCTCTAGACCAAATAACCCCATCTCCCTCAGCCACTCCTCACAAGGCCTGTTTTACTGGACCTCTTTCCCCAGCCTCGTTGCCCTTCTCTGGACCCACTTGAGCACCTCAATGCCCTCCTTATATTGAGGCAAGCAAGATTGGACCCAGTACTCCGGTATGGTCTCAAGATTGCGGAGTATGGGGGCATGCAGGGCTCTCTTCTGACCAACATTTCTGTGAGTCTGTCCAAACACCAGCTGATAAAACTGAATGCTGCTTTTCTCTCCAGCCCTTGCCTTGCTATCATCTTCAGTTCATCAGTGGTCTAACTGCAATCACATATGCCAAGTCAGGGAAAGAACAGCTAGGGTCTTTCCTTCCTCACTGCCTTTTATAAAAAGATGTTTCTGCTCAAAAACTCTCTATGAATTTCTCTGGAATGACTTTCCTGATTCCAATATAGGAAAGCATTAAAACATTTAACTTTAAACATCTAACTTAAACCATGGGGGGTTATGCACGTGATTCACAGCAAAATACACCCTGAACTGGCCTGCTGGATTTGTTGTACTGGTAGCATTATGTAAGCAAAGAGTAAACCTCAGACTTCAAAGGAAAGAAAGACGTGTGATCAAGTCCCTCTTAACTGTTCTGTCTCTCCCAGGCCTCTGATTCTAATTTTATTAGCTGTGTGTTTATGCCTCCAGGTGTATCTTGATGTCGGTTGCCTCTTGCTCATATACCCCAACAGTATAGGGTTTTGAGTCTATCTGGGACAGCTGAGATGCAAAAGCCAAAGAAGACTACTGATGTCTTTCCTCTTGTTCATCCATTCCTCTGCAGCTTTGAGAACACTCCCAGCAATACATCCATTAGGAGCTGCAGGACCTCCTGAATCAGCTCCATTTAAATGCGATAACCCTAGCAATCATTATCCTAGCTGTCATCTATGGGCCTAGAAGAAATGAGGTCCTTGATACAGAGAACAGATAAAAAATGCATTATTTAAAACTTAAATGCTCTCTCTGCAGAACTGAACACTCTTTCCTTTCAGTGGCAGGGACCAAAAAGCAGTGCATGCATATTTTAGACGCCGGGGATTACAGCTGGCATCTTCAGTGGCAGATCTCCTCCTGCTGTCTCTGGGGAAAACTAGTGATTTAGATCTGACTCAGAGAGAAACTGGAGTGAAAACTGAAGCTAGGTAAAAAATGAAAGGAGCTAAATATTTCAAGTGTGCTGTTATTTTAACACTGACCCATTTTTCTACTGTTTGAAATCATTTTAAGCAGAGGAGCAAATAATGACATTAAAAGAAGTCTGTAATTATGAATGACTTCTAGACCAGAGTTTGGGAGGCCCAGGTAATGCCTGTGGCTCTGCCACTGTCGCCATGGTTGGTTATGCCACTTCAATGAATAACATCACTGTTTTCAGCCTGCAAAATAGAGAGGTTAATATTGGACTCTCTGATAAACATTTCAAGAGGTATGGGAGGAAAAAGCCCATCTATGGAATATTATTTTATAAGCAAAAATGTGTTCTGAATGTTTCTTCTAGCAAATAATTTTGACCAAAATATGGTTCCATTGGGGGAGGTTTAGACTTGACATTAGGAGAAGGTTTGTCACTGAGAGAGTGATCCGGGTTTGGAACGGGCTGCCCATGGAGGTGGTCGAGTCGCCGTCCCTGGAGGTGTTCAAGGTCAGGCTGGATGCAGTGCTGAGTGGCATGAGCTAGATGGCAGATGTTAGGGTGACTGGGTTGGTTTTAGGTTGGACTGGATGATCTTTTCCAGCCTCATCAGTGCTGTGAGACTGTGAAAATCATTTCGTTTAATGATGTCAGCGTTTCCACAGGGGAAGGGATCACAGGCTTTTAAAATCTGCAGCAGTTTAGAGCAGATATAATCCTAATAAAAGCAGTCAGTTTTGGTAATCCACATCTCTTCTACAAGGATACCTCTTTACTGGAAGGTGACAAATATTTCTTCACTTCTCCTGCCTTGGTGTTAATGTGTGGAGCAGACTCCTTTGGCCCATCCGACTCTCTTAAATATGACTTCCTGCAGAGATTGTCCACCCAGCTGCAATGTAATGAGCCTGCATAGAGATGCTTCACTTGAAAACCAGGAATGCATAGCACCAAAACCCTAAATCCTTAGCTAGATGTTTCCTAAGCTTGTGTGCCAGCAGCAAATATACAGCTTGGGGGAAAACACATGTGCTGGAAGCTTTATATTCCTGAATTTATGGAGACAGAACTGAATTGTTCAGTAGAGTTCTTTTGATTTAGAAACAACCAGATAACCCTATACAAATCATTAAGTCCCCCAGACTGACATTTGTCTCAAAATATTCTGTTTTCTTCATTATACTATATTTAGCTTTACTAATTTTTTTTAATGTTTAAATGGAAAACAAAACAAATGGAAAATAAAACATTAGCTAATTTATTTTCTACAGTATTGAAAAAAAATCCCCCTTAATTATACCTTTTTTCCCCCCTTTGCTAGTGCTGGTCTGATTTACAGGTAACTTGCTGTAATTAGTTTTCCTCTAAAGATCCCCTCACAGCTCTTATTGTCAGCTCTGACTCATGCTGACATCTTAACCATCTGTGATCCTTGAGTGAGAGGGTTAAAGTAGCCCACTCTTTGCAAGTGGCTTCTGTTGTGGTTGTCCAACTGAAGTTTGTCCTTCCAGATGCTGATGGGAGCATGAAAACCTGTTCCTCTGAGTGCTCAGGTTACTGAGATGGCGCAGGAGGTAGAGTCATCGTGCTGTGTGCTGGTGTACTCCCCTGTGTCCTTATTTAAGATGGACTTAATTGCAGAGATGGACTTAATTGCAGCTTTCATTTCTTTTTTATAACCCACGAATGAGCTGTGCACCCGCAGCTGACCGGGATGTCTGATGCCAGGTTCACAGCGGACCCCGAGAGCCCTTCTGTCGCACTGCCACCTGCTGACACTCGGCGAGAAGCTTTGCCGGCTCGGAAGGGTCTCGGAGACCGACCCTGGCAGCCGCAGACCCGGCAGAGGCTGTGAAATGCAGTTTCCTATTTCCAGTCTGTATGGATAAAGTAGGTGAGTGGGTAAGGAAGACCTCGGGGTCATCTCTGGCAGGAGTTCCCGTACAGGGCAGGGGCAGGCTGTTTGAGGTTTTCATCTGTGTGACAGGACAACAACCATCAACCCAGTGCAACTGGACTAACGCAGTGATGATGAGGCTGGAAAAGACCTTAAAGATCATCCAGCCCAACCTAAAAGTATGGGGGGAGCAGGGTCACCTTGCCAGGGCTCTGGCTTAGTTTGTGACTGCTTGGCAGCACTGGCAGGAGCTCCTTTTGCTTCCCAGCTCCCTGGTGTTCTACTTATCAAGGGAAACCTTATCAGTGGAGTGGCCATTCCCATGTGCCAGAGGGAGAGGAGTTGAGGGGATGCTCTGCTCACAGTCTTGCAGTCTTTTTGCCTATCTTTCCCCTTGGGAAATTTTGCCAGAGGAGCTGCAACACAGATTTCAAGACAAACAGTGAGTTAAATGAATGACTAAACACATGGTTTAAATTTTGTCTGCAGTCTCTGTAAGTGTCTCATCAACCATTGAGAAGGGGATGGAAGTGAAACGCAGCCACTTCCCTTTAGGAATGAAAGAAATGAAAAATATGCTGTTTATACTTTTTTAATCGATGTCACTTCTAGCAAGAAAGAGAGAACTGGATTTTAGCAGGAAAGGTGGAAAGTGTAAACATACCTGCCACTAACTCACCTTTTGGAAGCAAAGGGTATGAATTAACCGGCTTTTTTTTCTGCACTGAAGGTTATGAAAGGGCAACAGAAAAATGTGTTGCCTCAGAAGAACCCTCTGCATCTTATTTTGTGTCTACAGGGAAAGAAACTTCGTGCAGGGAGCAATACAGGCTGTTTGGCAAAGCTCCATTGCATGTGGTTTTGCAGTTGGGCTGAACGAGCTCCCCCTCGGGCAGCAGCAAGTGCCCACCAGCTGCTAGGAGATGTTTGCTGTCTTTGCTCCTGGGGTAACTGCTCTGGTGAATCTAATGCAGCTGAAATGCGTGGCAAGTTTGGTTTCTAAAGAGACCAGCAGTGGCTGACTTGCAGCCTCAAGCTTGTGAAGTGCTGTACTTCTAGTTCTGGTTCACTGAGACACCTCCGTGGGGGTGTTGCCATCAGTGTCAGGGCATGAAACAGGGTTTTTCCACTTGTGTGTGGAGACTGGAATGGAGAAGAAGAGAGCAGCTTAAGAGTCACAGTAATGATGAGCCTGGAAAAGACCTTAAAGATCACCCAGTCCAACCTAAAACCAATCCAGTCACCCTAACATCTGCCATCTAGCTCATGCCACTCAGCACTTCATCCAGCCTGACCTTGAACACCTCCAGGGACGGCAGCTCGACCACCTCCGTGGGCAGCCCGTTCCAAACCCAGATCACTCTCTCGGTGAGAAAACTTTCCCTAATGTCAAGTCCTAAGCAAGGGACATTATTTGATGCTGTTAGACACCTTCTAGTTATCTCCAGATCCTTGTCCCAGGAAGCCTGCTCTCTGTCTGGCTCAGGCAGAGCACCTCCTCTCCAGTGAGCTGTGTATGCTGTGTGTTGCCCCTATCAGATAGCAGTTTCCATTGGTGGTGATAGAGAGAGCTCTTGTATCCAGGATGTTATTAGTGCCCTTAACCTTAAACCAAGGTGTTCCTTCAAACTAGGTGCCCTACACAGAGATGCAACTGCCATGCCTTTCATGCCCTGAGAGGGAAAAACTGAAGGAAGGATTTTTAGCTGTGCCCAGAGCCAGGACAAGGAGCAATGGGCACACACTGGAACACAAAAAAGAAGGAAAGACCTCTTTACTGTGCAAGTGAAAAGGCTGCCCGGAGAGGTCATGGAGTCTTCTTTCTGGAGATATTGAAACCCCACCTGGATTCAGCCCTGCACGATGTGCTTTAGGCAGCCCTCCTCTGGCAAGAGGGGTTGGACTTGATCAAGTCCATTACAACTCTGATGATTCTGTGGCTCTGTGACTTTTCTTTGCAGGCAAGGTGCAAGAGGCTGTCACTATAAACAGCCCAAACTGTCAAAGGGCGTTGTGGCACTGTTTGTGACTACGTGAGTGTCTAACTTCTCTTTACCCCTTGCATTATTTTTACTGCAAGTAATTTGGTTGCAGCCGTTGTGCTCCAGTGAAGCAGAGATTAAATGGGAGGACGTGTTGAAACCCTGAACTTGCAAAATGGAAAAGAGAAATGGTGCTTCCTCTGCTGTGTGGGTTGGAAATCTAGTACTGACTGTGTGGCTGCTTGAGTCCTGACAGCATCCAGTGAACGGGCACCACTGGATAGGGAAGGCTGCTGGACTACAAACCTCTCTGAGCTGGAGGGGCTGGTGATATATTCTGTGTTGTGGTTTTCAACTGATGTTAAGAGGGTGGAAATGCAGAGATGGAGGACGTGGAGGCTCCTTTCTGAGGTAGAGAAGGAAAAATGATATTCTCTCTAGGTTGCTGTTAATACTCTGTGCTCCTCCCATTCATTTTACCTCTCTGCCTTTGGCTACCTGGGCACTGAAAAGTGTTGGCTAATATGTGAAAGGCTTGAGGCAGAAAAGGAGGGGATGGTTTTTCACAGCCCTTTGCAGGCAGTGTGAATTTGCTCAGCATGTGCTCAGAGGCCTCACAGCCATGTCAGTGTAGCACTAAATTCAGATGGATCTCTGTGTGTCTCAGTGAAGGGTCACTAGAGTAGCCGAAAGAGATGCCCACTGGAGATGCCCTGGGCCTGGGCGTGGGCATCTCAGTACAACCTCTTATCTGCTTGCAAAACACCCTGAAGATTATAGTTAGGCTTGTTAATGCTTTCCAAAGCCTGCTCAACTTAAGGTTGCTGTCTGTGCAGACTGCAGGGGAGTGTTTGCCTTTCCATCTAAGGTATATTTCTGTTTGCAGCAAAGCTACAGAGCCACTTAATTCCTGGTATAATCTGTGAAGTGGTGAAATAAACCCATACATTTTGTGCAGTATCTGCTGACCTTTCCTGTGGAAATGTATTTATTGAAAGAAGAGGTGATAACAGTTCTCTGGGACTGTTTTATGACAGAAATACTGAGAGGAGGGACAGGCACTCGCTGCCCTATCTTATTACTTTACCTCATTGAGCAGTGAAATCTGTTGCTTCAAGACTTACTGCTTCTACTTTAGGAAACATCAGGAGTCTCCAGCCTGGATACTGCCCTGGCTTAATGAGAAAAACCAGTTAGTTTTCTTCCTAAATACTTTTTCAAGCTGAGAGAGGTTCTCCTTCCCCTCTGCTCTGTCCCAATGAGACCACATCTGAAATGTCGTGTAGTTTGGGCTCCTAAGTTCCGGAATGGCATAATACTGCTTGAGAGAGTCTAGCACAGAGCCATGAAGATGGAGTGGTGAGGATGAGGAAGGGCTGAGGGAGCTGGGTCTCCTTACCCTGGAAAAAAGGAGACTGAGGGGTGACCTCATGTTTGCAAATATGTAAAGGGCTGGTGTCAGGAGGAAGGAGCCAGGCTCCGCTCAGCGGCATCCAATGAGAGGACAACAGGCAGTGGGTGTAAGCTGGAACAGAGGAACATAAACATGAGAGGAAACATGCCCAGTGAGGGTGACAAAGCACTGGAAGGGGCTGCCCAGGGAGGTTGTGGAGTCTCCTTCTCTGGAGACATTTAAAACCCACCTGGACTGTTCCTGTGTGACTTGATCTAGGTGACCCTGCTCTGGCAGGGGGATTGAACTGGATGGCTCTTTCAAGGTACCTTCCCATCCCTAACATCCTGTGGTGCTGTGATTTGAGTGAAGGAGATGTTAACAGAAAGCATACAACTTTAACCACCTAGGGAAAAATCCCTGCAGTTTCCCTCACTGTAAGGTCATGATCCCACTGATTCTCAAGGCCACCATAAAATGTGGGTGAAGGAGTTAGGAAACCCCTGAATTTCCTGCATTAAAAACATTTGAGATCAAGCTCTCCTTAAAAACCAGTTACAAAGTCTTTCAGGGAGAACCAAACCAGCTGTTGAACAACTGAGAAGTAGTATTCCTCCAACCTCATACTAATCTGGGCTCCTTTAAGTTGTACTAGAGTTTATAGTGCTTGTTTGCTTCTGCATCTGAGTAGCTACCTTGTCAAGAACTTAGCATTAGATGTATTTATTTTAAGAGTATTCTATGTGAAGAAAGGCTCCCGACTGCTCCTCATCATTTGAACAAAGATTGCACAGAGACCGTGAGTTTGTGGTGCTTGATTCCTGTAGCTGTGAGATAAAACTTAAATTTAAAACAAAATAAACCGATACCTCCTGCCCCCCACCTCTATTTTTTTGTGAATATGATATGGGGGGGAAATACCCAGTTATTCCTGATGCAGGGGGAAACATGCAATGCCTTCCAGGTTTGCATTTAAACTGACTTGTTGGGAGCATGGAGGGTCCTGAGCACACGGGTGGCTTGCTCTCCACTTCTGCTTTCCTCCGGAAATCAGAGCAGCGTGATTCATATTTAAAGAGCAGGGTGGGAGCTGCTGCACAGACCGAGATGCCTAACAGGACCGAAGTGGTAACGCTCGTTCCTCTTGCATGAGGCTATTGGCTGCAGTGGGAGCTGCCAAATGCAGGAGCCCAGGTATGTGAAGAGATTTGTTGTGCAAGCTGAAGGCTGATAACCTAGCAGCAGCGCTGTCTGCGACTGGTTTCTTGTGGTAGGACCATCTTCAAACAGCAAGGATTTCAAACTTCACCTTAAACTGCAGTTCAAGGAGGAAGAGGGATCAGTGGTTGCTTGTACCCTTTAATCTAGGGGGTTGCAGATGTCAGGGGAGTATCTGTTGCTGTTGCTAGTGGGGAGTTGTGAGATTTGGGTTGACTGCATATTCTTCTGGAGGTTGTCAGGGTCACTTTGGTCTCCTTACTTGAAGTTTGTAACTAGATGGTCTGTGACTGAGCAGGGGCATTTTGGTTGCTCTTGAGATGGGGATATTACTTCACATCTTAAAAAAACAAGTATGCCAAACCTCTCTGCTGCTTTCTTTGCTGCAGGAGGGGTATATGGAGTCCAAGAAGAAACTGTTCTCAGTTAGATATTTAGAAGGTACTTTTTTAAAGGAGAAAATTGAAGAGTGTGTATGTATGGGAGAGCCTAAGTCAGTTTTATAAACAGTTTGGGGTTGTACAGAGACACTCTTCAAACAAACAAACAGAAAGGCAGTTCAGTGTTTGAATTATTTGTGAGTTTGTGTTGCAGACACCCCTCATGTCACCTAGCTTTACATAAAAAGTAAAACTACAACGGGGAAAATGAAGTCCTAACGTGAAGGATTGCAACTCCTTTGGTAGCCGTAGCATCACACCTGGAAAGAAGCCGAGTGGTACTTGTACAGTTGAAAAAGTAGGAGCTGTGCCCCAGTAAAACGGGACCTGTTCTTTGAGCAGTATTCAGACTGGTGTTTTCAAGCCTCTCCGGGCATAGTCTGACGCAGGGTTCCTCCTGATGTAGTCACTTCCTGTGAACATGGTGTGAGTGTGAGAATAGTATGAGCCATAAAGAGGGAGTTTGTGATTCAGTCGTGAGAGAACTAGAATCTGTGAGATAAGATGGTTCAGACAAGAAACAAATGATGCCAAGAAACTGCTTGGATCTGTTACAGCATTAGATGGCTTTCCTGGGGAAGCAGTGAAGTCTGTGAGTTTAGCATTTAAAATCACTGATTGGCACGAACAGATTTAATTAATCTGTTTAATGAAGAGGTTTATTTTAGTCATCAAGGAAAGGAAGGGGATATAAAAAGATATGACAGTGTATTTCGGGGGGGGCTGTGAGCTGTTGGTTTCTGATAGCCACCATTATTCTTAATAGTCAAGAAAAGGCTATTAGGAGGAGTATTTAAAGCAGATAATCCTAGTACTAAGGGTCTGATGTTTCACCTAATGGGCCTCCTGTCTTCTGAAGGGTTGGAGTGAATAAGGAGGCAGATTGTGCTTCTCCTTTTGCTTTCATGTGCTTTTTGAGTTGAAAGATTTCCATCTGCCATTTTTGCACTTGCCATAAAACCAGACCCAGCTTTAGCATTTGACCTGAGACTTGGTTACAGGTTGCTCAACCATCTTACCATGAGATGAATTTCCTTAGGTTATTTTAAACGTATGAGTCTGCTTATTGATTTAGGTGCAAAGCATGAGTTTCTAGCTGTATGGGATCATTCTTGAGACTACTGGTGGAGTAAAACAGCTCAATATCATTACCATGTCCTTTTTTATATATATATCATGCTTGATCAGCCAGAAAGCTTTTAGGATCAGCTTTGGTCAGGCTTTTCTTTCCTTTTGAGATCAGTCTGTGAAGGCATAGCAGCACTGCGGTGTCATTTCACTTAGAGAAAAAGGGAAAACACACAAATAAGTTCCCTTTCCCCTCTGTTCACTGACACTACTTCGTGAATAACAGCAGAAAGCTTATTTCATGTATTTTCACTCTCACGGGCTTTTTAAAAATCATTCTTGTTTTGCCTTGATTTTTGTAATCGTTTTGATATTTATAACTTATCAAATCTTAAAGTAGCTGTTAGTGTGCACTCAGTAGGATCTAGAAGAGAGCCAACACCAAAGACCTTTTCAATAGGTCTAAGCTATCCTTCATACCAGACACTTGAATGCTGGACCCTGTGCTATTATGGTTGCTCTAGGAGAATAATTGTCTTCCAGGAGGAATAGAAAATGCAGAGGATGTGCAAGTCCAAATGAAATTGGAGACACAAACATTAGGAGAAGGAATATGTAAAGCAGGTAGTGTAAGAGATAACAGATTAATGCTAAAAAACTGATCCTTAGTCTAATATGTGGTCTGATAGCCTTAGACTGAAGATTCCCATGTACACCTTGATGTCTACAGGCTGTTACAATTAGGTAGGTCTGTGTTAATGAAGCTGTGTGTGTTAATGAAGTTGTTTTAATAGTTCCTGTGGAGAGGGGAAGGATTCTTTCACTGCATGGATTCATAGAGTAAGAATTTTTTGAGTGGCCAGCCAGGCTTGCTTTATCTGTGCCACCAGCAAGCGAGGTCTGCCAGGTAAATTATGAATAGAAGGAGAGAAAAATGTCAATCAGATTTGCAGTGTAGTGCAATTCCAGCAGTGCTGGTGATTGCTCCATCACTGACCTTTTCAGATCAGCATAAGCATTTTGTTTCACCTCTCCATGCCTCAGTTTCACCATCTGTGAAAGGCCTCTGTAAAGGATTTTGGGTTTCTCTATACCAATGACCACAGTGGATGTAGGTACTGTGAGTGAGTCACTTGTTACTTAGCCTTGATTTAGGCTTAGCAGAGTGGCTTCCAAGGGAACAGATTTCCCTTAGGAAGAAAATGGTGCCATCTGGGATGCGGGAGCAGCCTCACTGAAAAAAAACCTTGAGCTCTGAAGTCCATAGACCAGTACCCAGGCTTTCTCAACACACTGTACAGCTTCACCATGACTCCAGTGGGCTGCAATCCCATACTGGGGTTAAGTATAACATATGACAAATGCAGCACCTACGCAGTCATGAGGAACAGAATCTTCCTGTTTACACTGTAGTCATCACACTTTTTCCTGCTCACAGAAGTGTGTTGTCTTAAAACAGAGAGTTAAGGAAAAACACAGCAGCCAAACACAGAATGTTGTTGACATAGAATGTTCCAAACTGACATCCCGAGATGCCGATCAAAATCGGGTAGCCCTTTATCTCCGAGCAAAGGGGGGAGTTTGAGAAAGATCAGCGTTTCATCCAAGCGTGGCATGGATGTGGGTGATGGCAGGGAGGTGTGAGGAGCTATGTGCTGTGGGTAGCAGGGTGTACTCACGTAAGGCTATGACAGAGGGTTGCTGTGGGTTCAAGACTGTGTCAATGACCTCTCAGAAGATTAAGGATTAAAACCATAGGGCTATAAAGCAGACAAGAGAACTTGGGGTTGAGATTAAGGTACTAAAATTTCTCTACTTATAGTGCAGGATGGCCCAATAGTAAATTCAATTTTAGGGAAAGCAGACTGCTAGAAGCTCTTTACTCCTTCATTGAGGCACATCCATTTCAGTTTACAGGAGCAGCAAAACAGGTAATGTAATCAAGTACCTACCTCTTGTGCAGATCTACATCTGCAGTGTAGAAGAGCTGAATTTTGCAGCCTGTTCTGGCCACTGCACCCATGTAGGGAGTCCTTGGCTTTTCCACCCAGATTCTGGTCCAGCCTATGCTTCAACCCTCTTCTATGTGGACAAGGCATCATTTATTGCACCTACAGTTATCATCCACATGCAATGACATGTATAACATGGCTCTTGAGTAGTGGTTTCCTGTGATGCTCTTCTGTTGTGGGTTTGATGTTAATAGTCACGTCTCCTGTCAGGTTTGGGATGGCTGAAGTATAGGGAGTATATATCTGGATTGGGATCAAAGCTGAGGCTGGAACACACTACCAGTCTGTCCTGTCAAAACCCAGTTGAGTAGAGTAGCTTGTATACCTGTGCCTTGTGGAAGAGACCTTGTTCATGTGGTTGGAAGGTGCTAAGGCTCTTCTCCAGGGGCCAGAGTGGTTTGCCATCAGAACAGGAGAAGAATCAGTGGCCGCCAGCATTTCCATACTGCTAAAGAGCCCAGCTCCAATCATTAGAGCTGTCAGTGTCTGATTCCATGGCAGAGTTGAGTGGTTATGTAAATAACACAGTATCTTCACCCTCAGGTCTTGTTTCAGCATGGACAAAGCAGCTGAACTCGTGTGGCAGGTGGAGGATCCATCTGGCAAAGCAGGACAGCAGGAGCAAAGCTCTGATACTGGAGACAAAGCAGAAGTGCCAGAGCAGCCTGCGTGCAGCATGGACAAGCCATCCCAGAGCCATGCTCTCCAGTGGGAGATTCTAGGCAGACAGTTTGTAGAGTATGAGCAGGCAGCTCCATTTCTCATCCCAGAGGAGCAACAGAGAAGGCTCTTGGACTTTCTTCCCCTCTTCTTAAAGGTTGGTTTTCCTTGTTGCCTTTGAAGCCGATGCCAAGCAGGTAAATTGGAGCTTGTGTTTCTTTCTGTGGGGGGTCTGTGGTCACCCTAACGTGATCCTTTTGTCCAGATTACAATTACTTTTGTTCCACTGTGAGCCTGGGGAAGCAGTTTCTTTTCCTCCTTTCATCTGCCTGTCCACTGTGTTAGCAAGGTGAAAGTATATGAGGAAGCACCACTTCACTTTGGTGAGTGCCTAAACTCTTCTGAGCATCAAGGGACAGATGGGGTGCTAATAGAGACACTTCAAAGTGAGCACCCTGGAACGAGGGTCCTGTGTGTCTGCCTCATCTGTTTTGTTAGTAAGAAGCTGAGGATGTGGTGGCAGCATGCAGCCAGCTAGGGGAAAGGCAGGGGTGTAGTCTGAAGAGGGAATTTTTGGGTTAGTGACAGTGCTGATGCCTAATCTTAGCTCTTGAGAGCGAAATTGTGTCATCAGTGGGGAAACAGTGGCATGAGGAGAGGAAGGTTGTGCTGTGGGCGAGGGACATAGTTGAGGATTAGGTAATTTTAGTTAGCAGGCTGCTCTACCCCATACCCTGGAGCCTCCACCAGGCTCATTTCTGAGATGGGCATATTGAAAGGTGAAACTGGAAGATCTCTAATGAGTGGAGCCTTATGGGTTGGCTGGTGGTTTTGTTTCCTTGAGTCTCCAAAGTGTGCAGAGGACTCTGAGCATGCAGGGACAGAATGGGAGTGCTTGTCCCACGAGTAGAAACCCTGGACTATCTTTAAATGTACTGTGCCCACATAGTACAGAATCATTTTCTCTTGGTTATTTGTGACCACTGAGCCTGTGTTTTCACACTCTTTGCTTCGTAAATATCAGAAAGAAAAGCTTATTTTTTAGCAAAACCCTATTTTCCTGGTAGCATAATTCAGACAAAAGCTCTTACAAGTTTTCAGTGTTCCTCAGTGTCCAAACTCAGATCCACCTGTTCTATACCTAGATGAGTTGGTTTTCTAAAGAGAAGTCAGTGGGGAGATGAGTTAAAAACCGAGTCAATGATATGGTCACTCTGTTCATATGGAAGCACTATGGGGCATTAAGGGTGACAGTCTGATGCATTTTGATGTCTGTGTGCAGGGGAATCACTGTGCTCAGGGCACAAAATCTTTGGTATCCATGACAGGAAAGCAGGAATAGCTTCAAACAACTCCAATCATTTATTTCAGCTGGATAGACCCTGTAAATCCTGGAGCAGAGCAGGACTTTGAAATCACTGGATATGCTGAGATCAGTTAGCAGCACTAGAAACAGATTGGTGTCAGTGTGAGGCAAGCAGCTAGTTGCAAGTAGGATGTGGTGATGCCTGTGCTGGACTTGGCTGTATTTGAGTCCAAGCTTGTCCTGGGCTGAGGCAGTGCAGACAAAAGTGATGGAACGGTCTGAACAGGTAGTGAGAGCACAGCCTGAAGGAGTGCATAGCCTGAAATCTTCTCACTTCTGGACTGCTTTGCATAGTAAAGTTTCCTGTCAAAGCCAAAGGCTATGTTTGAGCAGACAAGCTGCTGATCTGTGTCCATGCCTGTCTCTGGAAACGAATCTTTCTGTTTCCATATATGGCACTATGTTTGCTGGGGTAGGCTTGGTTCTGCTTGTCGGAAACTCACCTCTGCTTTATAAGGTCTTCAAGAACACTCTCCAAAGTCAGATAAGGACTGGTAAGCTAATAGGTTTTTGTAAAGCAGCACCTTCTTATTCCATGCCATGCTGAAAATGGCTCTGCTTTTCTTCTGATACAGCACAGCAACTAGGTACCTTTTTGATTGGAGAACAGGCACCCATTCTACTCTGTCTAGAGCTGTTTACAGACCACCTGTCTTCCTTTCTCATGAAACTCCATTGAAAGCATACATCCTTAATGCTTTGAGGGTATAAATTCACCCCAACAAAGGTGACTTTGCTGGGGAAGACAGTTATAGAATCATAGAATCGTTAGGGATCAGAAGGGACCTCAAAATATCGTCTAGTCCAATCCCCCTGCCACAGCAGGATCACCCAGACCAAGTTGCACAGGAACATATCCAGTGGGGTCTGGAATGTCCCAAGAGAAGGAGACTCCACAACCCCCCTGGGCAGCCTGTTCCAGTGCTCCAGGACCCTCCCTGGGAAGAAGGTCCTGCTGATATTGATAGGGAACCTCCTCTATTCCAGCTTGCACCCATTGCCCCTTGCCCTCTCCCCAGATGACCTTGAGAAGAGTCTGGCTCCATCCTCCTGACACCCACCCTTCACAGATTTAGAGACAGAAATGAGGTCCCCCCTCAGCCTCCTCTTCTCCAAGCTGAAGAGACCCAGCTCCCTCAGCCTTTCCTCATAGTCTCTCCCAAGTGTTCCCCCCTGTCTTGCAAGCAAGGTGTTGCAGGGGTTTTTGTGACATTCTGTTGAGCCTTTCCTGATGCGATTTTACTGCCTCAAGTTTATGATTGAGTTGAAGTTCCCAGATATCAAGGATTCTGAGTTCTGTTGTGGCTTTAGCTTTTGAATACCATATAGTAAGCATGAAGCAAGCCAGTCTTGGAGGGACATCAGGTTTGGTTATCATTAGCTAAGTGTGACTAGCAAAAATGCCTTCAAGACAGAGGACTCCTCTTGGAGTGAAGCTTTCAGAGGCCTGAGGGAGTTGTTATTCCTGAACAAAGGTGCTGAAAGCTGTAAAATTTAGAAATCTTAGGAATTAAAAATTAGAGCAAAACATGACACGTGAGGAATAAAAACCAGTACCAGAGGGTTAAAGGATAACTCTTCCCCAGGATGCAAGCTGGGTGTTGCTAAGGGACTGGCAATACTGTGCAGTTGCATTTTGACCCCTTCTGCAGGACCCAACTCCACGTCCTCTTAGGATTGTGTAGAGTGACTTCCTGATACTGCACACAAGGACAGGGTTTAAAATTCATAAAGGCTGTTTTGGCTAGAGAGTATATTCAGAAGGGAGAGATGATTTCCTCACCTTAACGCTTGATTTTGTGCTCCAAGAGGGAAATTCTTCCCTTTCACTTTTCTTAGACTTATCAGTAGTGCTTTGCAGACGTTTAGGATCAGATGTGTGGCTAAAGCATTTTGGCATTGCTTCATTGCATTCATAGGAGCCTCACAGTACTGATGAGGCTGGAAAAGACCTTCAAGATCATCCAGTCCAACCTAAAACCAACCCAGTAACCCTAACATCTGCCATCTAGCTCATGCCACTCAGCACTTCATCCAGATTAACCTTAAACACCTCTAGAGACAGTGACCCAACCACCTCATATCTTGTGGAGGGTCTGGACCTTTAGGTTTGAGTTGTGTATGTTATGAATTTCTTACAGAAACTACTTTGCCTCCTTCTGTTTAATAGGGGACTTGACACAAGTTCTCTCCCTCCCTGGGGAATTTTAATCTCTTTCTTTTCCTTTCCATGTTTGATCATGCAGATGCCAGTACATCTCCATCTGTCTTAGAGCGCTTTAGTTCTTACTCAGTCAGCTGGGGAGAGAGGGCACTAAGCAGGAGCCACCTGGGGAGCGGGGGCTCATTACTCATTGATACTCCTTAACGTAGAAGGAGAAAGTGTAGGAGGAAAATGTTAGCCATCTGCTGTGACTCAAGCCTAGGCTGGGAGCCTTTTCAGTGTGCCCTTTGTATCTTCCCTCTTGCTGTTTCAGACAGTATCAGAACATTCTATTACAGGGGTGGCTTTTGAGCTAGCATCTCTCCATGAGGTATACAGAATGAGGACAGATGGCAGGAACAGACACGGGATCAGAATCTTAAGCATGCAGAAACAGACTTAAAAGGAAAAAGAAAATCAGCTGATATGGATACCATATTATTTAAGTTCATAGAACTGTTTAGGATGGAAAAGACCTCTATCATCATAGAGCCCAACCATTAACCTAACTCTACCAAGACCACTGTTAAACCCTGTTCTTGAGCACTGTATCTGCTGACCTGCAATGCTGTGAATTCCCAACCAGTCAGGGTTGTCATTCCAGGCCTGGCAACTTCCTTCTTAATCTCATAGGCAGACGGGGGTTAGAGAATTCATACTGATGCAAAATCAACATCCACATCCCTATGGACTGGGGGGGTTTCCAGCTCCTTTCCCCATGTTTTTATGACCTCAGTTTACAAAAGATGCTATTTCTGTCCAGCAAGAAATGTCAATTCATAAGCCTTGCTTTCCTCCTGAAACAGAGGAAAGGCAGAACTTTAGGAATGTATTAGAAACAACAGCAATAAAAACTCTCCAATCCCCCTCCCTCCCAAAAAAAAAGCCACCAAAACCAACACCCAACAAAGCCCTGATAGATTTTTAGCTTGTTTCTCCATTCTGGGGGTTTTTATATATTGATTGACTTGGAAAAAATAGTTTAGGTGAATCCTGGACAGTAAGATGCCACCTGGGAGCAGTAGCCCTGCGTTACCGTGGTTTCTGTTTGGTAGATCTGCTGCAAATACTCCATGAGAGCAGCAGTTCCAGCCCCATTTCCACCTCTAAGTAGCTGAGACTACACAACGACTCATTGAACAAAGATAATACACATTTTTGGTTGTTTATTCAATTAAAACCTCAAGTCTTCTCTATGATTAACTTTTTCGTTTTGGGGACACCAGGTTTTGGGGAAAAATATAAGTTTACTGAAAAATACCCGAGGAACTGTGGCTGTAAGTACTTTGGGGTACAGAGTGTTTATGGGGTACAGAGTGTTTATGTTGTATTCCAAAGGGAATAGCATGCTTTTTGATGCAAGCAATTAGTGGCACAGGGACTACGAGGAGCACTGATTTAATTGCATTCAGCATTCAGTGGATAAATTAATGTCCATTCTCTCTAGTAGGTGCATTAGGTAGCTCCAGGTTGACTTCTGTACTTGCAGTTAGGCTTCTGCCTGGTAAATACTGCTCGATGGACTGGACTGGCTGTGGAGGGAGTTCTGCAGGGGTAGTCAGTTCTGTGTTTGTTTATACTTAGGAAGCTTTCTCAATCCACCAGAGATACGCTGTATCAGAAAGACTTACCAGTAACCCTTGGATTTCAGGCGTGGGAGCAGTCTGCTGGAGTAATGGTGTTCCCCAACGTTCAGCTGTTAGCCAGTGAGGTTTCCAAGCTTCTGACGAAAGAAATTAAGAGGAACCTCAATGGCAAACCTTCAGGTAATTATCCACGCTACATCCAGTGGATCCACTTCTTCTGGGAGAGAGCTGCCATTCAGCGGTGCTCTGCTTACCACGTGGGAAATAAAGAAGAGGCAGGAAAACCTGAAGTGTAGCAGCCCAGATATTTAGAGTGTGAGTTAGCACTGGTTTGGGATGATGGCACTGAAAACCTGGCCTTGTATGTCATGCTGACTTTGGTTTTGGAACCTCTGTAGCTGGAAGTACTGCAGTAGGCTGAGTACTATTGCAAGAAGCTTTCCTTAATGAAGAATGGGACCTGGGCCTGATGCTGGATCATAATCCTTTTATGACCTTTTAGTCACTTCAGGGGACTCCTGCTGTTATAATTCTGTTAAATTTGTCAGATCTGTTAAGAAAGGATCGATTCAGCATTTCTTCTTTCACTGAGGCATTAAAACATCATCTTTTTGTGGTGACAGACGAAGCTCGCCTGGCTTTGGAGCAATTCTTACAACAGAAAGGGGAAGCAGGAGATGGCCATTTGCTCTTGAAATCAGTGTATCTGCTCTCACAGACGGATTTGGTAAGATAAATCATGACGGGGGGGGGAGTTTTTTGGTTTGGTTTGCATTTTTTCCTTTTTATTTCAGACAAACTGAGTGGCCATGCGAGCAGTGGAGCACCTAAGCCTCATAATGTTTGCAATAACCCCAGAGCTTTGTGCTTCAGCATGCCCAGAGTAGACAGCCACACAGAGGCTGTACCACCAGGAGGGAAGTAAGCACTCTGTGCTTTCAGATGCCTTTTTGTTTTGATCATCAGGAAGCTGATGTTTTTTAGGGCTCCTCTGGTTTATCTTTTCTCCTCCCCAGTGTTCATCACTGCTCTTCACCCTTCCTTTGTCACTCCAGCTTGCATATCAAAGCAACAACTAGTAAGGTCTATCTGACAGCTATGGGAGGAGTGGATTTTGTACTGTGATAGCTACTCACCTTGAAGCATCCCAGAGCAGTTCACAAACTCTATTGTGTAGCCATCCTGGATGAGAAGTGGCATCAGCAGCCCTGGTCATGGGCATCAGGGATGCATTTATCCCTGACATGGAGCTGAGCAAGGGGTCCCACCCTTATTCAGATACATGAACATGAAATGGTACTGTCAGCTTCTAGAGGACATGTTCTGTATTATAAGGAGGTCTATAAAATTATAATAGTCAACAGGGTGAAGTTCCTGATGAGGTCTTTGATTTTTTTTTGCAGTTAAGACATCACTGGTTTTTTGTAGCACACACACTCACCAAGCTTCACATCACAAACCTCACTCTCCTCATTTGTTGCTGCCTTTTGTGTTAATTATTATCCCAAGCAGGCACACTGGAACCTCTCCATAAGTTATGTGCAGCTGTAGTGAAGGTGGGAAGAAACTATGTGCTGAGAAACAGTGGAGAAACAGTGTCTCTTGTATTCACAAAAGCTATGGTCAGAGATGTGTGTGCAGTTATTCACTACATTGCATACTAAACCTGCTATAGTTCAATTGCTGCTGTGTTAAGTCAAGGAGGGAATGCAGAATGCATGCTTTCAGCATGCCATGCTTCTATAGCTGCAGGCTTCCACAGCCCTGAGAGCTAACGGTAAAGGGGGCAACATCTGCCCTTGGATTTACTGCTAAGTTAGGTCTCGGGTTGTGTGCTTTGCCCACTGCAGGTTTACTTGTGCAGGACATAGTAAACACCTCTGTGAAAGCTGTAGTTCAGCTGAAGTGGGAAGTCCCAGGAACAGCTATGTCAACACAGTGTGTTTACTTCTGCCAAGTGAAACTGTATGGTCATGCTATATGATTGCCACACTCGTACAGGGATAAAGGCTCCTCAAGCGGCTCTTTTGACTACCATGACTACATTCAGTGTGTAGAAACATGAGGAAATTCAGGTGGTTTTCTGGAGGGGCTGATTTTTATTGTTCTTTCTTAGAGAACTATGTGGAACATCATTGGGTCTGGCCTTCCAGCTGCTCTGATGCAGTGTCTGTACCTTTTCTTTACTTCTCCTCTGATGAAATGCAAGGATGAAGGAGAGACAAGCGAGGATGATACCCAAACTCAGGAAATGCTTGTTAAGGTGAGATGCACCTCTAGCAGTTCATTTTCCCTGGCTACTCAGATGTTCACTGAGGCTTCTAGATGATGATTGAGCCAAACTGGTTAAAAAAGGAGTCAGTTTGGGCAGACAATCACCGAACAAGCATCAGTGGGGATATAAAACTGTCTGAGACCATGCCACTGTATTTCTTTTTTGCTGTTAAAAAGAACCAAGATGCCTTGGTGGAGTTATGTTAATGGTTGAATTTCATGATCTTAAAAGGTTTTTCCAACCTGGGTAATTGGGTTTCTATGACTTTGTAAGTGGAGGAAAACCATCTATTGAGAGCATCATTCCCTTCTGGCATTACTATCAAACTAGAATCCTCCCCCTCAGCAATGGATCTCCCAGATATGTTTGTTTGCCTTTCAGGTAATGCTGAGCATGTACAGAGAGGAACAAGGTGTAGAGGAACTTCTGGCATCTGATAAGCTTCAGTCATTAATAATAGCAACTGCTTCCCTCTGGGACCAGTGTAGTCACTCGTGGAAAGCACCTACGGGCCGTGTGCTGAGAACAATTTCAAAGGCTCAAACCAAAAACAGCATTGTGTACCTACAAGGTTTGGTGTAGTAATTTGGCTTCTCCTTTCCTCACAGCTCTACTGAGAATGAATTCTCAAGAAGGGTCTCTCTGGGATAGACTTTTGTCTATGTGTTGCCTGGTAGACAGTCAACTGCAAAGCCTGGGTTTTTTGATTTCTAGACAAGTTTTATTTAGTACAGAAAGCCATCTGGAAACTGAAGAGTGTTTTCTACACAGAAAACCTGACGAGAGCCACTAATGTAGGCAAAGACAAGAATTCTTTGTGGTTTTTTAAAGTTGTGTGAGCCTCGCATGCATGCACACTATAAATACGAGGCTGGGGGCACCGGCAGAGGAGCAGCATCATTGAGTTACACCCCCATTTCTTCCTAGGATCTGCATCTTTGTTATTGAGAAGTGCAAAGGCCATGAATCTCGGTTTCTCAGAAGGTTAAAAAACGTTTATGATGCACAGTTTCTGTCAGTAATCTTGTAATGGAGTAACGATGTGTAGCCCTGGAAGGACTGGCCATCAGATTAGGCAAGAGACCTAGGCTTCATTGCTCGCAGCAAGCTGCGTACCTCGTTACGAATGCCTCATTGAGCTAAGTGTTAAGCTAAGTATTAAAGTGAGGCTGGCTTGGTGCAAGACAATTACACATGTCAGCCTCTGCCTGCCTTGTGATCAGACAGTTGCGTCCACTGAACGTGAATATTGGTGAATACAGAGGTTGGGCATTTATGCTCTTGGGACTGATTCAGCTTCCAGAGGTCAAGCAAAGAAATGCATGCCCACTTCCAAATCTAAAATGCATTTCTTTCAGGCTCAGAAATAAGTGTGAAATGAATTTATCCTCTCTCCTTCTGAGAAAAAAGAGTTAAGTGACTCCTATTTTACTGGGAAATTACTTGCCACACTTGCTGTTCTACTTGTAGTCATTTTGAACTTGCTTGACTATCAGTTGTACACACGTGCTGTTTTTTTTCCTCCTCAGCTGTGGACTGCATTAAAATAGCTATTCAAAATCTCTTTAAACTGGCCGATACCCTACCCGCCGGTGATGTGTGTGAAGCTGCTAGCATTGTCTTGTGTTTTGTGAAAGATTCCTATCCCATATCATCAGCTTTATTAACAGAGTTTGAAAATAATGAAGGCTATAAACTTCTACTAAAAATTTTACTCAGGTAAGTAAAGAGATTTTTATAGGACTATGAAAGAATGGTAAACTTCATCTTCAGAATGCCTTTTAAGTGTAGATGTTTTAAAGTAAGCATCAGGTAGGTAATCCTGTGTGGATGCCAAGCCGGTAATAAAGGCCCTGATAGTGGTCCCTTTCATTTAGGAAGGGAAACTGTCCATTTCTACTGAAATCATAACAGAAATTGAGAGCAGAAGTTAGTCTGGAGGTGGGATAGGGACTTACCGAACACCAAAGGGTCTTCATCAATTAGTGTTAGAGGTGACGTATGACAATGATGCTTTTCTCAGTCAAGGTCAACCTCCCTCTCCATGGTGTGGCCAGCAGGGAGAGGGAGGTTCTCCTCCCCCTGTATTCAGCACTGGTTAGACAGCACCTGGAGTGTTGTGTTCAGTGCTGGGCCCCTCAGTTCAGGAAGGATGGCGAGGGGCTGGAATGAGTCCAGAGAAGGGCAACTAGATTGGTAAAGGAGCTGGAAGGTCAGCCCTATGAGGAGAGGCTGATGTGCTGAATACAGGGGGAGGATAACCTCCCTCTCCCTGCTGGCCACACCGTTCCTGATAGAGGCCAGGATGCCATTAGCCCTCTTGGCCGCCTGGGCACACTGTTGACTCATGCAAAGTTTACTGTCCACCAATACGCCCAAGTCTCTTTCTACCTGAATACTCTGTAAATAATTCCCTTCTTAAGGGTTGAGGTTTTTCTGTTGTGTATCTCAGCAACCCTCCCTTACCAACCTAACACACAGTGCCCCTTCCAATGTTTTGATCTCTCACAAAGTCTAAATCCTTCCATCCAAACCATTCCTTCCCTTGGAAATGATTACATCTTTGAAGAAAAGATGAGCATAACTGGATGAGATTCACGTTTTTATCTTCCTCTTCTTCAGAGGGTTCTTACAGTGTCACTTCAGTTCTCTTTAGTTTGGTTTGTTCTGATTCAGAATGGGCTGCCAAGGTGTGGAGCTGCTGTTTGCAGTGTGATTGTACAAGCCCCAGAAACCCAACAAGAAGGCAGTAAAATAGGCTCGGGAGCAGCAGGGATCAAAACGTGTAGCTCCTCTGTATGACACACCGAAAATGCTTGTCGTACTAAGGCATAAACACACGACTACCCCAAACTGTGTTCCTAGATGTGAAGGTCTGCAGCAAAACGAAGGAGAGCCCTACCTGGATGAGATCTTGGACGTGCTGACTTGCCTTACGACCTGCGGGAAAAGCGAACTGAAAGTTTCTGGCAATATCATCCACCCACAATTGCCCCACTTTGACCTTGATCAGCCGCGGTCAGCCGGTACAGTGTGTTTATCTACCCACACATAAGTGCATGAGGCTGTTTGGGTGGGCCATGGAAAGATGAAATCTAGTCACTGTGTGTGTGAAGATGGAAGAAGGAGTCTGAGGTGGCCTTTTCTATTTGTGTGCCTAACCCTGTAGCAGCCTGAATGCTGCATGCATCAAACTGAACTGACTGTGGTTGATGCTGTCTACCAGTCGCATCCCTATGTCTGTGATTCCCATTTCCACTTTCAGGCATGATTTAACGTTATCATTTTGGTGCTTGCTGTCTTAACTAGCACTGATGTAAGAATTCTCACCTGGTTTTATCCCACAGGAATGACAGTGAAAAATCTCCAGGCTTTTCAGGTGTTGCAGTCTGTTTTCCAGAGAAGTAATGCTCAGCACTTGTGCGGAAGAATCTTGGCAGCAATTGGCATCATATGGGCCTGGGATGCAATGAACTTCTTTCTCCTGGAGTGGACACTACAGCCTATCAATCGGTTTACAGACATAATCCATTTCAAGCCACACACAGTCCAAATCCAGTTCTTCAAACTGGTGGAGTCCATAGTGCTAGACTTGTCCTATGTTCCCCATGAAATTCTGAAGAAGATGCAGAATTTAATAAGGGAAAACATAGCACCATTCTGCACCTTAGCAGCTCTCCGCTGCCTTCTCAGCATGAGCAAGAAGGATCCCTTATTCAGTGATGTGTTCCGGGACTCTGGGCTCTTCGGTCTGCTGCTGGCGCTCCTGAGGAAGCAAGCCAAGATTCTGAGGAAGTCAGGTACAACTTACTGTCGTTCTCAGTGACTGTCAAACTAGGCAGATCCACAGGAATGAATGAATCTCTACCGTCCATTTCTATGTTTTATAAACCTAGGCTTTGTCTGCAAGCCAAGTAGTCTGTTTCTGATGCACTAAATGGGACCCTCTCTGAAATATTAGCTGTCTATCAGTCTATTCATTAGCCTCAGTAGTTCTGGGCTGCTCTTCTTCAGTGTATGATCAATTCTTTTGAAAGGTACTATTCAGCTCACACTTTTAAGCAGAAGTCTCAATTTGGGGTTCTCTAGGATGTCAGCTTGAGAGTAGAGGAACAGAGTTCTTCACAGTGTTTAGTTGCCCTGGAAAAAGCACTTAATCGTGAGGACTGGTGATGGAAAGCAATTTCTTGAATTTTGAGCATATATTATCTACAATTACGGTCACAGAGTTCAGTTTCATAGAGGTATCTCATATTATGAAAACAGAAAGATTAATATCCCTGGTATAGTATCACAGTCTCACAGTACTGATGAGGCTGGAAAAGACCTTAAAGATCATCCAGTCCAACCTAAAACCAACCCAGTAACCCTAACATCTGCCATCTAGCTCATGCCACTCAGCACTGCATCCAGACCAACCCTGAACATCTCCAGAGATGGTGAATAGACCCTCCGTGGGCAGCCCATTCCAAACCCGGATCACTCTCTCAGTGAAAAACCTTCTCCTAANGTAGGGTACAACTGATTTAGGGGACAACCTCTCCCATCCTAAAATTTATAACTGATATTTTAAAGAAAGAAAACCATGTGGCAATGCTTTCTGTGCTGTAGGAATTGGGGAAACATCTTTAGTTTTCAGTTCAGTTGTTGTTCAGCAGAGGAGGGATGCGAAGTACTACATAGGGATTCTGATGCAGTAAGCACAATTGAATTCTTTTCATACGCTTATCTAAACAACAGAAAGAAGGAGTATGAATCACAACTGAAGTTACAGAGTACAGACAGTCATTATCTGCAGGGACAGTTAGATTTGTGCCCTCCACATTAGACAACTAGAGTTTTGTGCAAGAGTCCTTGTAGAAGCATTATCAAGATGAATCCTAAGGTTCTTCCTTCTGGTTATGAGCTGGTGCATTTAATTAATTAATTTAAATCAATACATTTTAATCAACAAAAGCATTTAACTATTTTCATGCTTTTATTGATTTAAAATTTTATAGAATGAGTGATTGAAAGGCTATGTAATTTGTAAATGTTGAGATGAAGAGGGGTGAGTGGGAAGATGGTGTGTGAAGTGATCACTAGTTCCCTCTTTGGGTTTTCAGAAGCTCAGCTCACAAACTCTGAGATGTTTAGATCTCAAAATAACTCACTGTTAACTGTCTGTGAATGTTTTCCTTTGAGCACACAGAGGTGTTCTGCTCTTCACTCTTAGTTTAAGTTTTCAAGCATTGTTATCATGTTTTACCACTTACAAGTTCATGGTTTGCAATGTTCTTTTATTTCTTGCAATGTTTTTATTTGTGTTCCTGCTGGGTAGCACTAAGTGGGTGACTGTACATCAGTTGGGAAGTGGACGCACTGCTAATACCAGTACTAACTGTAGTTAAGCCAGAGATCTGCACTGCAGAGCTTAGGTTTCCCAGTCCTAGACTAGACCCTCATAACTAGATAATGTGCTGTCCCTATTCTGTTGCTCATTGAAGGGTTCAAGTAGCCTGTAAGTAACAGTTAAGAGGGAAATAGTTTGCTGGATAACCTTTTTGGTTTAATATATTTGGTTTAATATATTAAAGTAATATATTCCAGCTACTGTTAACCACATATTTATAAATTATATTAACTTCTAATGCACTGACAGCTGGAACCCATCTGCCTGGTGCAGAAGAAGACACCGAGAAGGAAATTAATGCTGTGATGCTGCAGGTGGTGGCTATGCTTACAGTGAATTCCGTGAGGAACACTGGTAAGAAATCACATATGATTACATTATCTTCCTGATGATTTGTTCTTGGTGACCGTGATGCTTCTCGAAGGAGCCCCAAGAAATTTTCCATCTTGGGTGTTCAAAAGGACAAAAGGTAGAGGTGTAAGAATAATAGTGTTAAAACAGAAAGAAATGTGGGAAAGATACTCTTATCCTGCATAATGACCCTTATCCTAGTAGTCACCTATTTCTTCACGCAAACACCTGGCATGTTTATGTGGAAAACACAAACTTAGTGAAAACAAGACTCAGTCTGTGAGTTCTATCTATTCTTTGCTGATGTGGATTTCCTTCCACGGTATGTATTCTGTAAAATCCTGATGCAATAAAATGAGTGCTGGGTATTACTCATACATTCAGTGTTGCTCCTGCTCAGTGGTGTGCGTGCGAGGGATACAATGGAACGTAGCGCTCCTCAAGTGAAGTCCTCTGAGTATTGGAGTCTACTCAAGTCATTCCTGTATCCTAAAATGTTTGCAGCATCCTACACGGTGCAAATATAATCACAAACCTTAAAATTCCCCTTCATAAACGAAAGAGACATTGAAGTTGAGAACTAAAAAGGTGTCTTTTCACTTTCATATGTTGCTATATTGGGAAGCTGTCATCTATGATTAGAAACCATGGTCATCCACTCATTTTATCCCCTAGTTGTTCCTGTCCTGTGCAGTTTGTGCCTCTCCTGCTTTACCTATAGAAAAGTAGTACTTTGCACCAGCTCTGAAACCCTGCCTGCAAGGTTTAAAGCAGAGTTTAACTAATAAGGTTTAAAGCAGAGTTTAACTAATAAGGTTTAAAGCAGAGTTTAACTAATAAATGGCACCGTATTTGTCCCCAGTTGTTCTGAAGGACTATGGAATGGTGCCATATATCAAGATCTTTTTGGATGATGAGTGCTACAGGAGCGCTACTCTCTGCATCTTGGAGCAGTTATCGGTCATCAACTATGAAGAATACATGAGCATTATTATTGGTGCTCTCTGTTCTTCTACTCAAGGTGAACTACAGCTAAAACTAGATCTGCTGAAGGTAATTGACGTCGCTTCCCACTCGGTGGTTGTTTTCTTGGCAGCTGCTGGGTGTGTGGCAAATGGCTTTTCAATGCCAGCCCTAGCACTGTGTGTTTTCTGAGAAGGGAAGTGCAGAAGAAAAAAGAATCACCAGCCAGTTCATCATTCTGGTCATACTTTAGTCAGTATCGGGTTCCAGTATTCTTAAGGCTTAAATAGCATTGCAGGATAGAGAAATGGAAGTGGCAGAGGGCAGAGTTGTTTGAGCAGTTCTGTGTAAAGTTGCACTGAAAGGGAAAACAAATGTGGATGAAAGAGGAGGAGATGTGGAGAGAGACTATGAGAAGATCTGGAGTAAGATTGCGAGGAGCAGGATAGGCATGAGATTAATGCCTTGATTCTTCTAAGTTTCCAAGGTTGTCATTATGCTGTTCTGAAGTTTGTGATCAATCACAGCGCTGTAGAAAAAGATAACGCAAAGGAGGAGTCTTATGCACTTGAGGAGGAAGAAGCTAGAACTGTTCATAGCCTCTGTTGTAGAGGATCTGATCCATAAGCAATGAATCAGGGAGATGAACTGGTGTGCTTTATTTTGGTTTAGATCACAGACATCAAACTGAAAAGCAGTGTTGTTGCATGCACATGCACCCATTTAAAGATGTGTTCTACCTTCTCTGTGAACTGATCTGAATTCACCTTTCTGCACGACTTATCAGCTGCTTCTGTGATAAAAGGACCCTGTTACTTTAAGAAAACCCCAAAACATGATCAAGTCTCTGGCTTTTCTTTGACAGAGTAAACTTTACCAATATTTGTGAAAGAGCTGAGAGCACTGTCCAGACTAATATGAAAATAAAGGCAGCTTCGGTGTCTAATTTTGACAAATGATAACTGTGTTAAAGCCTAATTTAAGCAAATGAATTCATTATCTACATCCCTTGGGACCGTGATTGCATTACACACAAATTCAGATTGATTTGCTAATATATATTTAGCTGTTCAAGCCAGAGCCCAAATGCAATTAGCGCTGCCATATTCCAGCGTGGCACGTGGACAGTTGTGAGGAATAACAAATAATGGAATGTGAAATAAATTCTGTTAACCTTAACTGAGTTAGGGGGCTTCCAGCAGACATCAGTTTCATAAATTCAAGGCAGAGGAATACTAACTCATACAGGATTAAATTTTAACTGAGTTAGAGCTGGAGGAAATGTGGTTACTGTTGACCTTCTTTGAAATGTGTTAAAGCCATCCTGATAACTTCAACTCTGAGATATTAAATTTACTCCCTGTTCAGAAGTCTCTGCCTGGTTTGATACATTATCATACAGAAGTGAATGACAGTAATAGAGTTCCCCCTCCCACTCTGCTTCTGACAACCTTTTTTCACACTCCTAGGTCCTGTTACAGGGAGGTATATATTGGTGTTATAAACCAGTCCTCTTTGGAAGGTTGTAAAGTGAAGCTGTTTGGGTATCTGTTGGGAAGCTGCAGCCTCAAATTCGAAAGGGTCTTGGTGACTGAAAGAGCATCCTATTTACAATATAGATGTTCCTGCATTCCAAACAGTCTAATGTATTTAGATATATGTATTTTATATATATATTTATATATGTTATATATATAGACAGAGATATATATTGAGAGAGAGAATATATATATTGAGAGAATATATATAGATATATATATTGAGAGGGAGATTTTATATATATATTG
>VZRI01007247.1:30605-95994 GCA_013397515.1 Upupa epops
AGATATTATATATATATCGAGATATTACATATAGAGAGATTTTATATATATCGAGATATTACATATAGAGAGATATTATATGTATCGAGATATTACATATAGAGAGATATTATATATATTGAGAGAGAGATATTGAGAGAGATATTATATGTATATTGAGAGACATATTATATGTATATTGAGAGAGATATTATATATATATTGAGAGACATTTTTTATATATATATATGTATATAATATATACATATGATTACATTCAAATACATTAGAGAATTTCTTTGCACACTCTTTTGTCACTAATGTTATTTCCATCACTACTACTCTTACTAACACTTCTAGATTTGTTTTATGATGGCAAGCCTCCTCATCTGGATATGAGAATATTTACAGTTGCATCTCTGCTTTAATTTATTTAAGGCAAAGACAGATGTCATGGCAGGGTCTGAGAAAGCTGAAGAAAATATAGCCAAACGCCTGAAATTACTTCAGTCAGTGACTGTTTAACCTAGTCAGTCAAACTGACTGGTTAAACTGACTTTTCTGGTGCAGAAAAGTGTGCATGTGGACCTTTACTTTGACCAACTCTTTTTTTTCTTTAATAAGTCAAATTTCAGTGAAAAATTGTTGGAATTTTAGAATATTCTAAAGCTGCTTTTTCCCTTGATTTAAATGATTTGGTCACTTCTTCCCCATGTCTGCAGTCACTCCTTAGGATACTGGAGTGCCCCAAGAGCCACTCAGCTTTCAGAACCTGCAGTGGATTCAATGGACTCCTTTCCCTTCTCTCAGACATGGAAGGTGCATTGCAGGACCCTCCATCTGAGCTGTGGGCAGCAGTCGGACAGAATCGCATACTGGAGTTTGTTTTCTACACACTCCAGGGAGTAGCAGCAGCCCTGCACCTGGACCCTGTCAACAGCAACTTCTTCCAGAGGAATGGTCTCTTTGACAAGATGGCAGAGGATCTGGGGTCTCTGGGATGTTTCTGGGCACAGGGGGAATGGCAAATCCCCCTGAGACTTGAGAAGACAAGGACATTCACAGAATTCTTGGATGCAGCTTTCTGCTCTTCAGAGCCTTTCCCAACGTGGCTAAAGAACTGCATATGGATTCTGAATTTCCTTGATCACATGGTCAAAGGAACCCTCCATCTCCAGAGCTACTTCAAGGAGAAAAAAGCAGAACCAGGAGAGGCATCAAGAGATGATCTAGAGGGACCCCGAGTTGAGGAAGAGTATTCTGTTACTTTCAGAAGACCAGGCAACAGACTCCCCATCTCTGCCTATACACTGTGGGGAAGCGCTGAGGAGAAGTAAGTCTTTATTTACTAGAGGAAATATAATAGTAAGGCTAGTATTTGGATGTTGTATGGTAATAAACTGAGGTGAGCCGTGATCTAACCTGTCCAGAACAAACAAAGCTGAACCACAGTCCCAGCTCCAGACCTCTAGATGGCAAAAATCACCTCTGTTTTGAATACTAAATGATGGTAGACATCGGGGCAAAAGTGTTCAGTGGAGCAGAGGGAGAGTTGCGGAGGTTGTGCTGCAGGTTCTAACACATGCGATGTGGGAGCTGGAGAGAGCTCTAAACGGGAGTGAGACTCGATGCTTATAGTCTCTGCTTGGTCAATTTTGACTCTTTCAGTTATGTGGAAAGCTGTTTGCAGTCACTGATGCATTAAAAATAGAAATTATTTAAAGTTAATGTAAATGCTTTACCAAGCACGTGTGCCCAGGTGCATGTGCACAGACACACACACTCTCACTCAATATTCATACTGCTGAAATAGCATTAGCATCCTCCTCCAGTTTTCTCTAGCTGCCTCACACAATGAAGTATCATAGAGCAAATAGACCCTTTGCAGGAAGGACACACTGCCTCAGCACTCAATGTAGCTATCGGCTGTTAGTAGGACCTGAATAGCTTACACCTAGTAGCTTGTGAGATCTTGTGCCCCTTTACGTGTCGGTAGCTTTGTGTTCAGTGCTTTTCTCAAAAGTATTTCTGGTTGGACTCAGGCTTCCAAAGGCTGAGCTTGTACCTGAGAGGTTCCTTCAGCCCTTACTGCAGGTTATTCCACACTCATCTTCCAGGTTTAAAGACCAAGTCACTAGGTCTGTTGCTTATAGCTAGCAGAGTCAAGTCAGCAGAACTTTTGTTCCCTGAGTGCTGTCAGGTTAAGCATTTCTGGTTGTACTGGTAATGGTCTGAAGCAACTAAAGAAATCTACAGTAGATTTCTTTGCTCCTTTTGCAAAGCTCCTTTCAAAAGAGTAATGAAACTGCTTCTTATCACTACTCTTTCAACTGGAAGCTTCTGGTTAGATGAACACTCCTTTTAAAGTCGATCTTCCTGTTCCCATTTGGTCATCATGGCAATGTGCAGAAAGAGTTTGGATGGCGGTGCTTTGTGAGGATCCATGGTCCGTAGCTTACGAGAAGCTCAGGGAAGATAAAGGAGAAAGAATACATTTGTGGTCATGATAGGAAGAGTACGGGCTTGCTCTGGCTTGTTTTTCTCTAGTGAAACATAAAGCAAAACTTCCTAGGTCCTTGTGTTGTTTTGCTTCCCGAGCTGTGAGGATGTGCAGCAACAGGATGTTTCTCCACCTGTGGATGTTTCTCCATCTTTGGGACAGATCTACTCTAGGACTGAAGGTACAAAAGGAAGCCAGATTAGCTAGAGGTGGCTGAAGAGTGTGTGCAAACAGCACACAAACAGGTACTGGCAAGCTGTCAATCTTCAGGTCACAGACTGCATTGTTTTCCAGTAGTAATGGCTTCTGAAAATAAAAACAAGAAGTCACGTTCACAGAGCTTTTGGTGCAGCTTCCTCTTAGCTGTATTCCATGCTCATACTTCCTTCTAAACAAGACTTCAGCCAGGGGCTATGGAGTTTGAAAGAAGGAACTTGAGAGTGGTCATTGTAGGTGGTCTGTGACGCCTCATCCTGCCACAGGCATTTAAACATCTCTGAAGAGGGAGAAAGGAGACCCGAGCCTCTGACTGAGACAGAGAAAAATCAGCTCTTTAACTGAATAATACTCTAGTAGCTTGTTCTGTCCTTTGGTCAATGCTGCTGCAAGCTGCTCGGCCACAGAAGCTTTGATCCTTTCACTCTCATCTTAAGAACACCCTCTGTTCCTAATGTTTGAAACAACATCTGTGGCAAACGAGGTCTATGTTATTCCTTTTGCTCCTGGTGATTATAGGTAGCCTGCTGCAAGCTGTGTTAACTGAGGCACTCTTCATCCTAATCCTGGCAGAATGGCTGCTGCTCCTGGCTCTTCACATCCTTCGTGGCACCTCATTTTGTCCACAGAGCCGCTTATGTCTCCTATTTTTAAATAGCAGCCAGTGCAGAGCAGATTTGATAGTCACACCATGATGCTAGGTGGAGGAGAAGAGTGGGATAATGGGGTTAATGGAACAGCCCCAGGAGAGGAGCACAGGAGATCAGTAGGAGTGAGGAGTTGGTACACTCAGACAGATTTTGTACTAGAACAAGGCAGCAAATGAAGGGCAAGCCACAGAAAAGTTTGAACATAGGGCTAGTCAGGGACTCTGAAAATTCCCTGTTTGTTCTTCCTACTCCCTTACAGAGTGCCAGACCTGCCCCACACACTTTTCCCTGTAGCTGTGGTAATGTCTTTACCTTTCCATGCTTTTATTTACCTTTTTGAAAGAACACTTCCCATTACTGCCTTCTGGTACCCAACATTTCAATAGCTCCCATTTTTACCTCACATCATACAGGTGGTAAAAACCCCACTCTACAAAAGAAAGCTATTAAAACTTGGAGGTGTCTCTATTTCTTCAGTGTCTAAGCCTTTAGGAAGGCTGCTGAGTGATAGGAGAACTGGACACTGCTTGGAAATATGTTTTTACAGGGCTAGAGATGGGAAGTTGAATTGCACTGGAAGTTTGTAAAGTCAGTCCTTGAATACAGGGATGTAGGTTAGAATGAACTTTCTCTGGGGACCACAGCAGGAAACCAGGCTGAAATGCTGGTCCCAGCTTGGGCCTATTGTTTTTATCCTTATAGGTGGTTCAGCTTTAGGGTGGGAGATGGGAAGAAAGATTAATTCAGCATGTACTCCTTTCTTGTTTGGCATTTAAAACTTTACCCACATACATAGCAGGTATGGGTCTGTGTGTCCACACTGGAGCCACCGCTGCAGCAAGTGTTCATAGCAGACCTGATTGTATTAATTACACAGAAAACTCCACTAATTAACAGTCTCCCTTTTTAAAGGGTGCAGTGGAAGTTATTCGTCACTGTGTGGCAGTGTGAGACTCAGTACTGGCTTTTTGAAGCTGTTTTGGAACTTCCTTCCAACCTTTTCATTCTTCCTAAATTCCCCATCAAACCCTTTTCAGGCTCACTTCTTTACCTCTATCGCTTATTTTATAAATCCCAAACAACACCCTGTGCTTTCTTTCAGTCTAATTACAGCTGTTAGGTGCTGCCTTTCATCCCTTCCCATCCCTGATGATTTTCTCATGAGATCTATCTGGGGCAGATGTTTCTGGCAGGGCATACCATGACTCCAGTTCAGTGATGCACACAGAACTGCTGGTGATACTCTGAACATGATGAGTGACTAGAGTTACTGCTAACGCTGTGGCTTCAGCTTTGAGGCACTTCTGCACAAGCAGATCTTTCTGATAGCTAAATCTCAGCTCCTTTTTGTGCTAGAACATACAAAGGTGACACAAAATTATAGCTGGTGGAGAAGGGCAGATCCTTAACTTTCTTTTACTAGTGTAAGCAGATTCTGGTGCTGGAAGGAAAGGGTGGCACACCAATTCTATCAAGATACTCTCATCTCTGCTTTCTGTTATTGCAGTTGGAGAGTACTGAAGCTATTGTCAGACTAAAGTTACAAGCTGCTTGAAACTAGAAAACACAACTCTAGTTCTGGCTGATCCATCAGAGCAGCCCCGCTGGTTGTCTGACCTGCAAGTACTTTCAAAGGCACAGTTTGTTTTCAGATGCTTCTGCACCTCTTTGAATGTGCAGGTTCCCGACGTGCGAGCTCACGAGGAGGACACGTCCTGTCTTTGTTGCTCTAAGGTGGCTGCCAGCCATTCAGGTCGTTTGTATTTGTCTCATTATTTTCAGATGCTGACCCTGGCTGTGAGGAGGGTTTCACGCTGTACTCTGCAGGAATATTTGTCAGCTGTTGTTAATGATGATGAAGATAAATCCTGTGTGTGCTTTTCCTGCAGGTGGGAAGCGGGAGGCTGTGCCATTGTACATCCAGGTGCTGTCTGCGTTATGGTGAGGCTGCTGCCAAAGCTGTACAAAGAGGGACACTCTCAGGTGAGCCTGTCCATATCAAAGTGACACCTAAGCAGCATTGGCTACTCTTCTGTGGCTTCATTTCCAAGAGTCAGTTGCTCTTTACAGTTGCAGAAGTACTTAATTTACCTAGAACACTGACAGGAGGAGCAGCATCAATTTCACCAAGTGAACAGGTATAGGAACAGTAAAGGCTCGTTCAGTTTGACTGATTGCTTCTGTATGTCTGATGCAGGGCATGCATCTTGGTTCTAGAATACTTACTGCAAAGGCACAAGTTCTGAACTCCCTGGAAAATAATTATGAATATTACAGCAAGCAGAATGGTCTGACTCTTCAGGCTTAAAGATCCGTAACTTTCCAATGTAGCTTAGAATCAGCTGTGCTTTTTCAAACCTTCCATACTTCCCCTCTCTGATCAATCAGGTCACCTATATTGTGTCTGCCATCCAGTCTGAACTACTTGGGCACTGTTAAAGTAGATACAAAGGGACCCCAGTAAAACAAGATTGCTCATCCAGAGCTATGGAAGGTGGGAGTGCAGCTCATTGCTAGCACATCCTAGTCCTATGCACTGGAACCAAACCAACAGCTACTGAGATTTTGTTTAATTACAGTAATAGACTTCTGAAAAACAAGCAGAATTGGATGAAAGACTTTGTCATCAAGAAATTACCAGGAGCTGGCTCTGTGACTGAGCTGGGACAGCCTCTCAGACCCTCAGTAGATGGCAGTGTTCTTAAAAAAATGAAGAACTAGAGCACAAATTCTAGCAATTACAGTTAGAATTCTAAGTGTCTTCATCTTTTCTCCCTTTCTCACTCCTTCTTAATTAGTCAAAGAGGCATTAGTACTCTCAGCAGTTAGTGTAGCATTGCTCTTGTGGGAAGGATTGCCTCAGAAAAAATGGGAACCCTCTTATCACAGAATACACTTGATCTTGGCCAAAAGGCCAAGAAGCAGGGTCCTGGGCCAGGCTCTGGCTAGGAGTTTAATGCGTGTCCTGAGGAGTTTTCCATCAAATGGCCAGCAGAAAGGATAGCAGAAAAAATAGGGGGTTTTTTCCTGGCTAATTCTATCGAAAATTGGGTGAGAGAAGGAGTGGAACGTCATGTGCCACAGCTTGGGCAGCTCCCCGATGCTGCCATGTACTGAAACAGCAGCGGGTGCTTCAGTACCTTTAATCACAGCATGTGTCTCATGAAACCTTGTAAAATGAGGCGCTGCTTGCAACCCAGGGGTCAGGCCAAGATCTAATGCAAAAGGTGCTTCTCAACGGCTAGCCAAGGGGAGCTGCTGGGTAGCAGGAAACTAACTGGATGAATTTCCATGTGTCCAAGACAAGGTAGCATCCTTTCTTTCAGCACAACAGTGTTTAACCATTTTTTTAAAGGATCAAATAATTTCTTTGTGGATAAAGCTTTTTTTTTGTACTGTAGACTTTCATTTAAAAATCCAAAGGGGCTGCTTGATCTGAGTTTAAGGCAGAGTCAAACAGCACTTTTATTTTTAGTGTCAGTGTGGAGAACAGGCAGTAACTTTTATCTGTTCCTGCTTGGTTCAGTGCTGTGATAGAGCTGCTAGACCCCACTGCTCGGAAGCAATCTGGGAATATCTCCTGAACTTATTCTGATCACGTGCAAATTCTTTGTTGTCTCAGAAATAGCATCACGGAAGCACTGCTTTAGAGAAACATTAATGGAACTCAAAAGTAATGTACTGTGGTTGTGACCTTCAGAGATAATACCAATTTCCTTACAAGCAGTGATGAGCCTGTCAGCACTGAAAGTAGAGGGTAAGACAGTAAAATGTGTGATCTTGCACTTGAGCCTCTTTTTTACTGACTAGAATGACAATTCTATTATTATGAATGAAAAATGGCTTAAAAGCCTTAAATCCCCCAGGTACATTGTTTGAGGCAGTAAACTGTATGTAGATTATATTACTCTTGTTCACACCTAGGAGACAGGACAAGGGGTCACAGTCTTCAGCTCCATCGGGGGAGGATTAGACTTGACATTAGGAGAAGGTTTGTTACTGAGAGAGTGATCCGGGTTTGGAACGGGCTGCCCACGGAGGGGGTTGGGTCACCGTCCCTGGAGGTGTTCAGGGTCAGGCTGGATGAAGTGCTGAGTGGCTGAGCTAGATGGCAGATGTTAGGGTGACTGGGTTGGGGTTAGGTTGGACTGGATGATCTTTGAGGTCTTTTCCAGCCTCATCAGCACTGTGAGACTGGGATACTGTGATGTCATGCCAGATCTTTCCCATTTTCAGTGTCATGTAAGGAGGTCACCTAGTTCTGACCAGACTGGGTAAGGAGAAGTCACTTGTGAGAGGAGAATCAAAGCATAATTCTGTTATCATTCTGGCAGGCTTCTTGTAAGCATGAACACAAAAATCCTCACATCATTTGTTATGTGAATTATTTATACTTCTGTTAAATAATACTGTTACTTCCACAGCTGGATTTCTCCTCTAGATTTTTATCTGTCTCTTCTATGATAAAACTGCTAGCATATTCACAGTTTAAAATCAAATCATTGTGTAATAAGGTACAATGAGCCCAACTGCCAGGTCCTGCACTGCAGCCACAACGACCCCAGGCAGTGCTCCAGGCTGAGGGATGAGTGGCTCAAAAGCTGCCCAGCAGAATAGGACCTGGGGGTGCTGGCTTAATATGAGCCAGCAGTGTGCCCAGGTGGCCAAGAAGGCCAACAGACTCCTGGCTGGATCAGGAATAGCATGGTCAGGAGAAAGGAAGTTATGCCCTTGCACTTAGCCCTTGTGAGGTCTCGTCTTGAGTGCTCTGTTCAGTTCTGGGTCCCTCATGACAGGAAAGACATTGAGATGCTGGGATGTGTCCAGAGCAGAGCTACCAAGCTTGNAATCTATCAGGGTTGTGCAGCCAAAAGTTTGGAAGAAATAAAGGAGAATGAGTGAGAATTCTGGTAGGAGGGTGGCATGTACAAACACCCTGGTGGCCAGTCCTCCTGCCTGGGGATTGTAGCTGAAGGTCAACTCTTTCCCCTGGGTACTTTCCTGCAGACTTTGCTCTAGCCTGGTCTCCTGGGGGATTTTTCTCTGCTGAGCCTGAGTGCAACAGTGAAAATGCATTGCCTGTCTGCATGTCCTTTCCCAAGGTTGTTTTTGGGCTTTTAGGTGGAAGTTTGCATGTTCATTGATCACCCAACTTCTGAAGCCTTCACTGTTTGTCCAGACCAAGCAATTTTTGTCATGTGCATCCAACACCACAGCATGCCCTTCGATTTCTCCTGTTTCACTTGCTTTTCATTTAATTAAAGAACACCCCGTGTCTCTGAAATTGCACTACAGGCTTGAAAATGTAGCCTGGATTGAAAAGATAGGAACTCTGCTGAGAATCCCTGTCTGTCTATACTGAAGATCATTTTCTGCACTGTCTTGTTTAGCATGCAATCATATAATGCACGAAGTGGCACAGGGAGACAGTTTTGCTTTCCTCTCAGGTGTCTGGTGAACATCTGTTGCACCCCAATCCTTCAGAGGAAGAAAAGAGTGACTCAGATTCATGGATCCCTTTGGACTGAATTAAGAAGACTTGCTCTGTAGGCCCCCACATTTCCTGAAGTTAATATATGATGTGGCCAAGCAGTAGAGAGAAGGAGAGACAATGAATAGAAGTTCAGATCACCAACCCAGGCAAAGTCTTGCTCCATGGATTGCTCTGTGTCTCCAGCTCCTTGGTGCCTTCTGCCGACTTCCCTTCAGCATAGTTGGCTCCTTGCTGTCTTTGGCTCCTTGGCTGGGGAGAGGTAGCTGCACACCAACCTCTTCTTGAATCCTTTTGGCGTGAGGGATATTTCCTTGTCCCCCATGATGTGAGGAGAAGGGTGGGCAACTGTGTTGCTAGACAGATCAACCTCTGAAGCTTCAAAGATGCTCCTCTACTGCTCCACTCCTCTCCCCACTCACAATGTTCGAGGAATTAGCCTTGTTTTGGTCAGAGTCTGACAATGTCATAGCACAGCACTGCAGAGTAGCTTAACTAAATGAGTAGTCACTGCATTCAGCTAATGCTGTGGGGGAAAAGATAATCCTGCAACTACACATGATTTGGCAAGCAAGAGGTCTGTCAGAGCTCCAGAACTGACAAAACTACAAGCCATTTTGTTGTCTGGCTTCAGCAGTCAAGACCTGTGTATTTTGTCTAGAAGCAGTAGTATCCCAGGTACTCAGAGAAGGAAAGCTCTATGGCTTCTCCTACATGCAAGGGGAAGTGTGAAAAGCCTGATGGCGATGGTTTTGTTTCAGTGGGACAGTTAACTGGGTCTAGGTCCATGCTTTCAGAAAGGGAGGAGCGATACATAGAGCTGTTTTCACTTTCTAGTTGTGAAGAATGCATGAGCACGAGTGATTCAGCACATTTGTAAAACTGTCAGTAAGTTTTGCTTGTAAATATTAGTGGGTGAGAGTTAATCAGCAGAAGTATAATGGAAATACAGCCAGGAGCTGAGATAAATCTATCAATCATCTATTTTTAATAATATTTAATAATAATAAATATGTTTAATCTATTTTAAGGAAAAACTTGGCATGGAATTTCACAAGTGACTCGAACTCTGTAAACAATGGGTTCTAAGATGATGGATGCCACTTGAAACTTTCTGAAAGCACTGCTTTAATGTCTTGGTCTCTTCACTGGTGAGGGTAAATCTCTGAGACCTTAGGAAGTTAATTCTAATTTTCTGTGCTCGCTTTTCAAGCGTGAGATGCTGTGCCATTGAAAGTCTGCTTTTTGCAATTGCACGGAGAGCTGTTGCTCTATCATCCTTCAATATAAAGGAGTTACTTCCTTTTGAAGTGAATCCTACCGTGAAATATTGAGTTCTCATTCATCTTGAACGTAGCATAATCATTGAGAATATGAATAATTGTGAATTGAATTCAGATGCCAACTTTTGGAAGAATGGGCTGCTAGGAACTGGGAGCTACTTAAGCAGGTCGAGCGCCCTGCTAGGTGCTCGACCTTAAGGCTCCCATCTGCTGCAGACTTGTAAGCCCAACTACCTCCTTAACTGCACCTTCAATATTGTGATTCGCAGTGGAAGTAGTAAGTGTTGGGAAAATCAATCTTTGCATACAGAAACCCAGAGCCTGGCTTCCTGGCCACCATTAGTTCTTCCACTAAAATCTGATTTTACTGGAACTAAGATCCACGAAAACAGCACATTTTCTTCAAAACAAGGCAGTAGCGATATTGACAAAGCTGCTAAGCTAATGAAAACAATCAATTCTTTTTCAAAGCTGCTAAGCTAATGAAAACAATCAATTTTTTTGCATGCCATTGTGCTTTTATTTACTTTATTTTGAAGTAAAGCAGCAGTTTCATTCCGACAAGATCTACAGCCTTCCCTGTTTTCTTCTGGGTTTATTCAGCTAGAGACTTTCCCACTTGCAGTCAAAAAGTTGAGTAAAAGAGTAATTAAAAGAGCCAGCAAGTTGTCCGTGAGGCTTTGATATGTTGCATCAGTAAGGATCTCTCTGAAGAGTATTGTCATTAGACTGGTGGATGATTTTGATCTCTAATGAGATGCACAGTGCAATTCCCATCAGTAGGAATGAGCAGTCGTTCCGAGAGAATAAGATATTATCTAAAGAGCTCGTGCTTCAGATGTCAAAAATAGGAGTTGAGTTTACAAAGACAAGACATAGATTGCATGGGATGTGCTGTTTTATTGACCAAGTGTTGCTGAACGCTTTGGTTGCTGAACACTTTGAAAGGAAAAGTCTCTTTTTGATTTTGCAGTTGTCCTGTAGTAGTTTGGGTTGGTCTGGGTGCAAAAGAGCTCAATCCCTTCTTACATGTAATAGACTAGTTTATTCCAGTGAAGTTGCTCCTCATTCTGGTTATAAAATCAAATCCCCTGCATGTCTGCCACCACTGTAGTCCTTTTCTTTAGCAGCTTGCATATATATTTTCTAGAAGAGCACATGAAAAAAGCCAAGGAGTTCTCAGAGTAGGAACACTTAATCTTTTAAACGATTTGTGTTTGAATATGGGATGTATGAAATCTACTTAGGTCGATGGGGTAGGCAACATTCCTTACTGGGGATGTATTGCTATAAAGATAACTTATAGAAATTGAGAGACTTTACACCATTAAGTAATACAGAAATAAAGCTCCAATCCAGCAAAGCATGTATAAAATTGTTTAATGCTATTGCTAGGTAAGTTTTACTTAAGAACAGTGCTTTTAGAACTGAGTAGATAATGTCACACATGACTCTCATGTGCTTAATGTTAGATATATTCTGAATTACTATAATGGTCTTCAAGTTTATGCCTAATAACCCACTCTTGGCTGTGGTCCCCTGGTTCAACGGCAGCTGAATTGCTCAGTACTTTGCCCATAGTAGTGTTGTGGCAGTAGAGTTCAACTGCAGATGGCCAGGTATCTATTCAGACGCATACATACACACTGCTCAAGTGCAGAGGTTTAGAGAACAGCCACGCAATTGCTCACGAGCCCCTGTCCTGCGAGGCTTCTTTTTTGGAGGGACAGATTTTACACCCACAAATAAATCAGTCACTATGCACAGTTTTAATTCCAGCCCACTGTGTCGTTTCAGCTTTCACAGGAAATCCAGTATGCTGTGGTCCATCATATCCAGTCCCTAGTGAAGTCAGAGAAGAGTCGCCAGGTGATGTGTGGATCTGGCTTGCTGAGCACCATCATAACTTCCTGTCAGGAAGCTTTACACAATGAAAACCATCCTCTGCATCTGCCCCTCACTAGAGTGTTTGAGAAACTAGCATCGCAGGCTGTTGAACCAGATGTCTTAAGGTATTTGATTGTATTTAATACAAACTGTTTACTTTAGTGGGGCATATTTTTTTGCAAAGTAGTAATAGTATTGGTATCAGTAGTACCAGTAATAACTAGATACTTCACATACTACCCTAATTCAGTCAGGCACTTAGCTTTTTGTTTCGTCTTGGTGAGTACTACTTATGTATTGGTGACAGGTTGGTATGAGTCCAGAATGTTCTGCTTTATCCTTTCTGCAGGGGTAGTAAAGTTGTTTCTGAGCAGTAACTGAGTAACTGAAGCACAACTAGGGCTGTTCTCTCCTGGTATTCATATAGAGAAACTGTTTCCTAAAGAGTAGTAGTGACTTTCTCTTGGCTTGGATCCTCGACAGTGATAGATGCAGAAGAAAAAGGTGTAGTCTTGTTTCTGTCTCAGTTCTTTCCACTTCAAAGATGCACTTTTGCCTTTAATGTTACCAAATGCTAGGATGTAATAGAGATCAGAGTGCTGGTGAAGTCGGCCGTGCAGGGGAAGATTGGATTTCTTTTGCTGAACAATGGAACAGAGTTTCTTTAAAAACAAAACAAACAAGTGCAAGACCAAAGCCAATAACAATCCCCTCCTTTAAAATTCGGTGTGCAGCTAGAAAGTTGGTCTGAGCAGTATTTGCACGGTTGCTGACTCCAAAGATGGATGATTTTCCTTTTGGTGGTTGCTTTCTTCTTTTTTCTTGTTAGGAAGTTTCTTTGGTTGGGAGGTTCTCCACCACTTCCTTCCAGGCCCAGCACAAACAAGACCAAGGTGCTTTCGTGTCAGGGGAGGGATTCAGCTAAAGCAGGCTGGAATGAAGGTGAGCACATAACAGACAGCCACTTGCTGATAGATCTTCTGGATTATAGGTTTCTCTGTAGTGACAGGAAAGAGCTGTTGAAGAAGCAGGTTGCTCCAAGACAGTCACAGAGAATGTGGAGTGGACATGTATGTTGGTTATTGCCAAGGTTGGGTGGTACTTAACCAACACTGACAGCTGATTTAATGGCCAGCAGAGATCAAATTATAATGAGTGCTTAAGCCAGGTGCTGATATAGACCCAGGCTTTGCTAGATCAGACGTGGAAACCATGCCTAAAAACACTAACCATATTCTGTAAACCAAGGGGAGTATCTCCCGTGTTTGCAGTATGTTTTGCAAGCTAGAAATAGAATAAAGATGTGCATAAATAGCATTGCTTTTTGTACTCCCTAGGATGTCCTGCTGATACAGGTCATTTCACAAGCAAGTGTTTTCTATGTTCTAACATATTTGCAGGTGGAAGAGTACAGTGTGCTGTTTGGTGCTAAACATTAGGTTCTCATGCCTGTGAGACACCTGATATATCATGGTACAAATTTGGATCCTACATTCTTTGCAGTCACTCTTCAGGTCTTCTCCCACGTGTTGGCTTAACTGTTCTGTTAGGGCAGCATTGAAAGGTCTGTGTATAAGAAAAACAAAACCATTGGGTCAGGAACCTTTTTTACTAGAGGTTAAGTTTGGAACTGCCTGAAGATGTGTGAGGAGATAATTCTGCTCTTCTTTTCTTCCACTCATCCAGTTAGGCACTGTGTTTGATCTTGTAGGTTCAGAAAAGGATGAAGTGGACAATACAACCGATCCTCAGAGGGCCGTGCCTGTCAGCAGCTCTCCTTGGCTGTCTAAGGGATCAGTGATGGCACTCCAGACTGCAATGAGTCTCATCTCCATGACATCACCTCGAAACTTCCAGCTCCACAGCAGCGCTTTGGCTCCATCGTTTGTGGAGTTTGACATGTACAAGGAAGGATACGGGTATTGCTGCTGTGGCTTTCTCATTAGCTGCTCTGCAGTCTCCAAGCCCTTATTCTGAATGTGATGACTAATCATTGTCTCCTGGGTACATGCTTGATTTTGTAGATGTTTATACCTCCCTACTTTGGCCACTGTCATGGGATCCAGTGCAGAGCAGTCTGTCTCAGGCGGAATTGGCATGGGTAAGCACTTTGACTCATTTACAGCTTCCTGAAAGCACTGGCTTTTCAACCCCACTGAAAGCATTCAGCATTGATAAGAAATAAAGCAAATAACCTGTATTTCAATACTTCCATCTCCATGTCCACCTCTGAGCTGTGTAACTTGGACTGCTCATCAAAATGCAGACACAGATTAGTAGTGGGATGGGTTTGCAGCACATATTTATTGCACGCTGCTAAGAAAGCTGAACAAGAGCCACCAGATTCCAGGGTAATCTGCTATGGACAGAGTAGAAACTACTGCTTAACGTGAAATGGGGTTCTTCTATAGAATGAACACCTCCATTGGGTTAACAGAAAAGTGGTTGTACCTTTTGCTTCCTGAATTTTGGGGGCTTTTGAAAAATCTTGTTTCTGGCTCAGTGCATCTCAATTGATGAGCTCCATGGGGTGGATCAGTTGTTATTAGTTACTTGTCACAAGTCAGTTTAAGGTTATTTATACATGTGCAGGCACTCATGTAGGCAGTCTCTATGAAGACAGGTAGAATAACAGGACCATAGGTTGGATGGGACCTCAGAGATCTAGTTGTAACCACCCTGCCATGAGCATGGACACCTCTCACTAGACCAAGTTGCCCAGCATGCTGTCCAACCTGGCTTTGAACTTCCATGGAGGGAGCATTCAGTTTTTCTGGATGTGTTCCAGTGTCTCACCACCCTCATAGTGAGGAATTTCTTCCTAAGATCCAATCTAAATTTAGCTTGAAGCCATTCCTCTTTTTCCAATTGCTAGTGTCCCTCACAAAAAGTCCCTCTCCAGTTTTCCTGTAGGTCCTCTTCAGATACCTAAAGGCTGTCATAGGGTCACACATTCCCTCACACATTGGCAGCTCATGTTGAGGTAGCCATCTAGCAACACCTTCCTACAAACATCCAATCCTTCTCCTTGTAACTGCTTTCAATCCATTCACCTCCCAGCAAGCATTCCAGCTTAGCAGGAGGACCCTGCACTTGGACTTCTTGAAATTCACGTAGTTTGCACAGGTCCAGTTCTCAAGCGGGTCAGCATCCCTCTGGGCGGCCTCCCTTCCCTCCAGCACGTCAACCACACCACACAGCTTAGAATAGAACAGAAAATAAACCTCCTATTCTAGTGTTGATTCTTCCATGGTTTGGGCTACAGATGAAATACAAAGCAGTTTGCTCGTGTCTGGCATGGGGAAACCAACTTCTGCACTGCGTTTTTGTTTCCTGTCTTCAGGCACCAGAACGTTCCCCCCCTCAAGCGGCCTGACATTGTCCTGCTGGTTTCTCATTAGCAAGTTTGGTTTGGCACACAGCAGTCACACGCTCCGTTTCCTCACAGTGGTGAGGCACATGTCAAGAGCGGAGCAAGAATTTGTTTGCTTTTCAGTAAGCTTCCTCCCTCAGGACCGCTCTTTGCTCATTTCCACTGAAGAAATTGAATTCCAGCCACTGGGTAAGGCTCTTCTTCAGCCTTTTCCTCTGATGGAACAGGGAGCTTTTCCTTAACAGATTTCCTCTCTTTATAGGTACCCAGAACATTGAGACCTGCTATGTTTCTAATCCTTCATCATACTCAATTCTAAGTTTGTTGTAGGCACTGTGAATTATTTTGTGGCTGAAATGTGTAGTAAAACTTGTAGATATTCTAAGATAAACTTATACCTGTCAGTTACACGTCCTGGTGCAGTTGTTGAGACAAGACATGAATCCACTAGTCCCTGCCTTCTCGTGTGGCAGTAGATGGGTTTCAAGAGCAGGTCTGAGGAGTTCAAGAGTGATCTAGCCTCCTAAACCAAACAACTGATTTAATCTTCTCACTTCTATAACGTTTTCCATCATGTCAGCCTATTTCCTCTTGATATTTATCCCTTCCTTCTTATGGGGTGCAGTGCTTCTTCAAAGGTGCAGTGTGACTGAACACTGCAGATGAGGTTGGGAATGGAGTGGGAATAGTTAGTTGCTTGGATTTTTTCATGCATGTGAGTGCTCTGATTCCCTCAGATGACATTAAAAATCCCAGGTTGCCTCTTTTCATAAAGACTGCAAATTACTGTACAGAGTTTTATCATCTCATGAATTTTCTAGGGATGTTTTCTGTGTAAGCTAACTGTGGATACCCTGAGAGGGTTCTCCTCATAGAGAATACGTTGGCTATGCCCTAGCTCTGTCTAGTTTTGCAGCATTGAGGCAGCTAACGGGTGTTGTCTAGCAGGATGGCACATGTTGTGCTGGAGGGATCTTGAGAGTTGTGCAAGTCTCAGGTCCTGATAATAGACCTTGAGAGAATATTTGAAAGGTATTGAACAGAAGAGCACCAAATAATCTGAATCCACAGAGAGTCATATTCCTGTCCTCATTTGACAGCTGTGCTCCACAGGCAAGGGAAGGTGAGAGAGACTTTCTGTTGACTGCTCCCTGATTTTGCTATTGCAGATATCATGGAACCTGAGGGAGAGATCCTAAATCCCTTCCCATTTCCAGGACAAGTTCAATTTGGCTGTGGCAAGCTACTGGTCACTGGCCAGTGGCATCATCTTACAGTGATAGTTACTAAGGAAGCAAGGAAGATCTGCAATGTGTCAGCTTATATAAATGGTCAGATGCTTGGCTCTGCGAAGGTAAGGGATCTCTGCATAGAACTTGTGCCTGATTTTGCCTTTGGCCTTTCATTGCTCCTCATTTCCACCTACCCGTGCATGTAGCATGACTTTTCATCATCCCCATGAGAGACTCAAAGCATGGTGACTCACATGGGCAACTGTAAAACATGCACTACTCCGTGGTGCATGTGAGGAGAGTTGAAAAGCCATACAAATTCAGTGCCTTTGTGATGCTTTTCAGAACTATGTTATCAGCTTGAACTGATGCTTTGAACGAGTTTCCCCCTCCTTTCTCCCCATTCCCCCCTCCTTTCTCCCCATGGAGATAACCAGGCTAACTTTGAGTGGTCATATTCATACCAGCTGGGGGTACCTACTTTGCTGGTGGCTCAGGGTTATGGTCAGGAGCCTCAGTTATACCTTTAGTCCTAAATTGGCTAGTGACTGTGATAATCTCTCAGTTTCCATGCAAGATCTGTAGAAGTTGTTAGCTCTAAATAGTACATCACATTAAATTATGGCAAGAGAGCCCTAAACCAGAGGCAATTCAGATTTAGTCTAAAAGTTATGAGCTATGAACCTGAATAATTCATCATCTCCTGGATAAATGAGAATAGCCCTAGGTTTATCTTAACATCATCACCATGCTTCTAGTTTTGTAGCTGGTCTTACAGTATTTCTATTTGACTTCTGGAGTGTGAATGTCCCAGGCTGGCAGTGTTGATGTTGATGTTGTTGCAGCTCTAGTTGATGTTGTGTATTTTTGCTCTTGGTTTTTATATAATCCTGTTCTTCATTAAAACTTCAGTCTCTTCCTTCTTGTTGCCTTATTTCAAATCAATCTAAACACACGCAAAGCTCGCTTGCGTGTGTTTTTTATACTTCCCTTGTAAAAGCAACCTGTTTAATTCAAACTCTTCTTTCCCATAGTCGAGAAAAATGATCTGTCTTCTAACTGCCTTTCGGGACCTATATCAATTTCAAGAATGAAACTGTAATTTGATTTGCCTTCCTTCAAATGAGACAAAGTCACCAATAAAACTAGGCCTAAGCATTGCAACTGATTAAAGAAATCACAGCAAATGTGTTTAAGGCACAGCAAAACATCCAGTCATAAATAAAACAAGCCTTTAGTAAACAAAAGCTTGTCCCAGTGCTGAGGTGTCTGACACGATGCAAGCCTTGGGTTTTTTGGTCTGCAGTGAAGAAAAGATTGTGTAAAAAATACTAAATCAATTGGAACTGCACACTGGTTGTGAGCAGTACCTAAAGTGAACGGGGGGTGGTGGAGCTGGAGTGTGTGAGGAGCATTACTGTGCTGCATCAAGCCTACCCTTTGTTCAGTTCAGCCTCCTAATGTTGAGTAACCCTGTCTTCTACATCTTAGTAATTGGAAAGCAGTAAATGCCAGGAGTCTCTCATCCTAATAGCAATTAGTTAAAGGCAGGGCTAGGCTCTGAATTATTATGTAGTTTCTCTCTACAAAAAAATTACAGCTGCCTCCTGTTAGAGCTGTCTATACTGAAATAAAATACTGCGCTCAATTTAGGAGGCTGAATCCTTATTTTGATACCAAAATTAAGTGGCCACATTTCCTAAGCTGTCTCTTTCACTGACACTAACAAGCACTTGTATACTCTTCACTCTTCAAAACCTGTATATCCTCTAGGCACAGAGTATGAGGTGCCTACTGGTTTTTCCGTGTTGAAAGTCACAGACTGAATTACAAAGTTTAGAGCAGGAAAGAGAAGTCTGGGGTCAAAACACTTTTTCTTTGCCAATACTTAGAATTATTTTGCCTGTGGCTTCTTGAACAAAAAGTAGGCTTGAACATTCAAAAACCACTTCTGAAAGTCTGACTGAGACTTAATTGAGGAAAGAGGTGTCAGGCAGTACCTTCCAGACACCTTAAGGTACCTGGAGTGCATTGGGTCCCTTCAATGAATCCTTCCTCTGTTGCAGATGCAGTATCTCCAGCCCTTACCAGGTAGCTGTGTTTCCATGGAACCCTCCTCTTTCATTGATGTCTATGGGTACATAGGTACTCCTCGAATTTGGAAACAGAAGTCCTCCTTGACCTGGCGCCTTGGCCCTACTTATTTGTTTGAAGAAGCTATCTCTGTGGAAACCATGCAGGTGATAAATAAGCTTGGCCCACAGTATTGCAGCAATTTCCAAGCAGTACATCTTCAAGGTACATGATCATTTTCATGTATAACACACCACCAGTTGTTTGCCAGGGCAATGCTTTTTTCATCTTATTTGCTGTTACCATTCCAGCTGTGCCTAGAATTTCCTCTAATAGCCTAGCCTGCTGCCTTACTGAGTGTTGTACAAGACTGTAGTAAGATATAACTGAGTGGCATGATCTAGATGTCAGATGTTAGGGTGACTTGGTTGGTTTTAGGTTGGACTGGATGATCTTTAAGGTCTTTTCCAGCCTCATCATGACTGTGATATCACGAGTGTCAAGTAAAGCACTGTAAAATGGGCAAAAAAAGGAGGGCAGGAATCAAGCAGCAGGGAGTCAAATAGTAGAGAGAGATAACAAGTCCTCGAGGAGATGCAAGATTGCTATTTCCTTTGGGCAAACATTAAAGCAGTGGCTTTAACTGCAAGATTCTGCATTTATGATGTTACAGGAATAAAAACATGGCAGAAAAAGGAAGCATCATCTTTAGTTGCAAATGCCTGTAAAGTAGAAGAGAGAACAGAGGAGAAAAGGATAGGGGAGTAAGATATATTCCATTTAAGAGGCATTTAAACTGAAGTATACTGATGGGTTCACTTATTAAACAACCAGACAGAAAATTCCAGTTATGGATTACTGCTCAACAAGTAGTGCATTCACCTCTGTACTCGATTGTGGATGTCAGACTCCAGCAACGCCCGGATGGAGGGAAATCACAGGGCACTATACAATATGTGATCTCATAGTTCATACTATCTCTTCCCACTCCTCTGACTCTCTATTTAGAGGGAGTATGCACAGTTGTGAGGAGAGCAGGGTGTGGAGATACAGTACCCAACCATTAAAAAGGGTTTATGACTGCTTTGCCAATAGCAATATGAATTGTTTCAGCAGATGTCATGTCCCGTCTCGCCACTGTCTCATTGCATCTCACTGAGCAGCATCTGTGTGGAGGACTAGCACTAATTCTGCGTCTTACTACAACAGAAAGAGCTGGCGGTGTCTTGTGGCATTCACTTTTGGCTAATTTTCATGCAGAATATGTGCTGATTCTTTTTGCCTCTGAGGGTTGTGTCACCAGCATTATCAGTTGTAGAAATCAGCTGTTTTCCCAGTCTAGAAAATGGTCCAAAACAAGGTGTTTTTAAAGAACATGCACTCAGGAATGTATAATTATTTCAAGAAAAGCACGTGAGAATTTAATACAAGAAGCAAACTGCTGAACCTGGCACTTTTTAGAAGCTTTCCACGTGTTGAGAGCTGGCAGCTGTGAACTTTTACCTCCATTCCCTTATTCCACTTGACCCCTTGCTCTGAGCAATGCTGAGAAGGCTCCCAGGAACCTGGAGAGTCTCTGGAATGCTTTTCTGAACAGAAAATTCATTTGCATTGTGTGGACAGAGAAAGGTTCATTCTGAACTTTTCTGAGTTGCATGAGATTCTGGGAGATGAGGTAGGATCTACACAAAGCATTAACCAGACAAGATAGTATCAGTCTCACAGTACTGATGAGGCTGGAAAAGACCTTGAAGATCATCCAGTCCAACCTAAAACCAACCCAGTCACCCTAACATCTGCCATCTAGCTCATGCCACTCAGCACTGCATCCAGCCTGACCCTGAACACCTCCAGGGGTGGTGACCCAGCCACTTCCATGGGCAGCCCGTTCCAAAACCAGATCTCTCTCTCAGTGAAAAATCTCTTCCTAATGTCAAGTCTAAACCTCCTGCGATGGAGCTGAAGACTGTAACCCCTTGTCCTGTCTCCAATTACATCTCCTGTTGGTGCTTACACTGGCAAGCTACCACAGTTAAGTTAAAATCAGATTCCTATCTGAACTTTTATTTCCTCTAGCTGTGTTCCATCTCTGTCTCACAGGATGAACACGCACAGCTCCTTCTGACACTCATAGTTTCTCTTGTTTCAGATGAGGAATCGGACAGTGATCATCATCCTACACCTCTGGTGGAAGAAGAAAGGATTTCTTTTGGGATCAATGCCATGTGCTCATATCTCACAACAGTTCAAGACATAAAGAGTTCCTACAATGAAGTGGATGGCCGGCTGATTGCCAAAGAGGTCACAAATTGCCCTTATTTGCCTTAAACGTGATTTTTTTCTTGTTTGATCTGTTTCCTAGGGCAAAGTTTATGACTTTTTTGTAGTTGCCCACCTCCAGTGATACTTCTTGTTTTCCCCGTTTATCTTCCCACTCCCAGTCTGTGGAGAGGAGTAGATTGCGCAGGATGAACACAGTATTAGAAAGCATTTCTTGAACAGCAACAGAAGACATAGTTTTCAGGTCTAACAGTAATTTGATTTGGTCTGGTTGCCTAATGCCTTCTCAGTGACTTTTCAAGTGCTATTTCAGCATTCTTGCCAGTGCCAGGCGACTGACACATCAAAACAATGAGGTTGTGGGATATTTTAGGTGTCCTATCAATCAACTTTGAAGGTAAACTGGTTTTCATTGTCTAAAAGTAGATATCTAATGTATTAGATCACCTGCTTGCCACTTTTTGTCTCCACAATGCTACGCCTATTTTTCTTAGGATGCATTTATCTGTTTTAGATCGGGATTAACTCTCGGGACAATTCAACTCCAATATTACTAGCTAAGAATATTGCTGGACACCTCTCGGGTTCCTTGCGGACTATTGGGTCAGTTGCTGTGGGCCAACATGGTAATTGCACTATGTCTAAATCTTATTTTTAAGAGTTCAGCCTTTCTCTAGCCAGTAATGAATTTAGCCCATGTAACTTCTTGCAATTTCTTAGGTGTAAGAGTCTTCCAGTCGTCTCCAGCAGCTACTAGCCTGAACTTTATCGGAGGCCCTGCCATTCTCCTGGGTCTCATTGCTATGGCTTGTGATGACCACACCATGTATGCAGCTGTCAAAGTCCTGAACTCCATCCTGAGCAGTAGCCCAATGAGTGAAAAATTGATGAGGCACATACACGGATACCAGGTAGATACTCTTTTCTTCATTCATTCTGGTTATAGTCTTTTCCTTTGAGAACCTCATCCCAAAGCATCCCAATGACCAGAACAAAACCTATCCTTGCTTATTAGCACTTAGGATTGGGACTTCATAAGTTGGAAGGTCTTTAGGAATGGGATATAAGAGAATGCTCTAAATCTTGTGCATTTTTGGGGGGGAAACTCTATAACAGTATGTCTGCTGATGGGAAAGTGAGGACACATGCCTCTTACTCAGACATAGTCAACAGATTTGTGTGTGCTCCACATTTCACCCTTTACCAAAACACTTGATTCCTTCTGTAAGAGACCACTTCCCAGACAGATCTGCGTCCTCAGCTCATCCAGGCTAAGATTACCCAGACAACAGGCAATTTGCCCTTTAACAGATTATTAATTAATAATATGCCCAGATAATTAATTCCTTCACTGTATATTAATAAGTGTAACTGAGCACTGTGGATCTCATTGATTAGGTCTGTCCTAAATCCATCTTTCAAACCTGAAAGCTATGCAGACCAAAGAGTTTGGTTGTATCTAGGTCCTAAATATATATAATGCTGGATGGGCTAAGGCTTGAGTGTGAAGTTTCAGTTTAGCTACTCAGAGAGATGGGTAGTCCCATCCCCAAAAGTGCTCCAGTTCAGGTTGGGTAGGGCTCTGGGCAACCTGATGTAGTTGAGGATGTCCCTGCCCATTGCAGCTTGGACTAGATGACCCTTGAAGGTCCCATCCCAACCAAACCATTCTGTGAGACTATAAACATCATTTACTTTATTCTGCACAGCCTAGTCGAGTAGAGTCATGGAACAGAGAAGACAGAGATGGATTCCAAATGCAATTCTTAACCTTAGGCTTTCACAAATGATTTAGTATGAACTTTCCATTCTCCTGATTTGCCAATTGTTCGCCAATTCTCCCTGATTCCCATGAATATTTTACCATATTTAGATAATCCTTGCTTGATCATTTCTTGTGGATGAACGGCAGCCTTTAGGTTGTGTTTGAGTTGTTCCTTTTGACTTTTTGCTAACTTCATGCGATGGACTGATCATCTTGCAGCAAAAACAATGATTTTTCTATTTGTTTGGATGTCTGAACATCTTTTTTAAAACAATCAACTAACAAACATGTATCTGTGTATTTTCAAATGAATGACTATTCTTCCCAACCTCTTCAAAATATAGTGGCTTTCAGAATGTTTTTCTCAGCGCATCAGGAATTCATTCAATAATTAAAGAATGACTCAGTTGAGAAATAGAAATTCATATCAATTTCTTTCAATTTAAGAGATCAATATTAATGTTTTTTTTAATGAGCACCAAGTAACGAAGAACACATCCGTGAGTACTGTAGAAAATCTACTGTGGTGTGTTTTATACTTGTACATTGCCTTTTGTAACCTCCATTCCAGATAACGTGATGCGTTGTGCTGCTGTTCAGTGTTTACACCAAACAGATACTTATTGAAGGTGTTGGTTTCTTCTCTTCAGTTGCTGGCTTATCTGTTAAAGAGGAAGACACATCTGTTAAACAACAGGATTTTACAGTTAATATTTGCCCTAGTGGGCACAGCTGAGCTTGGCTTTGAGTCTTCGGTCATCAAGAATCACGGTGCATTCCAGTATGTTCTCTGCAACTTTGAGGTAAAACTGTGATGTTGCTTTGTGGGTTTGGCTGTCTTAAAGGTGGCATTATGGTATGAAGTTTGATTAGTTCACAGCACCTCCTGGATTTGGGATTGGATGTGATATTTCACACTGTGGCTCACTGGGGAGGTGGTACCTCATAGATTGATAGAATCACTGTCATCACAGCTGCCCTCTGTGCCTTGCTGCAGTTTGGAGTATTCCTACACACCCTGAGGAGCTGATTCTCCAGGCTAGCACAGGAGCAGCAACTCCTCACCATGATGAGGGATCCCCATGCCTGCAGGTTGTCATTGCAGAAATAGCTGAGAGTTGATGATTATATCTTCCTGAACTGCTTATAACTGGTTTATTGCCACAGGTTACTGTCCTCGGTTCAGCAGAGCAGTAAGACATCTATTTTCCTTTGTCTTTCAGCTTTGGATGAAAGCACCAGAAAATCTTGACCTTGTTCTTTTTTCCCATCTTGTGGAGATCTTGCAGTCCTCCAGGTATAAAAGCTAGTGTCTGAATCAGAAACAGGACAATTTCACCTGTAACCTGAAGCTGGCACTGTGAGGTGGATATGAAGGGTCCAATCCTAGTTGGAACAGATGGAGTCTAGGAATGAATCATTCCTATTATTGCTCTTTCAAGGCTGGAGTGTGATTTGATCAGCCTGGGAGATGACTTTGCAGCCAGACTGGAAAAACTTATCTGGTGGGGTGGTTTACATGGAACCACTGCTGTACAATGAAGGTTTAAATGTTTGCTGGGGAGAGGAAATCTGAAAGTATAAATTGCGTATGAAATAATTATATATATATATATATATATATACACACACACACTAGAAGTTGTATTTTAAACAAATAACAATGCAGGAATAGTTTTAAATAACAGAATAATTTCTTAATAATCTGTATTAGAATTAAAAGTGTCTGAAGAGATATTAATTGGATTGATACTGTAGCAGAGGGGCTGAGTATAGCAGGATGCTAACCTCCTCCCTTTGGGTACCAGAAAGCTCTAAGCAGAGCTGTCTGGTGTCCCTTCCTGATATTTACAGAAATAGCATTTATTACCACCAACTCACTGCCTGAAAATCCAATAATGTTGTCTTTGATCTTGTTGAAATGCAGTAGTTTCTGGCAAGACAGCAGGTAGGAAGGGTAGAGAACACACAAAGTCATCTCCATCACTGACACATATTCAATTTGTTTGGTATGTGTTTCAGATGTTGCCCAGGCAACATTTGAAGCCAAAAGTGCAAAGTATCAGTGCAACTCGAGAATCCTTTTAGCTGAAAACCAGTAACTTTGGTTCTTTCCAGTAAAAGGTTGTAATAGTCCCTCTGCCACTTCACAGAGATGGATGTCACAATGCTGCAGTTGCCTACCAGGTGCAAATGGTGCCCAAGCTCATTTTCCTCTTCAACGACCCTGAAATCAGTAATTCTAGGATAACTGTGGTCTGCACTATTCTCTCCCACCTGCTACAAGGATACTTTAACACAAGGGATGTTCTCAGGTAACCTTCCATTCTACAGCTCAGTTTGCACATGCTGTGTACTCCTGCCAGTATTTGAGAGAGCTCTGTAGCAGAACTTCTCTCACCTCATCTTTCAAAGGAGCCCTCAGGTCTTTGGCTACATGAATCTCACTAATGAAAAACTCTTGTGCCTTCCAACCTTACATTTGTGTGAGAATGTGTTAGGTGATGGCCCTTCCAATGATGGCAAAAACAGCCCTGCTGGTATGACTGGGACTACTCAAAGACTCTACTGTTGTAAAACCTGCCCCTAGAGTGCTGCATTTGCTGTAGTGCTGTGACTTGACCCTAGTCAGCTGTGTATCTAACCCTCTTGCTTTTGCTTATATCCCAGAAACTATACTTTTTGGTCTTGAATTACAGTCACTTAAGAGATGTTTAGTCAGGATTGCATGAGGCAAAAGATATAAATTCATGTTTGCTTCCCACAGACTCTAAACACTACTCCATTTATATTCCCAACAGAGTTGCATCAGCCTGCAGCCTCATGAAGTCAAAGTCCCCACAGTGCTGCTCACGATAACCTAACTCCAGAGCCATGCACTGCACAGATGAGAGCTCTATTCCTAAAACACAGAATCAGAGCCACCTGTAAAACCTTTGGTCTTTACAGTCAGCATTTAGCTCTGTTGGAGAGTATGAGCACCTCAATTAGTGACTGTAGTGTAAACTAATATATGACCTTACTGCTTGTGGAAGTAGCTCTGTGTGTTCCTGCCCTGGGCTTGTATGAGTTTTTGCTGGTTTTTAATACAAGTGTGAGTAGTGGATCTACTGTATGAAGTTTTTATCTGGTAAGGAGTGTGAATGGTTTTATCTTTTTCTTTCTTTATTTCTCCAAAAATCATTTGTTATTCCATGCTGATTCAGTTGTCAGACTCATGAGTACTCAAAGTNGAGCCTGGCTCTGTCGTCCTGACACCCAGCCCTGACACATCCAGGGACAGCCATTCAACCACCTCCCTTGCCAGCCTGTTCCAAGTTTTTCCTGATTAAGAGGTTTTTCCTAATGTCTAACCTCAATTCTCTGGTACAGCTTGAGGCCTTGTCTTCTTGTCCTGTCACTCAATACTTGTGAGAAGAGGCCAACACCTACCTCCCTACAATCTCCTTTCAGGTAGTTGTAGACAGTGGTAAGGTCTCTCCTGAATCTCAGACTAGAAAGCTCAGGTTCCCGCAGCCACTCCTAATAAGATCTGTTCTCCAGACTCTTCATCATCCTTGTTGCCCTTCTGTGGACCTGCTCCACCACCTCACTGTACCTCTTGTATTGAGGTGCCCACAACTGAACACAGAACTCAAGGAGCATCCTCACCAGTGCTGAGCACAGGGGGACAATCACTTCCTACCTCCTGCTGATCCCACACTTCTAGCACATCTAATAGAAATTGCTGTGTGGATCACTCCTGCTGAACAAGTGATGCTCTTCCCCTTAAGAAAGAGGGCAGAAGGAGGTTCTGCACTTCCACTAAGAGTGTACTTCATGTTATCTGTCCTTAGAACCAGGTAATGTGCAGCAGCAAATTACAGATGAAAAGAGATTGTCAGTCCTCCTTCCTGAGCACCTACGAGGTTTCTCTGCTCTCCTCTCTGTGCTTGTTAACCAAGTGGTAGTAACTGTGATATCTTAATGCCACAGGCGGTTCAGAATCCTGCATGACCAGGCTGCTTAACTCAGTATTGTTTTCCTCACAGAGAAAGAACTTTAAAATCAAGAGCCAGAGCAAAATGTTTCCACAGTAGCATAGATATTACTTGTGTTTGTAGATAGATGTCCTTGTTATCTGCTTCCTAGTTTATGAATGCTTGCATTCCTATTTCAGCCCTGGTTCTGCAGCGATTAAAATATCCAAGGGTTGCTGTTAGCTATCACTGTTAATGAGTGTGGTGAGATTTGCATGTAATTCCTAACTCCTTATATGAAAATCTGTCTTTCTGCTGACCAAAACTGCTTCCTTCTTTGTCTGCAAGGATTGGATTATTCCTTGTTTACACTTTGAGACCTTCTTCTGTGGATGAGAATGAGATTTGCCTTGACAGTGTGGCTGAGATGCCAAATGAAGGTGAGGCACTACTCTGTCTGTATGTCCTGATAGCTAAAATACTTCCCTTCTTTCCCATGGTATGATGAACCCTAAATGCACCATAGTGCTTCTGCCTACAGTGGCAGAAAGAGACACCCTTCAAATTACTATCTGGAAGGGACAGGCTTCATTGAGGTGACCTAAAATTAGGGAAGACTTAACTACAAAGGCCTGATATGAAGAGTATTGAAGGGACAGGCACTGTGTATACACATTTGTGAAGGCACTGTGTATATACATCTGTGAAGGCCAGATCTATGACACGGTTCTCCTGCTAAAGGTTTGTTCTCTGTCTTCTACTAAGCCAGCAGTGCTTTGTGTGCACTGTCCAGAGCTAAACAGTCTTGTATTTCACAAAACTAAACATATAGAGTTGATATAAAGACTAGACTTTCACTCAGCATCCTGAATTTTCTGTGAATGCTTTGCTGCAATTACAGTCATAATAACAATGTGGAGCTCTGCACCTTTTACCCCATCAGAGTACTTACGTCAGCTTTGTATATGAACTTCATATCAGCTGGCTCTTTAATTGTCAGACTCTATTGGTTATTGCCCCTCTGAGTGATGCTGTAAATAAAGGAGACACTGATGACTCTATAGAAACAGACCTCACAAGTTAGACTGCTTGTTTTCATTTCCCTCTCTCGTTAACCTGAGATTGCTTCCTGTAAAATATTCCGTGTGTAGGTTGCACGAGTTTCTAGTAACTCTAAAGAGAGAGCTTTGACAACGTAAGCACTGGTCATTTCTGGTGTCATCAGGAATTCTTGTCTAAAATCTAGTGCCTGCATCCTTTTACTCCACAAAGGACTGATATAAGTACTTCAGCTGGGCTGATCTAGTGCAAACAAGGTTGTTCATCAAAGTGATGGAACATGTGTTTTGTCTCTTCATTTCTCTTCCTGACTTTCTGATATTTGTAGCCTTAAGCGGAACATCTGGAAAGACAATCTGGCTTCGAAACCAGTTACTGAAGATGCTGTTAGATGTAATGCACTCAGACAAACTTCATCTGTCCTCTAAGTAAGTAGAAGCAATTAAGGGAGGTATAGGCAAGTGTCTCTGTCTTATAGATTTCCTCTTTGCTCGTGTTTGACGAGGAGTAATTATTTCAGCCTCAACAAAAGAGGAAATAGAAGCAGACTAGATGCAGAGTTATCTGTGTGATTAGATCACATATCTGATATCCAATTTGGAAGAAAATGCATGTTCTCAGAAAATGTCTCAAAGCATGAGCTTGACTCCTCCTGTTCCTTCTGCATTGTAAGGGTTAAGACAAGTCAAGCAGGCTTTGAGGATCTATTCAGTCTAACGTGAGAGTACTTGCACCTCTCTCATAACCATACACAGGTAGTTACTACAGTCCTACCTCTTGTGTCTGAAAGGCAGAGTTCATGATGCTGAGTGCTGTAGCTGTGTTTTCACAGTCTCACAGTACTGATGAGGCTGGAAAAGACCTTAGAGATCATCCAGTCCAACCTAAAACCAAGTAACCCTAACATCTGACATCTTTCTTCATTAGTTAATATATCTTAGACTTCACAATTCAAACCAGGATGTTGAATGATGTCATTTACCTCATGCACACTCTCAGAAAGAGCTTCATGGTAGTAAACCCTTTTGTGTGACAGGCAGCACTTAGTGAGAATTCAAGTGTCTTGAGCTGTGGTTAAATCTTTGTAATTCATTCTTGCTGAATATCTTTCATCAGATTTTTTTTCCTAGCGAAACTAAATCACTTAGAGATCATTTAAAATCAAATCCCCTTTCTGTCTTTCAGCACATCTCCTTTCAAGTGTTTTCATTTCTATTTGTCCTAGGGAACAAGAAGAGACATTTTTGGCACTGGGGCCAGACTGGTTTCTGTTGTTCACACAGAAGTACCTGCACTCTAGCACAGTTGTGTTAGGGATTAAGCTACTTCTGTTCTTCTTCCACAATCGTTCTCTGCTGAATAAATTCAAGGAGGGGATGGTGGCTGGCCGCTGGCTGGAAAACAGTTCTGCAGGGCTGAGTATTCTAATGGGTATGTATTGGTTTAATGCTCCCAAAAGAATTCATTGATTCAGCTCAGGGACAGGAGGTCGCTGCACTAGGTGACAGGAAAATTTCCACTGACCTCCATAGACCAAGAATTGATACTGCTTTCTAGGGCAAGCTTGTGGTAGTACTTCAGCTTTTCTGTGCTGGAGAGTGGAAAGCATTGCTCCTCCCTCACACAGTAGTCTGCATTTCTGATTAGCAGTTGCAGGGAGATGGGTCCTTTTCTCTTGCATAAAATCAAGCTTGGTGATAACTCTGCGAGGTGTCAAGAGGTCACCTTGTTGAACTTTTTATTTCCTCCTGATTTGATCAGCTTGTTTTTTTATAACAAGATCTGTGGTTCTGAGAAAGGGAAGACAATGGAAGAGGAATAATGTAGTTGGAATTTCCTGTAAGAAAAGCAATAGTGTTGTGGGGTTTACGCCTGAGGAAGCACTGTAAATTGTTGATATTCAGCCTAGCAGAGTACTGAATGACCTGAGACACAAGCAAATGACGATACTGTTGGGTCAGGAATCCCTTCTGTGATGTGGCATTCACTCCTTTAGACAACTTGCCAGAATGTTTTCCTTTCCTTTTCCTTTAAAGATAATTTAAAAACTCATCCTCCAGTGCCTGACAATGGCCCCTTCTTGATTTTTGGATTTTCTGTGTTGCAAAGATGTCTGACTGATCTTGTCCACATTCCTGAGGTCTACTTGCTACTGGCAGGGCTCCTTCTGGCCACTCCACTGTCTGAACCACCCGAAGCAAATAAGGTAGGAAAGAAATAGTGGACAAGCATGGCGATGCTGTTGCTTTACTACTTTGGCTTTGTGTAGCCTTTCCTGTGCGAGGATTCTCAGGCAAGTGAGCCCTACTTGGTTTTTATAGTTAAAATTAGGAATAGTTTAAAATGAAATAGGTTTGTTTAAGGAAATTCGTGTTTAGAACAACTTTGTTCATGCAGATGTTAGACGCTAGTTAACTACTGTGCTTTAGAAAGTAATTCAGATTAGCTTCCCTTTCTGTTCTTACACCGTCAAGACTCAATAAATTCTCAGATTTAGTGGATTTGGCTGCTTCCTCCCGTGTCCTGAGAAGCCAAAAACATATTTCAGAAGAGGACAATCCATTTGTGTTGTGGAAACACATTTTATGAGAGAGGTAGAAGCTGCTGAAGAAGATTTTTTTCATTTATATTTTTTCTGATGGGGAGAGCACAGGCATTGTTCTTGTTGTGGCATATAGAAACACAATCTCTTCTTGAAATCTCTCTCCTTCTGTTGTAGAAAGATCTTGACTCTATGCTCCAGTGGATCTTGCAGCACCACCTCATGGAGAACGTCCTCAAAAAAGGGCTGTGTGCAGAGGCAGCAGTGTTACTGCTGGAAATGGTTAGAGTCAGTGTGGACAAGGTAAATGTTGTGTTGTAAGGATGGAGCAGTGTGAAAGGTTGAATACATGCCTGAGCCTGTCAGATGTTGAAGCAGGCTGTATCTGTAAGCCCCTGCTTCCTCTGCCCACATAGGGCAATACTGAGAGCTACAGTGAGCGGGGACTTCAAGGTGCCAGCACAGCTAGTGGCCCAGTTGTATGACATAAAAGATGATGTGATGGGCTCCTGTTTAAGACTGTGCAAACACAGAGATGGGTCTTGCTCACAGGATTACCCGTTCTGCTCATTCTTCATGAAGAGGTTATGCCACTTCTCTGACCAGGTGTACATATAGTCTACAAGCTGGGAGTTGGCTGGTTGTGCCTTGTCTGGCTTCTCTGTGACCATATCATATCTGATTATTGGCTTAAGGATTCCTAGGCACAATCAAAGATGAGCTTTTGTGAGTGACGTGCATTTGTCTGTGTTCAGCCTATTGCAGATACAGAAACCTCCTGGGAGATTGCCTATCCAGGGAATATCATCCAGTTTCTGTGCTTGATCTATCGCAGCTACACTCAGGACCCCTTGTGGCACTGCTCTGACTTCTTGAAAACTTTGGCTGTTGTTGCTTTCCATTCTGGACCACCCAAGGTACTGCATTCAATCCAGCACCACCCCTTCAGACCAGAGAGTTGCTAGGAGCTAAAATTAAAGATTGAGTGAAAATGCTTTGCTGTCTGCTTCCACAGGGAGGCTCTGAAGGCTTTCTGACTCCTGTTGGTCCAGCCGTCACTGAAGGGAAAAGCTTTGATCCATCCTGCATTTCACTGCTATCACATCCTGCCAAGAAACACGTGTGGGATTTTGTGCGAGTCCTCCTGATGGACAGTCTTCTTAATATCCCTGCAAATAAACAGGCACATCCACTTGAGCTGCTGCTTGAGGTGTCTCTTGTAGTCATCAGGCTTTGTTGCTCATATATGCACTGGGTGTGAAAGGACGGGAAGGATCCTGCTAGTGATCTAGTGGCTGAAAGGGGCAGTCAGTGACAAATATATCCTTGCAGCATTTCCAGCAGTCTAGAACAAGGCTGATATCACAGCTCCCTGCATGCACTACATCATGGCAGATCCGGACAGTCTGCTTAGTGGGAAGAACTCCTACTTTTTCAGCAAAGATGAAAGGTCTTTTCTGTCTGCTCTGCAGTCATTTGAACTGAAACTGTACTTTCCCTAGACAAAACCAGGGGTGGTTTGGGGCAACACTTAGTGTTGAAGTAAAGCATGGAGAAAGTTCCTCTTTTCTTAGCAATATCTGTTTGTCATTAGAGCAGCAGTTCAGTCTGAGTACCGGAGATTTCACACGGAGCATTCCCGTGTCATGATTTCCAAGACAACAATTTCTTTTCAGTGCTGAAATAAACCAAAACGGACTTCTAGTGCCAATTAATACAAGCTCTAGCAGCTGAGTCTGGATTAGGGGTTTCAACCACTTGTAGAACTGGAAAGGGTCAAAATAGGCTAAAGAAAGAGAAAATAGAGACTTCAGTTCCAAATCTTCCATAGTTGTGATGCAGACTTAGCTTAGTAATACAAATAGTACTGAACATAAACCTGGCTGCAGCTGTCTTGATTTAAATTGCCTGGTGGAGCTGTACTTCCCTAAAGTCCTATACAATAGCATTCCAAGGCTTGGTATACCTTAAAATAGAGGATGGTATACATTAAAATAGAGGATGTCTCTTCCGACTGCTAAATAGAGCTGAGATTCCCTGAGGGCAGAATCTCTTGAGAACCACCTGTGAAGCCTAAGCTCTGGCCCTTGTTTGTGTTCAGTGTGCAAAGACAATGGTGTTGACTATCAGCTAAAGAACGTAGACCTTTCTTGTTTTCCTAGGTAGGGTATTCAGTTCTGCCACCTCATCTGCTGTCCACGCATGGTTTCTTGAAGGACTTTTAACTTTGCATGGAGGAGTAACTCGGATACCTGCAGTTATATGCTACTGTGATTGAGCTATCACAGGTAGCTCCTCCGGTTGCAGCAGCTCTATCGCAGGCACTCACCAAGGGCTGAAGTGTACAGATGAAGTGGAATAGTTGCTCTTGCTGGTTTTTGTGCTAGTTTTATCTTCCTAAAGTTTTGCCTCAATGTTAAGGGAAATGTTGGGCGCTTTGAACGACCTCAGACAGTACTGAGTGTCTCTGGGAATTTCTTCTCATTTATTGGAGCAAAACTTTTACTGAATCTGAGTCTTTGACAGGTGTGATCTGTCAAAGGTCCAGTGAAATCTAAGGCTGAAAGTGATTTTAAGTCTGATTTCCGGGTGTTTTCCTGCTCTACTAACATTCATGTGATCACTTTTACAGACTTCTCCAGAGGAAGCCACCAGTGAGCAGCAGAGACATTTTCAGACAAAGGTTTTGCTGTCTGCTATGGATATCTTCGATGTCACCATCCAAGGTGAAGGGAACACAAGACCAAGAGGTGAGTGGTGAGAATAAGATCATTTAACTTATATTTCACTTGGAGCTGTAATTGCTAGATAGATTTGGGGGCAGTAGGTAGAAGGACAGTCCAGTTCACTCCTACTGCAGGCTAATTTACATAAATTACTGAAGTTTTACCATTTTTCTAAACACCCTCTTCAATTTTTCTCTCTTTGAGAACAGATTCTAAACATTAAAAAGGGAGTACTAAGAAGGAAACCTAGGCTTGTCTTTGAATGCTTCTGGAAACAATCCCCTTTACTTAGTTGTCCCTCTTCTCTCTGAGTTCATAGTCGGACCAGTCCTCCATAACAGTGTTTAAGTCACATTGGTTCTGTCGTTAGGATGGACCCATCATTTCCAGTTGAGTTTTTCTACTAAACCTAAACTTTTCTTAGACACATCTCAACTCCAAGACTTTACTGCATGAGACTGTTCCTCCTCAGCTCTGATAACATCACATCTTACACAATTTTGTTTGCATTTCAGCTTGGTTTGGAATAATCAACCCTCTTGTATCTTCTGCAGGAAGCAGTGATCCTTATGGCACCTCAGAATCCACTGCACCTGTCTCCGTAATGAACATTGCCTGCTTTGCTCAGAAGCTGATTGAGAAGCTCAACAGCCAGATATTTGCTGCTGACCCCAAGCAAATCCTGATCTTCCTTGCCAGACAGATTACATGGGTGAGTCACGTGAAAATGGTTGTCTAGATGTTATCAACTTGTTGACGTGTGCAGTTTCATACTGAGGTCATGGTATGGCTGTTCTAGGAGGGTTGTAACCCATTTTTCCTGATCTGAATGTCTCTAAATGACAATCAGAACCAAATGGTGAGCACAAACAAGCGATGGTTAGCCCTTTTGTGCCACTGTCTGCTGCTGATGTACAAATTGGTCAACGGGAATAAATTGATCTCTTTCCCAACTCTGGATACTTCAGGAGAAATACAGGAAAACTGAGTTGGTATCTAGCAGGTAGTTCAGCAAAGTCTTGCTGATATCAGTTGGCAAGAAGTTAAATGAAGCGAGAAGATCTTTCATGAACCGCTTGAGCATCTAGGTTCTGGCCCTGTGTAAAACCTTGCTTGTGTTCAGCATGCAGAAGGCAATTGAGCTGAGATTTTAGGGAAGAGAGTTGTTTGCACAAACCGAGCGCTCTGCTGTTTTTCATTCTCACAGGTCTTGGAAAGCTCTGTTTCTCAGAAGGAAGTTTTCCTCGGCGTCCTGTACAGCTGCCTAAACAGAGGCATCCTATACTGCCTGTCCAGACCGCGGCAATCACTGCCTGAACAGTTTAATGTCCTCAACACTCTCAATATCCTGCAGGAGCAGTGGGACATTGTTTTTGCAACTTACAACTCCAATAATAATTTTGTTATCTGCCTAATGTACTGCCTATGCCGACTGACTTCGGGCAGGTACCTATGTTCCTCTCTCTGCTTACAACTCTGTGCTCTTCTGTGTGGGAGTGGGTGCAGAGGGGAGGTTTCACAAAAACTAAGGCAACAACCGTCTTGAGGAATCTCTAGAGACTGAGATTGAGCTGTGTTCAGTGAGCTAAGGACTATTGATGGTATATGCACTGCATCCTAGCAAGCATTTACCCCAGAGTGCTCTACTTTACATAGGGCAACCTTTCCACTCTGATTTGGTTTCTGTTGAAGTGGTAGAATAAGACCACTTGGGAAAAGATGTTTGTATTCCTCATGCACTAAAAAAACACCCCAAATCCATGTAATCTTTTAATTAGTTGATTTGGAGGAGGGGCAGGTTACTAAAGTACTCAGTATTCTGAAGACAATGGATTGTCTTTCAGCAGGAAGGAGGGAGGGTTAAAGTGTCCTTCAATCAGTAGGTTACTTTTTCTGGAACTACTAGTGAGCAGAAAATTGCCTGTTACTCAGAGCCAAGCTAGTCCGTGTGTTGGTAGGAGTAACAAGCAAGGCACAGCGAGTGGTAGTAACGTAACTCTTGATTCCATACTTTTCATTTTGAAAAAGGAGTTTGATTTCACAGACACCCAAACAAGCTTCTATGTTTGTTGAAGCAGAACCCTTAAATTTGCACAGAGGTTTAATTGCTACTCTTTATTAACCAAAACATCTGTGTTGTGTCTGTTTTACTTATTCAGCATTTCCAGCAGCTTACTTACTTCAGAGTAGTAACTGCAGTTCACAAGTTGAACTGATTGCAGTGGAGTTAGTTAAAAGCCCTCCATTCAAAGGAGAACCTGAAAGTCTTTGAGATACCATCATTCCACGAGAATGCAGGTGTCTGTCCTCAGAGACATCTGTATGGGCTAATTAAAAGAAATAATTTTTCTGATGCAGCAGCCATTCCCATGGGGTACCTTTAAAACAGATTAAACTTCGCAAAGATCTGTTGAAACTTCCTGTTTTGGCTGTTTGTACTTGGATCTGAGCTGCTAAGTCTTGGTCATATGGACCTTGGGAGTTTTGCCATTGTTAGACCACCCCTGGAGTGTTGTGTTCAGTGCTGGGCCCCTCAGTTCAGGAAGGATGGCGAGGGGCTGGAACGAGTCCAGAGAGGGCAACTGGAATGGTCAAGGGGCTGGAAGGTCAGCCCTATGAGGAGAGGCTGATGGAGCTGGGGCTGTTCAGCCTGGAGAAGAGGAGGCTCAGGGGTGACCTTATCGCTGTCTCTAACTCCCTAAAAGGGGGTTGGAGCCAGGCGGGGATCGGTCTCCTCTCCCTGGACACTGGAGACAGGACAAGGGGTCACAGTCTTCAGCTCCATCCATTGGGGGAGGTTTAGACTTGACATTAGGAAAAGGTTTTTCACTGAGAGAGAGAGATCTGAGTTTGGAACGGGCTGCCCACGGAGGTCTTTAAAAGCCAGAATGGCAATGGTTTCACTACCACTTTCTGTGAATCATAAAGCCCTTGAGCTTGGGAGTATTGATGTGCTAAATGAATCAAGTAGCTGTGTAACAATACTTCTAGATTTTTCACTATCCAGTTTGTTCTAAGCTTCCTAATGTGCTCTCTTTTTTTGTTGTTTGGGGTTTTTTGGGGTGATATTTTTGTTTTGGTTTGGTTCTGGTTGTTTTGTTGCAGCTATCCAGAAGGCTTTGGGCTGGATGCAAATCTAAAGCTGGCTTCACATCACCAAATTTTCCTTGCACCCAGCGAAGAGGAAAAGAGCAGTCTGCCTCCTCCAGATGATGGTAATTTATGGCCCACCTTGCCTGTGGCTTACAGAGTAGTAAAGTACCTGGCCTAGGCAGTTGCCAGAGTGGCTTGTGAAGGTGCTATTTAATTGCTTTCTCAGTGTGTAGGCAATACAGGTAGAGAAAGGAAACCTGTACTAGAAATTATGTGTTTGTATGTTGGTTTTGTTCCAAACTCACTCTCAGCATCCTCAGGAGTAATGGCTATCAGGCTGGAGATCTCTCTTCCATGTTGTGGCCAGTGTCAGGGCCCAGAAACATACTGTAACTCTACTTTTTAAGCCCTATACAAAGCCTGTTGTGCATAGGAAGAAATATTTTTACTCTTTTAAAAGAAACACATCTAGTGCTGGCTTCAGTGTGGAGGCCATCAATTCAACACTACAGAAGAATGCTGGTCCTATTTATTTATTGCTAATTGATTCCAAATTATTAATTTACTGTTAATATATCAGCTCAATGTAACCAAATTAGTCTGATATGCAGGAAAATACAGCAGAACAGCTCAGAAATTCCTTGTACAGCCTCCTGTTGCAGGGTCAAATTGGTTTAAAACCTGTTTAACGTGTTAGCATTCTGTGTAGGAGGAAGTCATACAAATTCTGATGGTTTTGCAAGACACAAACCAGGTAGAATCATGTCACTTCTATCTGTTTCTTTCAGAAATACACATGAAATATCATGTATATTAATTATATGTTAGACTAACTAGTTTGTCTGAGAACCTATGGAGACAGTAGGTAAAACAGAGCAACTCCATTGATTCCACCAGTGACCGGAAACCAGTGTTCCTAATTAGATCTGTTGGCTTTATCTGCTGCTTGCCTTGTTATGCATATACAAGTCTTCACTCATAGTTTCTTTTGTTCCTTAGTCCATCAGGAGATTCTGAGAACAGTAGAAATCCTCTGGAAGCAACTCATTTCTCATAGAGGGCAGGCTCTGGAAGACACTTACAAGCTGGATCTTTCTGTGAAAGGAAATGACAAAGAAAGAGACATGAAGATAATAGAGATCACTCCTTTATGGGACGAAATTATGACCAAAGCTTGGCAACGCTTCATGGGTCTGTGTTTTATGGAACACTCAGGGTAGTTGACAAAGACATTGAAGTGAAGTGGATGGCAGGGTAGCCATCCACTAATGTCTCTGTTACAACCTTCCTCTGTGTATCACCTGCTAGATAAAGCTGATTCACAGTCTGTTTCTCTCACCCAGAGTTGTGCTTGCTTTCTGGTTTATGCCCCAGCCTTTCTGCAAGCACCTGGTGGTACAGCATGAGTGCTAACTCATCACAAGAAAGAGAAATCTCTTCAGACAGTTGTATCCCATAGGAGAATTTGGGTTAAGAGAGACATCCTGCTGGCTGCAGTGCTGCAGAGATTCAAAGTTGAATTCTGTATAAGGAAACTGACCTGTGGCAGACGCCTGTGATACTTTGAAATAAATATTTGAGGAGCCTGTGTTGATCCAATGCTCCTTTCATAGACAAGACAATGCAGCTGGAGTGGGGCACTGCCACGTTGCTGTCTGGTTTAATGGGGATACAAACCTTCTACCTTTCTTCAGGCTTGACTTCAAGACTTGTAAGGTGTTTTTGTCTATTCTGGTCCACAGCATCTGAAAAGAAACTTCTGCAGAATAAAGCACTGCCAGGCCTGTCACAGAGCAAGCACAATTCCTTGAGTGAAAGCCTCTCCTCAGCTATTAGGTTGATGCCTGGACGAAACACAAAGGAAGCCGCAGGCACATCTGAGGTAACTTGTGCTCTTTGTCTTTTCTGGCTCTGTCTCCATCTGCCCTTGATTTGGCTCTGAAGTGTTTTTCTGAACTTGGAAGGCTTCTGAGTGTGTCTGTTCACATGTTCCACTGTAAACTGGACAACTATTGCAGTTGAAGTTCCTTTTCTACTCTGACATAAGTAATCACTAAGTAATAGTCCTTGATCTGAATAACTTGTCTGGGCAGCTTTAACACATGATATATCAACGCTTACTGTTTGCATGAGGCTTAATGATTGCACTTAAAAGGGAAAACCTAAGCAACCCGTGTGTGTTTGTGTTCACAGGGCTCTGCTGGTGTCAGAGCAAGGTGAGAGGAGATGCTGGCTTTGCTGCTGCTTTTGTTTTACATCGCTTATGGCCTCCAGACACTGGATTGCTAGAAAGAATAATGTGTCACCATAGAGTTGTCATTTAATTTCCTACTCCATATGAAGGATTAAAGGTCCAAAGTTTAATTTCGCCTCATGTGATAAAGAGACGAGTGCTAGGGCTTGGTCTGGAGGTCATGTAGTATTCACACTGATAGCAGTGCAGCTGGACTGTCTTCTCCCTGCATCTGCTTCTCTTTTTTGCTGTGGTTTTGCTGGGCATTTCTTGAGGGTACAAATAAAAACTAAGATCTAGATGTTACCTGTTTAAATCTATTAGGGCTCGAGAAACCAAGGCAGGGCAGCAGTACATTGACAGAATATTCTGAACTTGGAATGATCTTGTTTTATTGCAGTGCTGAACATATTAAGGACTTTTTTCTCCTGCTGAGCAGACAGTGAGTCTGGTAGAGTATCCAGTGAGCCTGATATTCAGTGAGTCTGGTAGAGTATCTATTCAGTGAGTCTGGTAGAGTATCTATTCAGTGAGTCTGGTAGAGTATCTATTCAGTGAGTCTGGTAGAGTATCTATTCAGTGAGTCTGGTAGAGTATCTATTCAGTGAGTCTGGTAGAGTATCTATTCAGTGAGTCTGGTAGAGTATCTATTCGGTGAGTCTTAACCCTCTAGCTCAAGCTGTAGTTGACTGCAACTTTATTCCCAGTGACAAGATGTTTTGGTCAGGAGGGCTGTGACACCCAGGAAATATCTGACAGAACCCTATTGAGGTGCAAGGTTTTTTTTCTCAGCACGCCACAGCATCCTTGTTCTTTAAAATCATTTTGCTGCTTACAGAGGGAGCAAGTTCTTCCCAGGTACATATGTAGCCTGTGATGTCATACTACAAGAGCATCAACTATTTGCCCTGGGGTCTGTTTAATTATTTTTTAAAATTAATTTTGATTATTACAGCTGATTACACCTCAGTGAGCAATGTAATTGATATTTGTAAATGTATCCCAAGGAACATTTTGTACAACATGCTTTTTGCTGTTGAAGGTTAAAGACTCCGTTATTGGTTTTTCCCTAAATATGCCCACATCATTAGTTCCTCCAGTGAAAAGGTTGCCATCTGGAAAAGGCAGCACAGAGACATTATTCAGGCACAAGTGCATGAAATTGGTGTTTCTGCATCTTCTGTCTCTCTTCTGCAAGGAAACGGCTTGTAATTAAAGGAGCTGGGTTTGGAGGAAACATTACTCATTTGGTGTTATTCCTTATCATGTCAGGGACTGACAGCTCCACGGCTCTGATAAATTGTTCCTCTCAATGAGATGCAAAGCTACAGTTCCAGACATTCTTCTGCATTCTCCTTCTCCCCTTTTCTTCCTTCAGCCTATCTTGGAAAGGGTTTGATGTCCTTTTCAGAGACACGAAATCTAAGAGGAAGATCATTTCTCTGCTCCTCAACAACCTTCGTACACTTCACTAGAGAGGTGTAAGGTGGCATTTTCATATCAAAGGGAGGTGGAAGCACAAACAACATGAGAAGTGCATGTGTTTCTAACTCTCATTTTCGGATAGTCACTTTGAAAAGTGCTGTAGTGTGACCTTGGTATCATTTCCTGTGGCTCGTGTAACCCCTGTATTCATGTGGGAAAAGTCTTCAGACACTGACCTGGGTCTTCACTACTGGACCTATGTTCTACAGCAATAGGCACCTGGTTGAAACAAGAAGGTAAAAGGAGAAGTAATAGTGTGAACTACATCCTGAAAAATGAAGCATTTAGACCCCATAGTAAAATAAAAGGTCTTTGCTTTTACTGAGAACCAAGCACAGTTGTTCCAAACCAAGGAAAACAGCCAGGGTTTCAAAACTTCGCCCATTGGAAGGAAGAAATTGGCTGGTTACTGTTGAAAATAAGCAAAGAAATTGCAGCAGTAGTTGTATTTGTTGCTGATTAAATAACAAGAATACAACAAACAAGACACCTCTTAAAATGATCAATTTTTTCCCTGCTATTTGAGGCAGCAAAACTCAACTGTTTCTGCTGCTCTCCAGGATCTCCAGCTTCAGCGATACCAATTTTCTGGTATTTAGTGGCAAATTTCAGAGTTGTCAATCAAATGCAGCTCTGTTCTCCTCCAGTTTCTCAGTCCAGCTTTCTGTGTCATGCTGTGCTCTGGATTTGGTCCAGAAGCCAGGACCATTCAGAAAGGTGAGAGCGATTGCGTTTCTGGTAATGGGATGATGGTGATGAGCTCTGGTGATTGCTGCTCTGTTCTTTCTCGGTAGTCTGAGTAGATATACAGGAGCAAGAGAAGCACTGAGCAAAATCAGATTTTTAATGCTTGCAAGTGACAGAGTTCAGTAGATTTGCCAGTAGGAAGGTCTATAAGACAGTGCCAAAGGCTTCCAAATCATTACTTTCCTGTTCAAGTGAGCCTTTGCATCACCTGCTCTTTCTCCATCCTTCCTCCTCCTCCTCTTCAGTTCTATCTAGGATGCATTCAATTGTTAGATTACTGGTGAGTGTTTTTGTCATCTTTAACAAGCTGTAAGCAGGGGACCACTGTAATAATGGTATTTCAGTAGATTCTATATCAGTCAACAACTTCGACCATGAGGTTCTTACTGAGTGCCCAAACAGGGATACAAGCAGCACGGCTTTACCTTCTGACTGAGATGCAGCCTTGGGTCTGTGGATATAGTTGTCACTCTTTACCAGAAATGCAGAGCCCCCAGAGTTTTACAGCAGGGCCTGTCCTCCTTAACAGAGGTCTCCTAACTTGTAATTCCGAAGCTAGAAACCTTACAGGAGGGTATTGATCATCCAAAACACATGCTTGTGAATCACAGAATGGTAGGGGCTAGAAGGGACATCTGAAGATCATCTTGTCCAACCCGCAGATAGAGCAGGATCACCTAGACAAGATGACACAGGGACACATCCAGGCAGGTTTTGAATGTCTCCAGAGACAGACCCCACAACCTCTCTGAGCCACCCCTTTCAGTGCTCTGCCACTCTCACAGTAAAGGTGTTTTTCCTTATGTTTAACTGGAACCTCTTCTATTCACCCAATATGATATTCACCCAATGTGATAACAGCTCTAGATAAGAAACCAGTATCAGACCTCCTTTGAGCTGAGATCGCCACTCCACCCCTTGCAAGAGAATCCCTCCTAGTTAAGTGGGAGGAGAATGAAGCCTAGAAACTCTAAGGATTTTTAAGCAGCTTGATGGATATCTTGGCTTCTGTTCTGCTGCCCTTAGTCACTGCAAAGCTAACAGCACAAGAGGCATTTGCTGGTGTAGTTCTGCAAATTAGCAAATACTAGGTGCTAACTTTGGCTCAACTTGGAGTCATTAGTTTGTATTTACTTTCTTTCTAGCCAAAACCTGTCTCTTGTGCCTGCTGTCACAAGGGACAGGCAGTTTGTTAAACACACAGCGGACCTGTAAAAGACAACTGCCTCCATGTGTTGATGGAGCATTGTCTCTGTGGATATATTTTACAAGTGAGGAGCTCCAAGACATTTTACCTGAGACTGAAATCACTGTCAGACAGAGAATCTCCTTCAGTTTCTTTTAAGTTCTTCCTCTTAATTTTTTTGCAATGCAATTATTGAAACTGATGGTTAAGAAATGCCTGCTGAAAAGAACTGCAAATTCATTAACTCAATTAGGAAAATAAGTAGTGTCTGCCCTCATTGAGCAAGCACTGATCTGACCAAGGATCACTCTAATCTTACACCGTTTCCTAACAGCGGATACCTTTGGTTGAACCAGTAGCAAATGTCTTGGGTGAGCTCCTCTGGAGGTTGTCTGAGTCCTGCCTCTATAGATAAATTTTCAAAGGAAAATAAGACAGCCTCTCAAATCGCTTCTAGGAGTTAGTGCTGCTTCTGAACTCTGAGAAAGACCGAGGCATTTTTCAAATGAGAGGTTATTTTTAAATCTTTGGGACTTATTTTATTTTAGATTTACAGGAAGGTTCTTTTTTCCAGTTTTCTCAATTGTTTCTTCCTCAGGACTCTCTTAGACCAGCAGCTAAAACTATCACAGTCTCACAGTACTGATGAGGCTGGAAAGGACTTTCAAGATCATCCAGTCCAACCTAAAACCAACCCAGTCACCCTGACATCTGCCATCCAGCTCAGCCACTCAGCACTTCATCGAGCCTGACCTTGAACAGTATCTTAAGATAAATCAGGCTAGCATACCTAGTACCTCTCATGATTTGCTTGTAGTGGTAATATGTTGAAATATTTAAACATAACAGATCCACTGACCTCTGTGGGAGTTTGAACTACAAGCTTAAGTGTCTTACATAATGAAAAGTAAATCTCTACATCCATACATACAGGAGCTTTTTGTGCCCTGTAGGACTTAGCTTGTACAAACAAACAGCAGATGCATCACACATACAGAATGAGTCCTGTCTGTGACAGGGTTCTTGCCCTGCATGATTCTATCAGTAAAGAGTGCTGGAGCTTCATTCATTCCTGGCTTTACACAACAGCCATCGTCATAGAGTTTGTGTTAGGTTTGGGAGAAGAGGGAGAAATAAACTGCTTTAAATTAAGATGAGCAGTTCACACTCAGAAATTCTTGGTGAGGTGTCTGTCTGCACAAGTTTCTGGTTTTAGAGAGTTTTCAAGCAGACTTCTTGATGTTGCACGGGAAGGCTGATGATGTATGCCTAGGCTTTTGTTACTAGGACAAAACAAAAGCAGCACTAGCTCAAAATACTGTGTCAGTGGCCTCATTTCCCTAGGAGAGAATTTTTATCTCAAATTAAAAACCATGAATTTGCAGAGATTTGGCCATTATCACTCAATGTCAGTGGCAACGTTTACAGCTGAACCCAGAGATAAATAGCATAGCAGTGCCTTTGAATACTTCTTTCCTGCACTGATAAAGCATCTTTCAATAACTGAGTGTAAAATCAAGGATGATGCTGAGCAGCCTCAGTTTCCAAACAACAGTAGAGCTGCTTTATCAGAGAATGGTGTTTGAAGGTGAGGGAGGTATGAGAGGCTGAACAAAAAGTACCATGCTAATCTGGGATGGAGGAGGGACGAGCTGAATTAAGCAGTTCACAGAAGGTGAGATGAAGAAACTAGAAATATTTTAAAATAATCACAATTATTGCTTAAGCTCTTTTCTTACCGATTACTTAATTGCTCTTTAATCAGTTGTTCAAGTCAAACATAGACCGAACAAACATGTAATGATATCTCTTTCAAAAGTGCATCATTTGCGTAATATCTTTATCTTCACAATAGAAGGATAATTAACATTGCTAATTATCTAATTAAGTTCATTAACTATCCACCAACAGTGCACCGTGAAGTTGACATTATGTTCTTCTGTCAACAAATGCTTTGATTTCTTCGGAAGTAATTAAAATGTAAATTAGCATGTCATTAAATGCACAAGGGAAGTTTGGAATCAAATATTCATTTCAAAACTGCTCAAAGCACTCATTTCTTTTTACCCCAATGAAAACAAGCATTTCACTATTAATGGTGTCTATTAAACAATTTCCTTTATAATATTATTGTCTTGTTAAATAACTGGCTCAGAGCTAAATTACAGCAAGCTGGGAAAAGTTTCCTTAACTTTGAACCAAGACATATCTGTGTCCTTTCAAGAGGCTCTCTGACGTACTGCTCGTTCATCATTTTCTGGTTGATCACAAGATATAATTCAACAGGTGAAAAAGTCAGATGAGAACTTCATGAAAGCACAAAATGCAGGGCTATCAAAATTTCCGTGATAGAAATTCCAATAACTTGATCTGTATAAATTCTAAAAACACAAATTTAGGTTATATGTGTTCTGAAATGTATGGGAATCATTTCCGTATTCACTGCAGATGATTCTTTCAGAGATGGGTTGGAATATAAAGGTTGTATGATGATGAATATAAATGATTAGGCTGACACAGATCCATCACTCACCCCGGTACTGCCCCCTGTGCCGGTTGCTACAGGATAAACATGAGTCAGCACAATGCACGGGAGAAGATCTATCCCAGCAAACTTGTTCCTTTTCTGATTTGCGCCAGTTCTCCAACCCTGAAATACAAGAAATAATGTCCTTTCCCAAAGTGTTTTGGAAAATTGTTCAAGGAGGCTTTTTCTCTTTTGAGAAGGGATGTTTGGTAGCAGCCAAGTTTCTCCATCTCATTACACATCACCCAACAAGTCATTTTCTTTCATGTTCCCTGTGCTTTTTAAAATAGGTTTGCCTCTCAAGCTGGGGGTTGTGCTTTAGATTTCAGCTTGGATACGGCATTCCAGTGAGTGGAGTTCAGTGCTTTAAGCTTTGGCTTTGAAACTCGTCTTTCAAGAGCAGTTTTGTTTTCACATAAGAGAAATGATGACAGATTAATGAAATGGTTTTAGCAGAGAGAAATAGATGACAGCAGAGCTTTATTTGTCTGCAGAGGAACCCTAGAAGCAAGTAGTAGTCAGTGAACCAGATACTTTTTCTTCCTGCTTAATATATATAGATTATATAGATTATATGGATTATATGGATTATATGGATTATATGGATTATATGGATTATATGTTAATATATATCAATACATATAATATTAATATATATTATATATTCTTTTATATACCATTATATAAATTATTGTATTGGCATATATTGTTATTTATTATTAGTATAAATATGCATATATTAATATAGTATATTAATATATTTATTAANAATCAATATAATATATAAATATAATGTATAATTATATTTTATATAATTGTAGATATTAATTGTCATAATATTATCTATTATGACAATCAGTTTTTCGTATTTCTTGGTTCAACTATATCCGTTTTCTATCAGAATTTTCATGCAGAAATTTATTTCTAATAGTTTGGGAAAGAAAGTGTTTGAATTAAGTTGCTTCATACGGCTCTTCTGATTCAAAAGCCTGAAGCAGCAACTCGAACTGAATCAAGCTTGTGTTCAGATATATTTTAATTTCAGGTGGAATCAACATTCTCACCTACTTTTTCCCACAACATATTTTTTCATTATTCACCATTTAAGGTCTGTGTTCTATTTTTAAGGAAAAATAATGCAGTTTGTCNTTTAAAGAAAAATAATGCAGTTTGTCATTGTTGCTGTTTAGATTTTTGAGACCTTTATAAGGAGAAAAATTATAATCGAATTTGCTCATCAACAAGTTATAAGTTTATACATCAGATCTCATGTGGGGGGCAGCAGCAAAGGCAAAAAGAAATCTGGATGCCCAGAAAATTAAGTATGATTTGTTATTTTGGCTGGGGGGTGGTGAAGCATGGTGTAGATGTCAGATGTTTAGGGTTACTTGGTTGGTTTTAGGTTGCTGCCTCAATGTAGCTGATAAACTCAGTGTGGAAGTCTCATCACATCTAGACCATACTTTGGGCTTATCCTTTTGAAACTCACCCCTCTGTGTGGGTGCATTTATGATTCACAGAAATATGGAGGGGTTTTTTTCATTAAGTTTTCTATTCCCCAGCCAACTGGCGATGCCAGGAATCCATCCATGATCCTTAGCAGCAGTTGGCAGCGCGCATTAGCCTCCTAGCGGGTTGAGGCATGAAGCTTCCATGCAACGCTTAACTGCTGGAACTGCAGTCTGTTGAAAAGTTAAATGAATTTTGGCAAAGCAACAATAAAATTCACACGGCAATAACAATTTTGTGATGCTAACAACCCTCCGTGTGGAGAGTGTGTGTAAAGGACTAGGATAAACTGCTTTTTGTTCTGCTAAGGAAACCGTTATCTGTTTGAGTTCAACACTTGTTACCTGGTGACTAAGGAAACAGTCTTCCCTCTTCTCAAATGAACCTACTCACGTCCTAGTGCACAGTCAATTAGTTAGTTAAAAAGTATGCTGGTCACAATATGGGTGGCTAAGTGATGCCCTGGATCTGAAAACAACTGAGGTGGTGAATTAGAGGCTACAGCCAGCTCTAGTAACTTAGATTTGGATGCTTCTCTGTAAAGCTGCCCTGACAGCTCGCGGGTCTGATGAAGTGATTGATTTATTTTATGTGGTTTAGCAGGAAAGGTCCAGAAGTGTTGGGCTAAAACTGAGTACATCAGGAGAGGAAACTTTGGTTGCCTGTGTAGGAAAAGGAGAAGCACGAGAACTGAAGCGAGTACAAGCAGATAGTTTTCACACCTCAAAAGACTTCAGGCTCAAAACATAACTGCCAACAATCTGGCTCTGCAGCTATGGAAGTCATAGTGGTTCAGGAATTTTCCATTAAAAAGATGGCAACTGCAAAAATGGATCAGTTTCTCCTTGCTGACTGTCGCATCATTGCTGACAGGAGACCCACACTGATTAGGGCATGAAGTTGAGAGGACAGAGCTGGGATATGGGGCTGTTGAGAGGAGCAGTGCTGCACCACAGACAGATGTAACGGAATATTGAGCTGCTGGGAAATATGTACTCAAGTAAAACAGAGCAATTGGCTCTTTGGAAAATGGAAAGTGTTCTATTTCGACAGAAACACAGCTTTTCTGTCTGGTCCAAGATGGGAAGGGTGTATCACATTAGTATTATTTCATTTTTGTCATTCTGCTGCAGTTAGTTGCCTGTTTCCATCTTTTGTAGTCATTTCCCACTGAGGTTTGAAGCCATTTTTTTGCACAGAAGAGCTAAAGTAGGAGACTAATATCACTAGTTCTAGCTTTTATCAACAGATGACTAAAGCACAGGCTTCAAAATACGTATGCTGGTAATTCTCACTGTCGTCTGTGGGACTATTCATTTAGCACAGTGAGGGATCTGGATGGCTAGGCTTTCCAGTTGCCTCTTCAAGTTCAAGATGACTTTGTCTTGAAGTTTATCTGTATTTATTAAGAATGTTGGCACATACCTCTGTGCACGTGTGCTCTGTAACACAACACGTGGCACTCAATTCCCCAAAGGAAGTGCAAATGATGTAATGTTTCGATACAGAAGACCTGTGGTGTATGTGGCATCTGTGAGTTGGGTGTTTTTTATGGGAAGCCTGAATATTTATGAGGTGTAGGAGTGTTCAGTGACATGTAGATGTGTGTGTAACAACAATTTTAATGAGGCATAGACCATAACGGCATTCAGTGGAGAATCATTAACTTAAAAGTCACACCTCAACTTTGTTTTCTCATTTTTCCTTCTTTTCAACCTTTTCTTATTACAATCGTCTTTTCAATTGCATTAGTTGAAAAGAAATTATAAAAAAATCTACTCTCTGGGGGTTTTTTGACATCCTAATTTCTCCATTTGCTAGCCTCTTTCTCCTTGTTGATTTTATCATTCCCCAATGCTAATAATTCTCTTTCTCATTTCCATGAAGTCTCCGTGCAGCAGGAGGACAAATGGGTCTCAATTCCGTGGTCTGTATTTTTTAATAGGGAAGGAGCTTGTAAATTCCATCACCTTCTCAAGCTCTAAATATTGGCTGGGGAATCTGGGGCAGCAAAACAGCCTGGTTCTACTTAGAATGTGATTGTCTGAGGCTGTAAAGTGAAGTAGTCTTTATAATCAGATATTTAGGCCAGGATGGATCAATATGGCCTTTCAGCCTTCTCTTCCATGGAATGCAGGTCATACTTCTTGCTTCTTTCATCTGCTTTTTGGTGTATGAAACTCTAATCTCATTGTGTATAATACCAACAATTATCACGGCTGGCATATTGGTTTTGTTCAATTGTTCCAGAAAGATATTAAGCTGTGGCACTGTTGTATCTCATCCACTGCATAAAGAAGTGCTGTTTTAAAGGGTCATCACCTGCAATCCTTAATGGAAACTGGTTCTGCAGTGGAAAGTTTTCTGCATTCATTAAGCATTACAGTGTTGTTTTCTGACTGAACACAACACATAAAGCCTGCTCTCTCTAGTCCATCTTTATCAGACACCTTGTTTAGGTTTGGTTTCTGGTTGTTTGTTTTGATGTTTGGCTTTTTTTTCCCAGTGACAATGTCTCCAATTTTGTTAACTGTTCATTTCATTTTACAACCAGATGGTTTTCCTATGGGGATGATCATCAGAGATGTGTTTGTCTGGTTGAGGATGGCTCATTTGGAAGCCAAAGTGGTTAGTTCACCAGATGTGGCTAGCAGAATTTTTCCATCTTACTAGTTTTCATACATTTCAACAGCTAGGAGCTGGCTCAGTGAAGTCAGTGAGAATCTTTGCAGTGAGGGCTTTGACCTTTGGGGTCTGCTCAGTGACCATGAGTGAAATAGAGACTGCGAGAAACTTTGAAACAGCTGCCAGTAGAGCACCGAGTCAGCTTGAATAGCCTGAGGGTATCTAAAATGGTTGTTAATACTTGAAGGAATTGGTTGTCTGTTCTGAATGGCTTTTACCCTATGTCCACATAGATTTGGGATCTCAGCTCCTGTACTGAGTCTGGCTCAACAGCACAGAGATGCTGTTGCTTTCTAGGTCAGCCTTTATGGGAGTTTTATATGAATTATGGAATAGTTTTGTGAGGCCACAACTGTGATTACAGGTTTAATGATGCTTTAAACAAACAAAAATGTAATGACTTTCATCAGTGTAAAACAGGAGCTTCCTGCAGGGAAACACCAATAAATGTGACTCCACAGCAGGGGTACAGACCTGGCTGGCAGCCAGCAGTAATCGGCACACCACGTAGACCTTGTGTGTTAACTTAATTATAACACAGTGCAAGCAGCAGCCAGACAGTTTGCTGTAAGGAATCACTGCAGCGTGGCACAGGGTCCATGCATTTAAAAGTTATCCATCTGATCCATGGCTTTAGGTAGGGAGAAGTGGCCAGTTTAGCCTTGCGCTGTGATTAAGGTAATCTCACCTTTGTCATGAGAACCTTTGAATGGCTCTGGGGACACTCTAACCTCTTCTCTAATCATTAAGCAGCTTCTGCTTTCTCTGCCACCATTAATTCCTAGGAATTTATCAAAGGAACAAATACTTCTGCTACTTGTTAGGGTTGGCCACTGATTCCTTTCCTTCTTTTCCCATTCTGTGGTTTCCATGTAAGTCCCTGGAAAGGATGAGCAGTCTTAATTTGACTTCAAAATCCTTCATCCTTCCTGCATGCTTGGCTGGCACATGGAATAGATATTCATGGTTTAATGGATATAATAACTTCTGGGACTCTGTTTATTTCAGAGGTAATGAGTGAGTCAGGTCCTAGTGTGGTATACCAGTGACTTCAGAGAGACCTTTTAGCTTGGAAAATCTTAAAGCAAGTAAGACCAAAAGATCAAACATAGCATCATGTAGTTGTAAGAGAAGAGCTAGAATCTCTTTTCCAGGAAATTCACTGTCAAACAGGAGAATTTTTACCTGTCACTGATAGTGAGAAGCTGTGATAGTGAACTTAGCCCAGTGGCTATCAGCCCTCACACGGACACCGACAGGGACAGAAGTAGATGGAGTAGCCCTCTTTGTATTTGCATAGAAAAGCCCGGATAACAAGCCCTTCAGTACCTGAGGGGGGTCTACTGGAAAGCTGGAGAGGGATTTTTCATGAGGGACTCTAGTGATAGGACAGGCAAGAATAGTTTCAGACTTCCAAGAGGATAGATTTAGGTTACATCTTAGGAAGAAATTCCTCACTATGAAGTTAAGGCTCTGGAACAGGTTGTCCAGAGATGCTGTGAATGTCCCCCTCCCTGGAAGTGTTAAGGGACAGGTTAGATGGGGCCCTGAGCAACCTGATAGGGAGGAGCTGGTACTAGACTATCTATGAGGTCCCTTCAAACCCAAACCATTCCACAATTCCATGAACCTAGCCTGTATAACTCTGAGGTCAGTGTTACAGTCTGTCTTGACGTTGGAGATGTAGTGGTGTAGGGCAATCGCATGTCTTACTGACGATCACATAACACTGTGTGCAGAGTGGAATGCAAGTTGTAATCTCTCGACAGCAGATCATCATTTTTGTAATCGCACAGAGAGCTTTCACTTGACAAGTTCATTCCAGTAAAGCAGCAGATGATGAAGTCTGACCACTGATGTGGGTTCACTGTTGTGTTAGTTCAGTGCGTGCTAGAAGGAAAGGCTGGGAAGTTCTGTCAGAGTGTTTTGGAAAACATTTATGTGCAGAAACACCTGAGCAGCACTGGGGTTTAGGGGATGTCTGTGCTCTGTGGAGCCTCAGAGGTACTTACGGGTGTTGTCTTACACCAGTACAGCTCCGCAAGTTTTCAGTTGTAGAGCTAGCTCAAACATCTCTTCACCAGAAACCCATTAAATGGTGTATTTATGCTCCAAGTCTCTTGATGCCAGAGAGCTTAGTCTCTGAAATCTCAAAACTGCTTTTGGAGATGATTGTTTTCCTGTCTGCAAAAAGGGGACAGGGACCCTTCCTTTGTTTTTAACTTTTGTTTACGTAGCAGGGAGAGGTCTATCGTCACAGAGCCTTACCTCAGTCAGTTTCTACATCAGACAGTTGTCCTTTATGCTACTTGGAGTACTAAATAATTCAGATCCAAAAGAAGGAGCCTACATTTGATTTGCTGTTTTCTTCCTTTGGAGTAGTCCCTCTTATAACCCTTATTGAGATCATGAATATATTTATCTTCCTGATGGACATGTGCAACTCGCTCTTGAATGATTGCCTCATCACTGCACTCTCTGAAGAGCTGTCAAACATGCAGTCACAGGGTATTTTCCCTGATTATTCTTGCAAAAGAGCATCTAATTCCTGCTTCTGCCTCTCACAGAGTTTACACAGACAGCACCTTGGTGACATGTGTTCTGATGTTTCCTCTAGGGGTTTGTGTCGTGTATAGAACAGTACCGAAGAACCGGGCAGGAGCTGTACGCCTCTCTGTACAAGAACCATGCACAGGTAAAGAACAGGAATATTGTGCAGCAGCTTTCTGTGATGACAGGATGCTCTTGGACTCTTTCAAGAAATAAAGCATGTCAGATGAGTACTATCACCAAATGTGCTGAGTTGATGATGTTGTAAGCGATGTGTTTGACCTTTTTCCTTAACAGCTAGTAAGGCTTTTCAAGCGGTGTTGAGTTTGTAGCCAGTTAATACTCTCACAAGTATGTTTCTGTTGCAGACTTGGCTGTCAGAGACCAGTAAGCTTTTAATTCATTGAAATTCTCACCTCTTCTCTTCTTTAAATTGATATTTTCATGCCCTTCCTGTCTGCACGCATCTCCCAAGAAGAAGTAGTTAAAATCATGCCATGCTTGGAAGGAACTTGACATTAGGTGAAGGTTTTTTCACTGACAGAGTGATCCGGGTTTGGAACAGGCTGCCCACGGAGGTGGTTGGGTCACCCTCTCTGGAGGTGTTCAGGGTTAGGCTGGATGAGGTGCTGAGTGGCATGAGCTAGATGGCAGATGTTTAGGGTTACTGGGTTGGTTTCAGGTTGGACTGGATGATCTTGAAGGTCTTTTCCAGCCTCATCAGTACTGTGACACTGTGAACAGTACACATCTCCAACTGAGACTCGGGGTGTGCTTTCAGCGTGCATTCTTGCCATCTGAGACAAAAACATTGGGTGACTAAAACCTCTGTGGTGCTGTTTGCCTGACTTGCTGCTTTTCAGCTAGAAATGTGATGAAAGCAGCCATTTTTAAGGAGGCTGAAGTTTGCCACATGCTTTGGCTTCTTTCTGTATCTCCATTTGACTGCTAGCATTTCCCACAGCACACTTGCAGTGGTTGGGTGGATCTGTGTTTGTTGGGTCTGCAGTGCTCCCTCTGCAAGAGTCCCATCTGGTGGGTTGGGTAGATCCCTCCTAATCACTGGGGTGATGCCACTGCTGGATGGGATGAGGTAAGTATGCAAAAGGTGGTACAAAGTGGTTCTGTCCCACAGATGCTGCAGTGTGGTTACAGCAAAGCAGCCAAAGACTGGATGATACTTGAGAAGCAACTGTTCCATAGAAGAGGCCCATGGAGAGATGTGTCACAATCCTTAGAGCCACAGTGGATTCTTGATTGTTATGAAGGGCCTTCAAGAATGAGGAGGAGAATTCAACATGTGGACACCCAAGCAGCAATGATGCGAATGAAGAGTGAGGTAGAGAGCTTTTGCAGGAGGTGCACAATTCCTGTAACTGATGCTGGTGACATTAAACTCAACTTTCCTCTTATTCTCGCTGATTTGTTGTGTCATGCACAGAGTACCCACTGAATGGGTCTGCTTTTCAGAGCACAGCAGAGGCTGTAGTATGTTTAGCAGCAACAGGATGATTCTCCCTCTTCTCTGGCGTAAGATCTCTCCAGAGATGCATGAAGGTTTAATCTGACCATACTTCTTGTTTGTAATATCTCGTGGGTGTAGCACTTCCAAATGTATGCAAGAGAGTCCAGTTAGAAGGCTGCACTGTCCTGTTAGCCTAATACTTATTAGGGCTTGTAGAATTGGTGTGTGATCAAACAGGGAATTATAATGGTTCAAACTAAGTGTTGACCTGTATCTGAGGGGTTTTTAGTGACATTAAGTCTCTCCAGTGTGCCAGTGCCAAATCAAATCAATCAGAAGCTGAAGCACTTCAGTGTATCAGGAGGTTTCCATCTCTAGATTTGTTTCAGCTTGGATTCTGGTAGTTTTCTGACGACTGGGTAGTACATCTTTTCTCCTGTAACCAGCCTCATGCAGGGTCTTCTCTGAAAAGAAAGTAGTCTTTTTCTAAATTGATGATAATTGTTCCTACATCTAATTGTTCCTTCAGGTCCTTTCAAGCGAGTTTGTTTGAATTTTCAAAGTATTTATTGGCAATGTACTCGTGAATCACTGTTTTGCTCTGCAGCAATGTTCTGAGTCATCTTTACCTATGTGCATATTCTACCCTACTTATACCTGCTCCCTTTTCAGGTTCTCCTAGCAAAAAGAAATGAAACAACCCCGAATGCCACAAGTCCAGGTAATACTTCAGGGCTAAATTATATCATCATCAGTGGCCAAAGAGAAACTGAGTTACTGTGTTAGAATTTGAGCTACGACCAGAATTTCTTCTACTGGAAAAAAAACCTCAGTAGAAAAAGACCTGGAGGTATTGATTGACAGATGGCTGAACATGAGCCAGCAGGGTGTCCAGGTGGCCAAGAAGGCCAATGGCCTGCATCAGAAATGGTGTGGCCAGCAGGACCAGAGAAGTGGTCATCCACCTGTACTCAGCACTGCTGAGGCCTCATCTTGAGTGCTGTGTTCAGTTTTGGGCACCTCAATCCAAGAAGACTATTGAGATGCTGGCTTGTGTCCAAAGAAGGGCAGTGAAGCTAGTGAAGTGCCTGGAGGAGCAGTCTTATGAAGAGTGGTTGAAGGAACTGGAGTTGTTTAGCCTGGAAAAATAAGAGGCTGAGGGGAAACCTTACTAATCACCCTTTACAACTGTATGTGAAGGGATGTTGTATAGAGATGGGGTCAGACTCTTCTCTCAAGTCACTAGCGATAGGACAGGAGCAAATGGCCTCAAGTTGCACCAAAGGAGGTTCAGATTGGACATTAGGAAAAGTTTCTTCACTGGAAGAGTAGTCAGGTTTTGGAACAGGCTGCCCAGGGAAGTGGTGGAGCCAGAAAATGTGTAGATCTGGCACTTGGAAGTGTGGTTTACTGGGCATGGTGGCATCAAATTGGTGGTTAAACTTGATACTCTTGGAGTTCTCTTCCAAACTCAATGATGCCTTGATTTTATGGTTCATAGTAGGGAATTTCTTCCTGGGGTTTTCTTAAGGTAGTGATGAGTGCCTGTTTCTGAAAGAATACCACTTCCAATTTCTTCTGAGTTCCTAAACTTCAGTGATTCTAGTGGTGTAGTTAAATCATGACTGAGTGCAGCTACATGTTTTTAGTTCCCTCAACTTACCTTACTTTAACAGACAGACATTTTACTTCTCCTTTGCCTCTTTTTTGCAGATAAATATTGCTGTTGTACAAGGTAGAACAGTTTGGGTGCAAGTCTATATGCAAATGCTTTTGCTGTCATCTGGATGCTACTAAAACTGTAATCTCTCTTAAATTGATACAGGAGAGCTGATGCTAAATGGACTAGAAAGGGAGATGGATAAGGGATTGGACTGTAATGAGCTAACCTTCTTCCCTGCTCTCCATGAAAGTTTCCATTCAGAAGACTTCATGGAACTGTGTGTAGAGAGACAAATTATACTGCAGGAGTTTGCAGAGAGTGAAAAGGTAGGAAAGATTATCTAGAAAATCTCTCATTTTCTTGCTTCCCCTTGGATGCTTCCATTGTCTGCTGTCTAATCAAAACAGTGCTGTTGTTTCTTTGTCATTGTACTCGACTGGGTGGCCTTTCCCAGGTTTCTTTCCAGCATAAGGAAGAGGCAGGTTCAGGAAAATGATGGGAGGACAAGAGCTGTGCAGTAACCAGAGGCGACTCTTTGAAGGGGATGATAACTTGGGTCTAATGTTCTCTAACCCCTTTACCTGAAAGCCAGCAATCTGCCTCAGCATAGTCTCCACAACTGTGACTGCAAACCAGATCCTGGATACACACTGCACGTAGAAGTCTTTTAGGGCTTTAGGGCTCTAAGTTTCACTGACTGTGAAAGATTCTGTCATGAGGAGCAGACCTGGCCTTGCTCACGGATCTTTTGCAGTGTTCTTCCAGTGGCAGCACATTGGCCCACGAGTTTTCATCCTGTAGTGGAAGCCGAGGACTGGGAGCACTTGAACCCAGCTGTGATAACTGTACATAGATGCAGAAATAAGTATTTTCGTTTTGTCTCCATAGTGTTGACAAATTTTCTTGGTGTTTTGCCAGCGGCCGGGGTCATACCCATGCTCTCTAACACGCCAGCATCCTCATGTTATGGGAGCTGTTGGGCTGCCGTCTATGGAACAGAATTCATTTCCCCTCCCCCGCCTCTCCCAGGCGGAGGGGGACAGGCATGAAGATGTGAGACGTGTTTTCCACACGCTGATCTCATTTTGAGCCCTCAGGCTGCCTGTCTCCTCTCCATGTAACTCGGCAGGAAGCTGTCAGAAGCGCCAGGCGTGTTTTTTTCCAGCAGCAGTCATGGTGTTGCCAGGCTGACAGAAGTATTAAAACGAGCAGTGGGGGGTGACATTAGCTGTCCTGCGCTCACTTAGTGTGCTGCTGTCCTGCCTTGTCAACGGCTGCCTCGTGGGCTCTTCACACTTCAGGCAGGCAACTGGAACCACCTTACCTACTGCACTGCACAGAAAAGTCGATGCAGATACTGGATTGGTGTCCGGGACACCGGTAGCCCTTGTCTGGGAAGTGATCATTGTTTTATAGTGTCACCCAGGACTAATTTTCTCCATTACCATCAAGAAAGCACCTTTGTACCTCTTCAGATATGCAAAGCATGTCTTGCAGAAGCAGCAGATCAAATGCTGTTGATAGCTATTGGTACAGTCTGTTCCTCAGAAGGAAAATATGGGTACAGATGGGGTATTGTTATGCTAATATCAACTAGCCTTTTGTTTTAGCTTATTTGAAAAATAGAGTAGAAAACGATTCTATGCATTCCTGTAAAATTAATCTTAAATATTTACTTAAGATAATTTACCACTTGGACTGCAACAGAAAGGAACTGTAAAGGAGAAAGGAACTGTAAAGGAGAAAGGAAATTGATATATGAAATGGAAATAGTGTATATCCACTACTGAATGGCTAGTCCCCATATGAGGGAGCATCATCCTCCAGGTGTCTGAGGATGACAGACACATGCAAAGTTCAGCCTTTAGGTATGTCCCTTGTTTGTCCCATGGTCATGGGGTAAGCTACCCACAGAGGAATGCATTTCCCCAGCTTCAAAGTCAAACATTCTGAATGTAGGCAATGCCCAGAGATGAAATGTATGCCAGATCTGTGCAATTACATAATCACTTGTTGATTTTACCACGAGAACATGCCTTTTGCTTCAGCAATGCATATCCAAATCAGATATCACATTGACATGTGCTGGAGAAAACACTGAGCCTGTCAGACCTTTATAGTGACCTCTGCCAAAGTGGCAGCTAGAGGGGAAAGTAAGAGGGAGGAGGCTGCAAAAGAATCACAAATCTCCAGCTTTGCCTTTGGAAAGAAGAGCTTGTTGTGCTTAGCACACTTTCCTTCCTCATTATTTGGACTCCAGCTTCAGCTGTTTTGGCTCAATCAGCTGTCCCTGCATCCTTCTTATGTTTGAGCTACCTGCCCCTCTCCTCCTCACCTACTTAATCATAGTGTAGCCTCCAGGTCTCATCACTCTTGATCTCATCCTATTTTCTTTAGCCAGAGGGTCCTAGTCTCTACTTTGCAGTCACCCTACCCTAAATGTGATGTCATTTCCAGTTACAGGGAGGTCCTTGCTCTTCTTTCCCTGTTTCTTTCTATCCTCTGCACTACATTTCTCTAGTACTCATCAGCTGTCAGTGATCAGCTGCAGGCAGACCCAAAAGCCAAAGACCTTGTATGCAGTGCTGGTTGCTGTGTTTTGGTTCTATAACCAAAGAAGTAAGTGAGCATTCAGAGGAACTGCAGGTCTTTGTGGCTAATCTGCTCGGAGTCTCTTCACAAGGGATGGAAGGGCAGGGTACTTGTTTAAAGGAGACTGGTGATGTTCTATTGCTTCACCTCCTCCTTTGCAGGTGGCCCCAACAGGGACCACTTGTGAAAACTAGAGAAAAAGGACTGATCTTGATGAGCTTGGGACAAATGTGACTTCGAACTCAAAGCCAAGAATTGAGTCGCCTCGTTGCTGAGTGTTTAGAACTGGAGTGTAATTACAGTAATGTGAAGTAGTGTCCGTATTTATGCAGCACAGGTGTTGCTGTCAGGGCTGCCCTCTTAGAAGTCACCAAACAATCCTCCTCTACCTGCTTGGTTCATGCATTTTGCTGAGGTTACATGCGTTTGCTGAGGTGAAGATTGTATTTGCATGTATTTTTATCCTGAGACTGTACACACCATAGCCGAGGAAGAAGAGCTTACGTACAATGTGGGTGATGCTATGCAACGTCTGCAAGAGGAATGCAAATAAGAACCTATCCTGACCTAATCTATCAACTAGCCTAACAAAATCCAGTGCCAACCCTTTAAATAACCCTGGATTACCAGCGGAGACAGAGAGGTGGGATTCCTCTATCTGCAAGCTGAGCCCCCATCTGCCAGGTCGCCTCCTGTTCTTCACGTGCCTGCCAGGTTGTTCATATGCTGTTAGCATGTGATAGATGAAGAAAGTGTTGGAGGGGAATGGTTTTGGTGTCAAAATTCTGAATTCTGGAGGAAAGTAAACCTGTGTTTGCCAGCAAGTCATTCGAGACAGTAAGAAATCCAAACCGCTGGGGGAATGAATGTGAAGTTAACAAGAGGACGTGGCCTAGCAGAAATCTGGGCACAATGCCTTCCTTTGAAGGAGGGGCTGGAGGGAGCACAGAAGATGCCAAGAACAATAATAGAAGGGTCTGGCATAAATCAAAAGAAGTGGGATCCATGGTTAAAAGGACCTGATTTAAAAACAGGCTCAATGGAAAGAGAGGGCAGTGGTAAAATCCAGCTTCTAGAATGTCAGAATGGTGCAGCTGCCCTGTGTCTAGTTGAGGCAACCAGTATTCCAGGGCCATTAGAATCATTAAGGCTGGAAAAGAACTTCAAGATCATTGACTCCAGCCATTATCCTAATGACACAATGCCCACTAAAACGTGTTTTCAAGTGCTAGATCTACACATTTCTTCTGAACACCTCCAGGGACAATGATGCACCACTTCCCTGGGCAGCCTGTTTCAATACCAGCCTACTCTTTCAGAGAAGATGATGACCTACAGTGGTAATCAAATCCAACTGCCTGACTACTTTGGGGCTGTCCAGAAGATTCAGTGTTAAAGGCACTGTCTAAATGTCAAATAGTCAGGCTTTGGGGCAGTGACCACCTCTCTAGAAAGCCTATTCCAGTGTTTGATCACCCTCTCTGCAAAGAAAAGCTTCCTAGTGCTAACTCCGAACCTGATACAGCATGAACCATTTCCCCATGCCCTGTCACTGGATACCAGGGAGAAGAGATCAGGACTTCAGGCAGCTGCAGAGGTCGGAATGCAGAACACCAAGGCAGGCTGTTTTCATGGGAGCTGTGTTACCCTTCACTACAGCGTGAGGATGCAGCACTGAATAACTTTACACATACTGGCATGCAGGGGGAACAAAGTAGTGTGGTCAAAGCAGAAGACTAGGAATCCAGGTCCTTAGCACAAGCCATTCCCTTTTCTGTTCCTAAGTTTCTCTTCTTCCCTCCCTGCCACAGGAACAGAGATTATAATGCAAACACCATAGCAGGAGACGGCTCTAAGCAGTAATAATGTTTTCCAGCATGAAACACTGCCTGTGTTCAGAAGACAAGCTGGTGCAGAGACTTGCACTATCTGGGTTTATGTTGGAGAGGAGAAACTGCTGGGAACACTTCCCAGCCTGTGCCTCCTGCCTCAGCTCAATTTAGCTACTAGGTGCAGAGGACAGGGTCTGACTTGTGCTTTAGGTGTCCCACAACAACCCACTGCAGTTTTTAGCCACAGCTCTGTGCTTGTGAATGTGCCCCATCACCATACTACATCTTGCTCCATGGGTACCTCCTGGTATTTTCTCTTTCTACCTGCTTCTGGGATGTTAATTTTTGTTAGTGTTTCCCTTGATGAAGAAGGTCTTTCAATTGTAAGGCTGTAGCTGCAGCCTGAATCTCTGCAGAGCCCATGAAAAAACACCGTGACTGTCACAGTCTCACAGTACTGATGAGGCTGGAAAAGACCTTCAAGATCATCCAGTCCAACCTAAAACCAACTCAGTCACACTAACATCTGCCATCTAGCTCAGCCACTCAGCACTTCATCCAGCCTAACCCTGAACACCTCCAGGGACGGTCACCTCAAGCAAGCAAGCTGATCCCCTAATAGTTGCTTTCAGTAGAATAATGCAGCAGAGAAAGGAGCAGGCAGGCTTTGCTCTGTTTATCCCTGAGAGAGACATGGGAGTGGTGAGAAGGGCATCAACCTGAGTCAACTGACCTAAGGGCACATTTTAGGGCTAATATTAGTTTTTGGAGGCATTTTCTGTTTGAGGGGACCCTGGACCGAGACAGAGATGTCTGGGTGTGCAAGAGGTATGGGCACAACACTATTAGAACTGTCTTCAAGACGCTGTCATCAGCTAAGGGATGCCAGCCCTTCAGGCTGGTGATGGGCCAGAACAAATGGAAGCTTCTATCACAGAAAGTCAGGACAAAGAGCAATCCCAGTGCCCAAACCAAGTGCAAGAAAAGAACATGTTGGTTTTCCCCTTCTTCTATTTTCCCCAAATATCTGATATTCTTTCCTTGCAGCATCTGGGAAGTTGTTAAAAGCTGAGGAGTCCACACAGAAGAACGCATCCCATGCGGGGTTTTTGCTCCAGGGGACAAGGGAGGGGAGGGTTGCATGCACAGTATCTACAAAAAAAGGGACCTGTCTTGGGTCTTCTAAAGCAAAGAGGTGGCCACAAGGCTCGCTTTCTAAACATTGCAATAGTTTTGCTTGTGTCTGAGCAGGAGAAATCTGATCCCATATTTGTAGCAGCTGAAATGTGGCAAAACACCAGCCTGGAGCCCTCAGTGCTAAAGACTAGGTCAGCGAGATTTAGTTTCTTGCGGTCATTGAGCAGCTGAAAAGAATGAAGCAACCTGTCATGTGTTCTTAAGTTGTGAATAACGAGATATGGGTGTGATGGTTTCAGAGTAAGATGAGACTTTGGCACCAGGCAAACTAACAATCGTTGAGGGTAGGGCTTGTGAGTGAGTGGCACAGGGAGGTGGACCCGCATGACTCCCACATACCGTGGTAACACACACATTTCCCTAGCAAAAACTGTGGAAGCAGGGTATTTGGTTTTATCTGCTTGTAATAACTTTAAACTCTGTGGCCCTAAAGAGTTAAACCTGCTTTACTGATGTCCTTTGTTGCTGAGGTAGCCTGGGATTCCTCAACTCAACACAGAAGGTTTCATCTCTGTGTTTCCTGATGCAGTGCTACCTGAACATGTTGCCTGAGTGGTTTCCTGATGCAGTGCTACCTGCGTGTTTACCTGCATCACACAAAGGTTTTGTAGCTGAGCAAGTGATTAGAGACAGATGCAAGTGTTTATAGGAAACATGAGACGTGACGATGATGAGGCAGGGGATTTAGGAAGTGCCTAAGCCACGGTTGCTGAGAAACACAGCATACCTAGCACGTTTCTTACATGCTTTCAATATGCTTCTGTTACTAAGGCAGAGGACAGGTGGACTTCTGAACTGACTTGGAGTAGCCATTCTTTTGTCCTTACTCTGGGAGGTTGGGTGGCATGGGTGAGAGTGTTTCAGAGGCATGGTTTGGTGACTTTAAATTCCTCCCATGTTATTTTTCCCTGGAGGTCCATGCCAACGCTGCCACAGACTGCAGAAATAAATGGCTAACCTCCTGCAGTGTTTTTGAAAACTGAGTAAAGGCTGTTAGCGTGTTCAGGCATGTAAATCATCTGAGTATCTGGTTCTTGAACGCCAAAGGAGGTCTGGTTTTATGGCTGTTTGCTGAAATGCCACTGGAACACTTACAAACAGCTCTTCTGATAAAAAAAAACCAAGACAAAGTCTTTAGCTTTAATTCCCTCACACATCTGAATCATCAGAGCAATCAAGAGACACAGGGTTTTGGGCAATAGCTTAGAAGGTAATTATTCAATTATTTTATGTCATGTTTGCTTCATTGATTAATGATTCTAGTGGCTGGTAAACTGGATTCTGTTCCCTTTTGACATAAAAGGAAAGGTTTTATTTAATCTGTGATCATTTCAGGCTGCTTGGTTTTTCAGTACAAGACTGTAGGTACAAGACTGTCCTGGTGGGGGTTCTCTAGACCAAGGACTCTAGGTCTTTCTAACAGTGTAAAAGTGTTTAAATCTGTTGGATGTGATTACATAAAATTGAAGCGATTGTTTTGGTGCTGGTGACTGTTGCTCTTGGGTAGCACAGAAAACAGAATGTACTGAGGCTCAGGGTTTGATGCTTGAGCAAGAACAATACATGCTGCATCTTCTCTCAAGGCCTGCTGATGTGCCCATCCTGCCTTAGACCTGTCAGACCATATTAGTTATCATATCCTTCACAACCCATGCCTCTCAGAACCACACTCATGATCTCTACAGTATGGGCTGGGTTTGCTGAGGTGGGTTTTTTAAGTCTGGGATTGGATTTGTTCATTTAGCTATTTCGTACAACAGGGTGATGGCTCAATAGTCAGTTACCTTCCTGTTGGGAAGAAGCAACCTCTCTGCTATGCAGTTACATCACAAAACCTGTACAGGAAGGGAAGGAGCCAATACTAAGTGTTCTGCATTACTGAGATTTCAATCCAAAATAATGACTGACCCAGCACAGCTTCACTAAATTGTGTCCCTCAGCACCACATCTGCATCACTTTGATATTCCTCCATGGGCACTTCCCTGGGCAGCCTATCCCAATGCTTGATAACCCTTTCAGTGAATAAATTCTTCCTAATACCCAATCTGGAGCGACCCTGCTGTGACTTCAGGCCATTCCCTCCCATTGTTGGGAGAAGGGACTAACCTTTACCTCACTACAACCCCCTTTCAGGGATTTGTAGCAATCAAGACCTCTCCTCATCCTGCTTTCATCCAAGCTGAACAACCCCAGTTCCCTCAGCCATTCCTCACAGAACTTGTGGTCTCTCTAGACTCTTCACCAGCTCTGTTACCCTTTGCACATGTTGCTAATGACTTTCTTGTAGTGAGGAGCCAAAACTGGATGCAGTATTCCAGGTGTGGCCTCACCAGCGCCAAGTACAGGTGGACAGCCACTACCCTACTCCTGCTGGCCACTCTGTTTCTAATGTCAGGAGGCTTTTGGGCACATTGGATACACCTAGACACATTGCTGGCTCGGACTGACTGTCGATCAACAGCCGTAGCTCTGTTCCTGACTTGAAAGTATCCAACCAGTCATCCTGAAGTCTGCAGTCTTCCATGGGGTTATGACCCAAGGGCAAGATGTGGCCCTGGCCTTGTAGAACATCATGCAGTTGACATCAGCCCATCAATTCAGGGTGTGCTGATTCAGCTGGCCATGATGCAGTTCTATTGCTCCCTGAGTTCACAGGGTTTTTTCAAGCATAATGAGTTCTAAATAAAAATATATGCCTTTTCTCTGTTATCTAGGTATACATGTATTTATTACATGCCAGTGCTTTTCTGTATGATGTTGTGTATGTCACTTCTTCCCTCAGTGCTTTAACCTACCCACGTAGTAAGTTTTGCTGTCTAACAGTTTGCTGCTGCTAACTCCTTGCAAGCTTTTCACGTTCTGTAGTGATGTTACTAAATACAGGCACAGATAGATGGGGAGCAGATTCCACTACTAGTACCACAGACATAGGCACTGTCAGTCATAGGGTGATGTTTGTGGCTGAACCCCCGTAGGTCTACCAGTCAAGATGCTAGCTGTTTTGGTGCAAACGTGTGTTCTTCTGCATTGCTGTACCTTTCTCCCTGCTGTCTCCTGCGTTACCAACTCCCAGCCTTGTTATGCTTGCTTCCACACCAGGTGACATTCAAATGCTCTGTGGCTGTTGTGCAGGGACACACAGCGCTGGAAGGGGTGCTGCTTTTTGGCAGAGAGCACTTCTACATCTGCGAGTGCTTTGTGTTATCCCCTCTAGAAGAAGTCTACTGTACACAGCACTGCTTATCCAGGTAAGTAATTCTTCCTTCCCAGAGATCTGCTTGGTTAACATCGGTATTGGCACATCGATACCTGGAATTCCCACAGGGGATTGAGGGGATTTCAGGAGGGATATTAGAACAGCAAGATGTTTGCTAACCTTTCCATCTGATCAGTTGTTTTACATACATAACACTGGTTCCCAGACTTTGAAGGTGCAGCAAGAACTCCCTGTTCCAAGAGATGTAGGCGCTGGACGGTCTAACCCACATGTTGTTATTTTTCAGTTCTTTTAAAGTGTTGAGGATTATTTTTCAGATCGGCTCCCATCTTTTATTTATATGGAACAGTCATTACAACAGCCTCTAGCTTCATTGTGTCATGTTTTTTCTGTTTGTTTCTCCAAGACAGAATTGTAATTAATATTTGGCACACTGCTATCATCTTTGACTCATGATTTATTGAAGCTGATCAATACTGAGAATGAGTCTGTTAGACTTAGCTCTTTGCACATACTGTGTGCTCATGTGCAAAGCCCAGTGGGACAGTGAGTAACTGTGTTTTTATTTCCTGACTGTCTGCTCTGCGTCTGATTCTTACTAAGCCAAATATCAGTCAATCAGATCAAGTGACTTAAGGATTGATTGGACTGCGCGTGATGAAAGCTTAGGTTGTTTTTCTAGGGGGTTTGTTATGGACCAGGCAGTAGATAACAACTGCACTACACCTATACAACTCAAATAACCATGAATTAATTGCTTAATTATTAGTTCCAGTTAATTGCTGTTTATTATAGATGTGTGTCCATATGATGTTTGTCTTTAACCCGAACTTCAGATTCTCCCACACAGCTGCTCCCCTTGCTGCTTCTCAGACTTCAGCATGTGCAAAACATTGCTGTCTTCCTATTTGCATGAACTACAATAATTATAAACCTACCCTTCGCCTGCACAGAGTTAGTATGAAATCTGCCTTCAGGATTTAGCTTTGTTTTCAATTCCTGGATGCCCTGCTGATCTTGCTATCCATTAGTATTTTATTCTTCTTTGGAGGGGAATTGGGTGTCTATGAGGGCTCTTTTCTATCTTTTTCTTTCAAATTAATTTCTCTTTCTCTATGTTTTTCTCTTCCAGCATCAGTGATCCATTTATTTTTAACTTATGTCGTAAAGATCATGCTGTGGGACACCAGACATGTTCCCGTTACTTGTATAATGACATAAAGGAGATTCATCTGATGCGATTTCTTCTGCAGGTAGGATCTAATGTGCTCAGTCATTTATGGAAAACAGAGTTAACAGGGTGACTGAAAACTGCTGCAATGATTTGTGCTGAGTCTGCTGAGATTTCTTTGTTAGAGTCCCAAAATGCTTTGGTTTGAGAGAGTTTTGGGGTGGTTGTTTTGGGTTTCTTTGCTTTGTTTCAGCTCATCAGTGGAAAACTCAGGTATCTGCTTCAGGCACTCAAATTCCAGCACTAGGATTCCACATGACAAAATAATTTGAGGAAATACTTCAGGAAATAAAAGAAAACAGATTCCTTTTCCCTGTGTAACAGGTGCTACTGTGCCTCAGAGAGCTGATCTCTCCTGTTAACACACACAGAGAGCAAAGCACTGTGAAGCCACGCAGCCCCGTTCTGTAACGCTGACACTTCAGCAGACTTGGTTTGGAAAGTTGAGCTTCAGAGCAAACATTGCAGGCTGTTTGTTTGCATAGCTGCTCTCGTATGACCTTTCTGATTTATACTCTGTTTGTAAAGCCTGTGGAGGGTAGTTGCTATTGTGGTATTCTTCTGTTTGTACTGCACCTGCCGCGTTTGATTGAAGTGCATGTCTGGGGTCCCAGACACTATTTATATAGTAAACTATTTATAGTTTTATTTAAGTGACTTTGGGGGGAAAACAGAGCACTCACTGAGTCACAGGATTATCTGGAGACACCCAACAGAACAGTGTGTGGAGACGATGCAGAAAAAGTAGGGCATTGACTTTGATGATTGAAAGCTTTGGTGATGAGTGTCACAAACTCCCCTTCCTCCTCTGCTGCTGCTGTTCAGGAGACATGATTTTTGCAATTTCTCTTGAGCTCACTATTGGTTTAGAGAGTAGTGTGGTTGCTTTCTGAAACAGCTGCCTCTTTGGCATCCCCTTTTCCTGGATCGTTCTCACCTAATTAGAAGTTAATGTTACCCTTAGTAAATTTGCAGATGACACCAAGGTGGGGGTACTGTCAATCTGCTGGAGGAGAGGAAGATGCTGCAGAAAGATCTGGACAGGCTGGGTCAATGGGCAGAGGCCAATGGGATGAGGTTTAACAAGGCCAAGTGCAGGGACCTACATTTTGGCCACTATAACCCCCAGCAGAGTACAGACTGGGGGATGAGTGGCTGGAG
>VZRI01007247.1:96154-113252 GCA_013397515.1 Upupa epops
AACTACCTGAAGGGAAGTTGTAGGCAGATGGAGGGTCAGGCTCTTCTCCCAGGTAACTAGTGACAGGACAAGAGGGCAGGACCTGAAGCTGCTCCAGGGGGGTGTAGGTTAGATGTTGAGAAGCCCTTCCTCACAGAAGCAGCAGTAGGAGGTAGGTGATGGAACCAGCATCTGAAGCTTGGTTTTGCTTCAGAGAAACACTTCAATTTCTAGTAAAACCAGCATATCCATTCCTGCAGTGGAGAAACTGGGAATAGGAATATTGTACACCTCTGAACACTTGATACAAAGCCAAGGCCCTTTGCTTTAAAGCCCTAAAGAACACACAGGTCAGGAGCAACTCTTTGCAGCACTAGAGTTTGCTTTGCAGCTCCTCACACTGCAAATGATTTACCTTTTCAGGAGATCGCCTTGGAAATCTTCTTAAAAAATGGTTATTCCAGGTTTCTTGTCTTCCATGACAGCGACCGAAACAAGATATTTAAGAGGTAATTACTCCTTAATAACATGTGAATACCTAGGTGAAGCTCCTGGTCTATGGCTCCTATTCGTCATGGCTTGAGGTCTTGAGCTGCCCCAGCAGCTTTGCCTTCCCACCAGCTCCTTGCTCTTCAATGCTTGCTGTGAAAATTTCCCTTTGCTGACCTCTGAATTCTTTGGAACACTATATAACTATTGATTTATCAGTGGACTAAGGCATATGTGGGATTCTTCTAGCACCCAGTGGTGTCCACTACTGCCCTGTATCCCGGGAAGCTGCAATTGTAGCTGTGCTGCTTCATCTCACGGAGATGAAAGTCACCTCCTCTCATCCCACAGTCCTGGATGAATGAAAACTTGCCTGTTTTCTTGAGCACATAAAGTGTCATTAGATTCCCTAGGATTCAATATTTCTGTCTCTCTGACTTTACCTTTGGTGTGGATTTAACTTCTAGCATGGATGTTCTGCTTAAAAAAGTCTTGTTCCTGTGTGCTTGTGTTTAAGGGGACTTGAATGTGAGACTGTGAAGGGATTGATGTGCACTTTGTTTTCTTGTAGTTGTTTTCCTGCTGCAGTTCTGGCTGTTATTTTTACTTTGATTGTCCTTTAACAGAATAATACTTCATTTCTTGTGGTAAATTCAGCAGCCTGCACTGAGGATTAGTGCTACTCCTTCCTAAACGAGCATAGCAGTTCCTTTTGCTCCTGACATCTCTGAGCAGTTGCCAATGGACTAGTGCTCAAAAAGTCAGTGCAAACTTCACTCCCTTTCTGAACTGGCTGCTTAGGATGATCAAGTTTGGCCCCAGAGCTAGCTGCTTTGTTTGTTAGCCCTTCTCTTTGCTGCCTCTTAGCTCTGACAGCTATGTCTGGGAGGAATCTTGGAGAGGCAGTCCAAGGTGAAGGTTTTGATCCCCATCTGCCTGTACTGCCCCTCAGCTGAAGGCCACTAACCATGTGTATTTCAACATTAGGATGTCTTAGATGTTTTAGAACGTCTGACATCATAAACCCCTAGTGAAAGCAAACAGGAATGGCTGACACATGGCTTGGTATTCCTTCTTGCTATTTTCTGAGCGGGTCCTTATTTTCTCTTTGCAATTTATATCACCTTAAATGGACCATAACTCCACACCCTATATATAAATTCCACATCCTGTTTGGGAAAGAAATGTCTTTTATCCTACCCATAGGAAGCTCCTTACTACAAAGTATGTGCTTTTGTTGTGTTGTCATGCTGCTTTGTCCTAGCTTAGAGTCTTGGTGAAATGCCACGGCGTACTGCAGGATGCTGTCAGGAAGAGGTTTAGGTTATGTACGTATGTAATGTACCCAGATAACCATTGTTTCATATCTCCTCTAGATTTTGCTCTTTCCAACCTGCTTTGAAGTCAAAGGGGATAACTGAAGAGTCCCTGAATATAAGGTAAAACATAGGAATCACTAGAGATGAGTGCAATTACGTGAATGCGTTGCACCTTAGAAAAGCATCTGGACTCTTACCTGGTTTAAAGATTCAAAGGAGTCCCCAGAATTCTGGAAAGCATTTTAGTGCACAGCATCCACAGTATGAAGACTATCAGACTCTGATAGTCTAACTAGGGTAACTATTACCTGCTGGGCCCCTCAGCTCAAGAAGGACACAGAGCTGCTGGAGGGTGTCCAGTGTAGAGCAACAAAGATGATGAAGGAAGTAGAGCAGCTCCCTGATGAGGAAAGGCTGAGGGAGCTGGGTCTCTTGAGCTTAGAGGAGAGGAGGCTGAGGGGGAACCTCATTCATGTCTACAAATACGTGACGGGTGGGTGTCAGGAGGATGGAGTCATCTGGGGACAGGACAAGGGGCACTGGGTGCCAGCTGGGACAGAGGAGGTTCCATCTAAATATCAGAAGTAACTTTTTCCCAGTGAGGGTAACAGAGCATTGGACCAGGCTGCCCAGGGGGGTTGTGGAGTCTCCTTCTCTGGAGATGTTCCAGACGGCCTGGATATGTTCCTGTGCAACTTGGTCTAGGTGATCCTGCTGTGGCAGGGGGGGTTGGACCAGATGAACTTTTGAGGTCCTTTCTGATCCCTAATGATTCTAGGATTCTATGAAAAGAGTAGATCTTTAAAAGAAGAGAACTGCAGAAAACAGGAGGAAGGAGGTCACTTCCATATTAGTTTATACTGGACTTCATGGAGCATGGTCTGTAGAGCGTCTTGTATTTCAGGGATGTTCACCTCTTAATCTCCATTCTTCTTGGTTATCCTTTGCAGGGGAATTGGGGGTGAAGAGTGAAGGGAAACGTGGCTTCTTTGAGGGGCTAAGTATCACATTCTGTAACTTTTCCATCTTGTTCCTCTCATCCTGAGACAACTTTAGGCAGGAGCACGGGTCTTTCTCTTGTACTAAGTGAAGTGTTTCCATGCGTTCAGTGGAGTCAGCATGCTCTTCTTGCTCTGTTAAATCTGGAAAAGGGTTTCTTTTTGCATTCAGTTTCTTGAGCTTGGGGAGCTTTTTCACACTGTCTGGGATAGTGGTCAAGGCATTGTCAAAGAGACCAATCTCCTGAAGTTCTTTCAGGGTCCCAAGACTGTTGGGAATACTCTCAAGACAATTCAAGCCGAGGTTGAGAATGCGCAGGTTCTTGAGAAGGTTCAGCCCTTCTGGCAGATTTGGGGTGGTCAGCTTGTTGTTGCATATATTCAAGTAAAAAAGGTTCTGAAGGGTCCCGATGGCCTCGGGCAGCTCCTCAAGCTGATTACTATGCAGATCCAGCCAGCACAGCTTCTGGAAATTCTGGATGTCGCTGGGAATCTTTTTTAACCTGTTTCTGCTCAAGTCAAGCTCATCCACATGGGCCAGTTTCAGAATGCACTTGGGGAAGGTGGTGATACCCATTTTGCTTAAGTCAAGACGAAGCCTTCCATCAGAAGATATGCGGAGGCAATTTTTGGCAGTTTTCAAGGTGATCTTCTTTCCCTTTGGAGCTCTCTTCTTGGCCATCTCTCCACTGAAAGACAGACACACCAGATAAAGCGTGGAAACTCTGGCAAAGCCTTTGAAAGCAGTGGCTATGGCCTCCTAATTAAAACCAAAATAATTACATAGTAAGTGACAGCTGGGACACTTCAGAAGTCTCTTTTTTTTAAGATCAGCAGTTTTCAACCCTGAAGCTGCATCTGTGGAAGTTCTTCTAGTAAGAACTTCTAAATTCTAGCAAGTTACAATACTATTTTATTGCATATTGAAATGGGAAGCTGAAGAGTTTTGCTGTCTTTCGTTCCCAGATACTGAGTTCAGCTCAGCATGCAGTGAAACTGAATGAACCATTTGGGGACATGAGCAACATGTGCATTGAGGGTCTCGATCCAGTCCTCAGAGGCTGCACTAGAAGAAGCTATCCCAAATTGTACTTATTACACCAGACCAGCAGGTTGCCTACTTTAAAGGTCCAGTATCCTTGTGCAGGTTGGTTAAACATCCTGTTTGATGGACCTGAGACTTGGGCACTGGATGCTGTCAAATCTTAAATCCTTAAAGCAAGCTTTTAGAAGCTTAGTTCTAACCAGGACCTGGGGAGCATCATGGGCTCCTTGCTTAACCAGGACTGCCTGCAGTTCATAGATGACCTGCAGGGCAGACTGCAGCAGAGGGTCCATGTAGGTGTTAAACTAGATGAGTGTCTCTCTGTACTCGAATCTTCCTTTCATCCATGCTGTGGGATAGATGGACACTCCCTGCAAAAGTGCCCTGCTCTGAAAAATGCTTGTAGGTGTTCTGCTGTGATGCTCAACGTGTGCTACGTACTTCATTGAATCACTCAATGCCTCTGGGTAGAGGCCACTGCAGTCCCAGATGTGGTGAATTCTCTCTCTAATCCAAGGTCATCAAATACAGCTGCTAATAATGGCTAGTGACACAGGAAATGGGCTGGTTCCCTGGAAATGGATGACAATGTCCCTCTCAGCCCAAGCACAGAGAGGAGAATAGGTTACAGTTGGCTAATCTCAGAATCATCTAAGTGCTCCAGCATTTAATTGTGAAGAGTCAAATCACAGCTTTGATGAATGGGTGTTTGGGACAAAATATGGGTTTGTCTACATTTCCCTATTAGAGAGGCTTCATTACAAACCCTTCAGGCTTTCTGGCTGCTCATTAATCATGTGAAGTACATGAAAGTGAAGCTCAGGCTACAACTTGAGGCATTTCAGCCTCTTTTCAGTTATATCCCATAGCTCAAAGTAATGCAAAAACAAGGGGGGATCTCTGCTAGTTCCCATCCATCCTCCCAGGAACTCTAAATTAAGGCAGAAAGTCCTGGAAGCAGCACAAGGGGTTCAGTCTTGCCCTGGGGGGGTGTTCCAGAATGGAATTTTCATTATTTTATAAAAACATATTTAAATACAGTTCAATCTTTCTGTGCTTGTCACACTCCCACCCAGCTGTCTCTCGGCAGGACTTACAGGGCCATATTACTGCTATATGTGAAGACTTCTCTCTCTTTGCTGTATTTAACCTCATGGTGCCCTAGGGAAACTATCTGAGTGAGATAGCACTATCTGAGTGGTGACTCAAACAAACCCCAGTGGAAAATCAAGCACTTTGTCCACCCTTGCTGGTGTTAGCTTAAATAACGTGCTCAGGAATGGGTAGGAAGTTGTAGAGATCAGAGCACCAGGGGTTTTAACCACAATTCACTTCCTAAAAGTTTTCAAACAACATTCTTCTTGGCACATCTGTGAAGATAAAGTTCAGTTGCGTGGGAAATGCCAGAGCCCTGCTGCTCGGATGTGACAACCTGAGTCCCTTAGTGATGCACAGAGTGCCATGCTTCAGAAAAGATCTGCAGGGCAGCCTTTAAAGTTTGGCAGGATGGAAAGCTTCCTGCAATTGATGTGAATGTGATGACTTCTCTTTGTTTGAATTTTGTGTTGGATAAGCTGACCAAAGCACTGGATGCATGTTAATCAGTGAAGCTTTTCTGCTGAGTGTGCCTCACGGAAAATAACACAGATTGCCTTTTTCTTTTCCCTAAATTCAAACCCATCATTTATTTTAAACTGCTTTATAAAACATCTTTAAACCCGACAGAAAAAAACCCCAGACAAAACCAATTGTGTTATTTTCCTAGTAATTTTTCTTCTGTTACTTTCCAGTGAAGATCCAAAGGGGGAACACTGATCCAAAAGAGCTTCCTTTCACAGAAATGCCAGCTAAGCTGAGAGTCAGGCTTGAGGGGCTGCGAACGCCGGTTCCCAGGGCTGCTGTCCCTGAGCTGTGCGTGCAGGCAGCACTAGAGGGAGCCTGCAGAATGAGGTTGAGTGCTCGAGGTTTCTCCGGAGGAGTCTGGGGTTTGGGTACTGAACCTGTCAGTAACCTGCGTCAGCAAGTTTGAACCTGGACCTTGAGGATTTTTAAGGAGTCCAAACCAACAGGTCAGTGTCATTTCCCTGCAGGTAGATGTCAGAGTGATGCTCTGGATAATGCCCAGCCTTCACAGGGATTTGACTGCCTCCTTCAGTCAGATTTTTTTACATCACAGTCTCACAGTACTGATGAGGCTGGACAAGACCTTAAAGATCATCCAGTCCAACCTAAAGCCAACCTAACATCTAGATCATGCCACTATCCTCCTATGGACTTCTACGATGTCCTGGTCAGGAAAGCATGACTCCCTAGGCAGTGCTCACACTTTCCCAGTGTTATTTCCTTCGGGTGAAAAGTTAGAGCAAAGTGGTTTTCTGTCCCAAAGGTGGGAGTTGGTGTTAGAAATCTGCAGAAACAGCACAGCACACCAGAAACCTTGACAGGAGTGAATAACTCTATTGTCTCTGCATGCTTGTAAACTAATTATCACTGTTTCATAGGGCTGTTACTGGAGATAATAGAGATTACTTAGCCTTGTCTCATTTTCTTTGGCTTTGCATAAGTGGGCTCTAGTTCTGTAGAAACTGATATTAAAAATTCAGGAACCACAGGAACCCTCTTTCTCTAAATGTTAATTAGTCCTGTTTGAGCTCATGTTCATCTCCTGGGACAGTGAAAAGAGAGCTACATGTGTGGCCCTACTACCTAAGACACTGTGATGACAAGATCTATCTTTACTCATTTTCTGTAAACCCTCATTCCAACGCCAGGTTCACCCTCTGAGTTCCTGACAGATCTTTGCCTACTGCTGGGGCTGCTACCTTTCCCTGTGTAAGAGGTCTCACTAAAGAGAACCTTGACTGAACACTCCCTTTTTCTCCATGCTTGGTAAAATCTCTAGTGTGAACTGGGCTTTAGAAAGCTGAGGGCTAACCCCAGAGCTTCAGGAGTGCTGCTTCAGGAGTGGGAGTAAGAACCAGAGTTTTAAGACTGATGTGACAAGTGTGCAAGGGCATCATGCTGGTGCTCTGTGTTACTGGGAGCTGCAGGAAGGTAACAGGCCCTAAGCATCAGGACTATGCCCAGATGGATGGAGATAATTCCTTAGGAATATGCAGAGTGCCAAGTCAAGGCCTTAAGTCTGTCCTAGGAAGGAGATCCCACCCTAAAGTCATACAGATTTGGACCCTGGTGATGCAGTCTCTTCTACCTGAACCTTTCCCATCCCAGCACAGGTGCAGCAGGAGCAGAGCAGGTCTTCTGCCTGTGATACTGTCTGGGTGTTCCATGACTTCACCTGTTGTTCTGCTTGATCTTTCCCTCCCATAGGTTGCTGTTTCCTACTTCACTGCTCCCAAAGCTACACAGAGCTATCTTGATGCCATCTTGAACTGGTCTATGAGAAAAGTTTCCTCTCTCCTTCCTCCTGGAATCTTTGCACTGCAGAGCAGGTTTGCACTGCAGATCACGTTTGCACAGTAGAGCTCACCCACGATTTGCACCTCTGTGGGTGCAGGAAAGCAACAGAGTGACAGGTTCTGATATCCCCATGGAACAGCTCTATGGAAACACTTCCATATAGAGTTTAAGACCAACATTTGTGTGGTGGATGATTTTGCAGGAAGCCAAGCAGTTTTAGCTAGGGTAGGGTTGCAAGCCTGTTACCGTTTCTTTGTTGTTGGATACGGCCTGTTGTGGAAGAGTGATTCATTTACTGACTCTCTTAAATGCAGTTTGCTGCTAACCAGCACGTTTAGACTAAATCCTGTGCAAACTTACCATGTGCAGATAGATAGGGGTTCTTTTTCCTTATCTATATTCCTTTTCTAGATCACTTCAGATCTATAATGAAGTGCAAGGTCACTTAGGAAACCAGGACCCACCAAGAACAAACAGAAAGATCCTTTCCTATTAAGAATTCTGCCCCCCTGCATAAGGTCTTACCGGCTAGCTGCTAGGAAGGCTCAGAAGGTGAGGTATAGATGTCACGAGCTGCTCGGTTTTTTCTGCTGTGTGGGATGAGCCTTCATGGTCTGTTATCCTCTGTCTGCTCCGAGTCCCAGTCTGTAAATAAAACCATGAGAAGGGAGGGGAATTTCCTTTTCACAGTCCTGCAAATTGTGAAACCTACTTCCTTGATGGAGAATAGCAGTTCCTCAACCAAGTTGTACATGCGTGTGCAGAGGTGATGGGGAGGGAGGGTGGGAGGGATGGAGGAGGATGGGGGGGAGGAGGAGGGGCAAAAAGGACTTCCCCAGCACTAGGGTCTTTCTGTTCTTACACAGTCTGTGAAACTTGTGTTTCTAAGCAACAGCAATGCTAGGCCCTTGGAGATCATTAGCATAATGCTTGGTTCCAGCATGCAAATTCAAGCTGGAGAGTAAAGAACTGAATGGCATGCAGTGCCCAGAAATATTAGATTTCAAATTAAGCAGAAATAAAAAGCATCTGGCCCTCATTAGAAGCTATTTGTCAGCTTCTAGCACTGCTTTAACTGTCCATTGCAGTCACTTCTCTATTTCCTTTCGCTTGCCTGTAACACACACGGTCAACTAATTCACACTGTGTTGAGACTCATGACATTGGTGACGCCGCTCTTAGCGCACGCAGGATCGGATGGATATGGACAGAGACGCAGCAAGGAGGACATGACCTGCAGTTTACATTTACTTATCAGTGACCCTTCAAAAGTACAGCTGGTAGAACAATTTCCCTTTGTAGCAAGTGAATTTCCTGGAATCAGTGTCTATAACTGAGGCTCCCAAGCTTAAGCTGGCAAGTGGTTGCAATAACAGTACCTGGAATAAGAGCTGCTGTCTTGTGGTAGGTGTTCTTGAAGGGAGATGCAACACTGAGGTCCCTCTCTTGCTGAAAGTGGGTCTGGAGAGTATTGGTGTGAAGCAGCTGATAATGCTGAGGTGCTCTCCTGATTCCAGGGTTGGAGATTACATTCTGCTGACCTTAACAAATTGGTAGAATTCACTTGATTTTCTTCCCGTCCTGAGTGCAGCTTTTCTGCAGTGGAAATGTTAGCCCTTTGGGTTAAGCCTGTGAATACAGGCAAACAGCTGTCTGTGAGAAAGGGGGATTCCTTTCTCCCTCTCTAGTACTTTCAAAACACCCTGCTTGGAGTAAGAACTACCAGAATGTGGACCGCTGCAATCAACGATGCTCTAGCTTTGTTCTCAACACTTCTAGACTAACATTTCACTGAGTCTGAGAGAGACTGGAGAGTTTCACAAGGAATGCTGACACTCCTTTCAACACCTTTCCTCTTTAACTATAACACTTCGATCTGTGTCTTACAGGAAGGAGATTTTCCTTATCCTATTTTTGGTAATTGCAAGGATTCTTTAAGAAAACTGGTTTTAGTAGAGCCTTGCTACTGTCTTCCAGATTTAAGAAGCCTGGAGGATGGAAGAAAATGAAAATAGCTTTGTGAAGTGCAAGAGCCCATTAAGTTTATTGGAATTTTTGTATTAATTTCAGGGGGGGGGGTGCAAATCTTATCCTCAGAGATTATCTCATCTGCAATGAATTTCCAGATGGGTTGAGGTCCACCTGCCTCTAGCAAATGGAGAGCACTGGCTATCACAAGAGTGAGATCATAGTCTGATGTTAATGGAAGAAGGATTAATAAATCACTGTAGCCAAAGGTGGATCACCATTAGTACACATCATGCTCAGTTTCTGCCGTGGCTGGTGACCTACAGATGCCTTATAGGTACTACTCTTGACTTCACGTAACTTCAGCCCCTCTTGGAGTTTGTTATTTACATTTATGAAGCACTTCTGTTTCTTTTTCAAACCAGCTTGGATTATTGATTTGTTTTTAAATGCACTTAGTGTGGTTGGATGGCTGCAGTTGATCTACTTTGAGCTTTTGCTGTGCTGGCTAGAGCAGTGTTGGAGGAAGGAATGTTGATGAATTAACAAGGAGAAGGGAGGAATAGGCTTGATCCTCCTGATTCATGTTCTGAGCCCCTGTGAATCAATGAAGGAGAAGGCAGAATTCCAGATCTTTGGTGGCTTGGCATCCTGCGTGGTCCCCCAAGACCCAGAAGCATGGGTCTTACGGGGTGTGAATGCACTCAGTCTTGCATATTTTCATGACACGATGAATTTATCAACCTCTTTGTGTTATACAGTGGCTTCCAAAATGAGTAGGGGGGATTGTTTTGAGTCTTGTTAGCTGTTTAGGGCTTGTGACAAGCAGAGCAGAAGTTGCACTAGAGGGTGTTTCTATAACATACACACAGAGGACCTCGTTTAGCCCTGTGTGTAGTGTTGTATAATGCCCCCACTATAAACATTGGAGAGCAGTTTTGTACATTGTGCAATCCCCTGCTTCCTAACTCATCCCTAAATACAGAATAACCCTGGGCAGTTGTAGTGAATGACTTTACCCATGGGTTTACAGGGAAGAACTTAACTTGGTAGCTATGTGGAAAACACCCCAATCCAACCACACTTCAAATACTGCCAGGAATTCTGATCCTGTTCCATCCCTTTGAGATACTCTCCAACTGTCTGTTGGAGACCTTGTAAAGAGCAGTGGGGCAGAACTGTGAAATCTACAGACAGTGTGAAAGGGATGAATTTTAAAGAGTAAGTGCTCATGAGATCTGCTTTCTAGTTTAGAATTCCTACAGTCTTGAACCCCATGAGGGGGTTCAAAACAACCATAACTCTCCTATATCAACAGACCACCTGCTTTCCATTGTGTAATTTAAACCATCATATAATCTATTACAGCTTTTGAACAAAGATCCTATTTTTCTGTATTAGGTGTGAGCTACAGCTTTTTGTGTTCCCTGGTTTCCTTAAACACAGCCTATCATTGTTAGGTTTCACACACTTAACATGAGAACTAAACAAATCTTAGGAGCTGTAGAATCATCAGGGATCGGAAGGGACCTCGAAAGATCCTCTAGTCCAATCCCCCTGCCACAGCAGGACTTTTTCTTAATGTTCTTATTTCAGTTGAATGTTTGTTTTGTACAGGAGACACTCAGGAGTGGAAAAATCGATGCTCCAGAAGTGGCAGGTAAGCCAAGTCTTGGCTACGTGTAGTTAAGCAAGAATTTCCACACCTGCCTTTGTGTGTAGTTATGTGTGTCTGTGCATAGGCTTCTCAAGACCTAAGGTGTTCTCTTGCTGCTGGAGGTGATGTTACTGGCAAGAAGAGGAGAATATTTACAGCTGGTTATCACAGAGGTGAAGTTAAGAGATTTTTAATGCTTGTTTTCTTTCCCTGGCAGAAGAGGGAGATAAGCAACTTCGATTACCTCATGTACCTGAACACATTGGCTGGCCGCAGCTACAATGATTACATGCAATATCCTGTGTTTCCGTGGGTCCTTGCTGACTATCACTCCAAGGTCAGTGCTTGCTGTGTTGTGACAGCAACCATAGAAAGGCCTGTCGAATCTTCCCATTGAAGCTCTAGACCGAGGGTTTGAAATTCCAGGTAGTCAATTCAATACAAATTCATTGATTCTTGATAGATTAGCACTCTGAGGACTATGTTCTGCTTCAGGAAGGTAGACCAAACATCGGTTAAACACACACCTATTTAAAGGCAGGCTGCATCATCTCAGTGGATGGGCAGAGACAGACCTCTTTGACTCCTGACAGGGAGGTTTGGACTTGTGAGCAATTTGCAGCCCTCCAAGACTTTTAGTTGTGAAGCTCTTGGTAGGTGTTCTCCTTTCAGTAGCACATCCTGCCACTTCCAGATCCCATGCCAGTTTGGCCAGGGGTGTTGTAGTACTGAATTGATGACCTTCTTGTATAGGTGAAGCTTCCAACACAACCTTGACACTACCCATGATGACCCATTAGCCATAATGTCTAAGACTTGGGGAGCTAAAAATCTCTGTCTTTGCTGGTTTTGCTTTTCAGACTCTAAACCTTACTAATCCTCAGACATTTCGAGACCTTTCAAAGCCCATGGGAGCACAGACTGCAGAGAGGAAGTGCAAGTTTATCCAACGCTACAATGAGGTGGAGAAGAGTGAGGGTGAGTATTTTAGGAGGCTAACAGACAGGAAAGGCTTCAATCCCCTCAGTTCTTCTGGGAAAGTGGTAAATCCCTTAGAAAACATCACCCAAAACCTTTCCAGAGCTGTGGCAATGGGAAGCATCATGCCAAGGAGATCTCACTTCTAGATACAGACTGGTTAAGGATTCAAAGACAAAAGACTCCTCCAAGCACCACATTATGTGGATTGGCTTTTAATTTGGACAGAAAGGGATGCTCCAGCAGAAAGCAGTGTTCTGTAGAAGTGATTGCTCTTAGCTAAGCTGCACATGTTCCTCTTGTTTGTGAGCTGAACTGCATGCACGAGACTGCTGCACATAGCACAGCTAACAGCTGCTTTAGAAAAGGGAACAAGATATTGAGGCCTTTGATCCCTGGAGTTCAAGGCCTTTTTTGGTACTAATGGGGAAGAGGTGGTCTGTACAGTCAAAAAAGACCTTATTCTTCAGCTATTTAAACATGAAGGCAACAACAACCAAAAGCCCAAGAGAGGTAGTAACTCCTCATTCAACGCAGATACACAAGGTTTGCTTTTCTGACAGATCCTTGAACGTTATCTGCTTCAAAGACCTGCTCATGTTTTAATTGTAATTTAATTATCATAACTGGATCATCACTGGAAATGGTAGCATCTTGCACTGGAAACTGATTTGTGTCAAATTTCCAGGAGACCTGGCAGCCCAGTGCCATTACTGTACTCACTATTCATCAGCCATTATAGTGGCATCTTACCTGGTCCGAATGGAGCCATTCACCCAGACCTTCCGTTCTCTGCAGGTAAGGGAACAAGACTGCCTCACTCCTACTCTTTGTTAGGAACTACAGTGTAGTGGCTGTGTAAGAAAGGGGGATTAGTCCTTCTGACATCTTCTCTGTATTCCATGTGGGCTCTAGGCTCACCAAAGGCTCTGTGCTATGTCAGTTGAATTCAGGGAAAGTCTCTGATTTCTGTTGATTGCTGATTATCTTTTTGTTTGCTGATGGAGAAGGATTATTTACTTTTGGATTTATGCATTTTGTGAGACCTGAGGCATGTAATTATCTGGACAACAGTTTACTGTCTGTCTGAACAAGCTCTTCTCATGTTGGGGCAGATGACACGTTCTGATAGGTATTGTAAGCATGAGTAGCAGCAATGCTGCTACAGGCATAACAGCTACTGGGAGTAACAGCATAGGGAGTATTCCTGGGCCAGATGAGGACACATAGTTTCTGAAGGGTAGGAACTGACTGGGTTCAGCTTCTTGAAGGAGCAGTGAGGTGAGGCGACATCCAGTCCTCCAGAAGAATATTTTCAATGTTTCTATAAATGCATTAAGGACAGAAGGAGGGCTAAGGATGCAGGGGGAAACAGTGTGAGCAAGGGGAGGAAAAGACTTGGGTACTGAATGCCTACTTTGACTAGTCCTTGTCAGTAAAGCCGGTTGTTCTTGTGGTGCCCAGCACCCTGAAACAGAGGATAGAAATGAGGAGGAGAATACAACCACATAATTCAAGATGGTCAGTTACTCATTGTGCCACTTGGATGCTCACCCTTCTGTAAGCCCAGCTAGAATCCGCCCAAGGGGACTGAGGTACCTGGCAAAAGTGCTGACTTATGCAAATAAACAAGTGTCTTACAAGGAGGGTTGTGAGACTCAAGAACAGTTTGCACAGAGAGGTGATGTACGCCCCATCCCTTGGGATACTCAAGGTGAGGATCTCATTTTATACCTGCATGTGTCTGGATATTCTCTAGATGTCAGGTGTTAGGGTTACTTGGTTGGTTTTAGGTTGGACTGGATGATCTTTGGAGTCTTTTCCAGCCTCATCAGTACTGTGAGACTGTGATTTTAGGAAGAATTTCTTCACTGAAAGGGTTATCAAACATTGGAACAGGCTTGCCCAGGGAAACAGTGGTGACACCAACCCTGGAGCTATTTGAAAGCAGTGTAGATGTATTGCTTAAGGACATGATTTCCTGCTCACCTGACAGCGCTGGGTTAACGGCTGGGCTTGATGATGTTAAAGGGCACTCCAACCAAGAGGATTCTGTGACTTTGTTTTAGTTTGTTCTGAACTTGGCACTGTGCTATGGGGGCAGAAACATTCGCAGTGGCATTGAATGTCATGGAAGCTGAACTTTGTGCCTACCTTTCATAGCTAGCTGCCCTCTTCAGCAGGTAGGTGAAGAGGTTACAGCAGAGTCTTTTAGGAGGACAGATCCTCAAAAGTATATATAGGATAATACAAAATATATATAATATATATTTTTTATATTTATATATAATATATAAAGGGATGTCTTGCTGCAATCCTTATTGAGCAGTGTGAGTGAGACAGCGAGGCCAGAACGTTACACACTGAGACTGTTCTATGTACAGCTAGGGCTGGCCATACCTCCTGCAGCTCTCCAAGTGCTCTGCTGCTGTGCTGCTCTTTTTGCTTTTTTCTTTCTTTAAATGAACTGGTTCAAATAAAACACTGTGCTAATGAAGTAATAAGCTCTATGAGATCGGCTGTTACCAGCAGTAGCTGATGGGTTAGTGAACCACCTGAGGCAATGGTTGCTATCACACTTTGTGAGCCATATGTTAGCTGCAATCATGAATGACTGAGGAGCAGTTATGTCTCGTTGTAAACAACAAAGGCTGCTGTTACTCATTGCCATACTTTTCATGCATAACAAGTTCCTGGACTGTGTAGTTGCTTTGTGGCTGTGTTTATATGTGGTTGTAAGGTAACCAACGTTTCTGTGGGAATAGTTAACTTCAGAGGCTGCCAAGGTTCAAAGCACTCAGTATTTCGTGTAGCTGTGGATCCCCTGTAGCTGTTGAACTTGTTCCATTTGCATTCCTTTGCCTTTATGTGGCTGCAAGTTCAGCTGAGCTTATTGCTGTCACATACCTCAAGTGTCCTGTCCTAGACTAGCTTTGGAATTGCTGACTGGGATGCAGTCAGGCAAGCCTGCAAACTGTATGATCAAATCAAGAGCAGCTTGGGGAATGAGTAATCCTGATCTTAAGACCTTGGAAGGGTGCTGAGAAGGGAGCTGTGAGAGCTCCTGAGCATCTTTAAGAGTGGCAAAGTCATGTTTATAACTGCATACTGACATGCACATCAAGAGGAAATGATGAGGGTTTGTGTACTTTGACTTAGGCTCTTAGGCAGTTATGCTTTCCAGTGATCTGTATTCTGCTTGAGCAGGAAGATGGGACCCGATGGCCTTTCCAACTCTAATAAACGGTGTAAACTGTGAAATGCAACAGCTTGGATCCCCCCTTTGTGAAAAAACAGCATTGGTTTAGCATCCCGTTTCTCAAATCCACAAACCAGGGCAGTGAAGAAGCATTGCCCTCTGCTTAAGGGAGTTTAACACAACAACTCGGACAAAACTTTTACTGAAGTTCACTGAGCTCTGACTATGGAGGAAGGAGTGTGTGGGTTTGGCATGTTGTACTGGAATGGATGAGAAAACAAGGCTTATGAGGCTGGTGTGGAATGGTACCTTCCAGTTCACCAAATACCTTCTGGAATTCTCTCCAGGAATTTTCTTAGCACCACAAAACAGCAGCAAAGGTTTCAGTGTCTTCATCAGAAGGGCATTCTTGGGTTCCTTGCCCTCAAGAATGAGTGAGATTCTCTTTTGATTCAGCTCAGTTTTTATCCCCTGTTATTCTTGTCCCACTGTTGTGTTTCAGCCGGCAGGCTGATCTTTCCTGATGCTTCTCTCTCAAAGACACTTAGAACAAGGTTCTTACCCTTCAGTGTGTCATGGAGTGTTGAGCCTCTGTTTAAGCAGGTAATGACATCTCAGAACCTCCAGGCTTGTGGCGAGTCTTTGCACGTTGGTAAGCGCCTCTCAGAAACACTTTGAGTCTAAAGCACAGCCGAGGATCAGTGATGCTCTGCTTTATAAACTCGAGCAAGTCTAATTTCTCTCTAGAGATCACTTTAACTAGATTCTTTCTACATATTCTGATGAACTGAAGTCTTAAAAGGTCTATTTTTCCAGTATTCCAAAGGTTAGCATAAGGCCTCTCCTGAAACGAGACAGAGACTGAGTGTAGCTATAGAAGAGCAGTAGGAGTTTATGTTGACTTGCAGTCTAAAGGTATAAAGTAATTCTTGATTCTCTTTTTCCCTTTCGGTGCACTTTTTGCATTCACAGTGAGAGAAAACTCATTAATTCTGATATAAATATATGCAAATAAATTTATTAATATAGGAAATGGGAAAATCAGTTATTGCTTCCTTTATAAATAATACAGGCTTAAGTTTTAAAGATATTACTTTTCCCTAAAATGAATTAGACAGCCAGGGAAAAAATCACATTTTTTCGTGGTGGTAATATCTTTAACCAGATTTGTCACGCTAACAGCATTTCCTATGTATATATTATTTTTATTTAATACAGGTAATCTTTTTATTACAAATCATATTGTTTCTCGGGAGATTACCATCAGGTCTCATAAAAGCTGCAAAAAAAGATGAAAAAGCATCAATCACCACCAGATGCAGTGTGCTGTGTGCAGATTAAATATACAAAGCCCTTTAATATGCTTCAATGAGATACTTGTTAGCTATTGATTTATTTATAGCCCTTTTTTTTCTACTCTGTTTTAATTTCAATTTGAATTTGACTCCAAGGGTCCCTGCCTAATAATGATCAAGAACAAGATGACCTTGTGCATCAGATTAACTCCAGCTAGGCTTACTCATGTGATTAACCACTTTTTCTGTCAGGGTCTTGAAGGGGTGTGGGAAGGCTTCACGATTGTCAGTGGTATAAAGGAAAAGGACAAGGTGGGAGATCAGAACTATGCTGCCAGTTGGAAATGAGGCTGAACTACAATTTTAGCCTGGTCAGAATTCAGTTCCCCTCTGGGGAAACAAGGGGACTTTCCATCGGAAGAAACTGTTTAGCTTTTTGGTGGGAGTCTATCTTGAAAGCCAAGCAAAGAGATGTGGCTTTGGAACTTTGAGTTTACAGACTACTGGATTTTGATAGCTTATCCATGAGGATATTTTTTCCCTAAGAAAATATATGGCAAAAATAATATTTCTTGACTTGCAGTTCACAGACAGCAGAGTTTGTAGACCCAAAGGACTGGTTGCATCGTAAATGTGCAGATACCTGAGGGGGGGAGTTCAAAAATCAATGTGGGAACTGCTCATCTGGTCTATGGAAGTGGCATCCCATCCTTACAGATTCACAGTACTGATGAGGCTGGAAAAGACCTTC
>VZRI01007249.1:0-20212 GCA_013397515.1 Upupa epops
CCCTACAGCTTATCTTGCGACACCCTGGGACTGCCTGGTTTTGTGCCTTCANGGACTGCCTGGTTTTGTGCCTTCAGTAATACAGTCCTGAGGTATACCCAGCAATCCTGAACCCCCTTCTTGTAAAGGGCTGCCTCTGAAGTAACTTTCCTAATCAATTCCTTGAGTAACCCAATATCTGCCATAAGGAAATCCAGTTTAGATGTTTTGTTGAGCCCTCTTTTTGTTCTGCCATTAATTGAAAACTTAATAATTTCATGATCACTGCCTCCCAGACAGCCTCTGTCCCAGCATGTCCACCCTGTATGTAAATAGAAAATCAAGAAAAGCCTCACCTCTGGTAAACTCACTGACCAATTGTGACAAGAAACGGTCCTCAATATGCTCTATAAACTTTCTAGACTGCCTCCTCAATGCTATGTTAAGGTCCAAGCGAAATCTGGGAGGTTGAAGTATTCCAAGTGAATTAGGGCAGGCCATCTTGAGATGTCCTCCAGTTGTTTATAGAATATTTGATCAACCTCTTCATCCTGATTGGGTGGTGGTCTGTAACACAGTCCTAGCACAATGTCGATCTTGTTAGCCAACCCTGTAATCAGAACCCATAGGCTATCACCCCTGATCTCAAGTTCTGTAACTTCCAGGACTTCAGCAACATACAGGGCCACTCCTCCACCCGTCCTGCCACGCCTGTCTTTCCTGAGCAGTGTATATCCTTCCAGTCCAACAATCCAGTCATATGATTCATCCCAACACGTTTCATTGATTTATTGGATGTTAACTTGCTGCGTGATTATACTGACCTCTATCTTGTTTCTAATTTAAAAGTCGTGTGAGAAAACTATTTGTGACAAACTTTTATGTCTTTGATATGTGACTGCTTAGAGATTCTGATTATCCCTCCTACTTTTATCTGTGCAAAAAAAAAAAAAAAAGTTGTTCAAAACTTTAGGAGTGCTGTATGCTTTTGTTGATTTTTTGTAGTAGTTTTTGTTTGTAAAGAGGTAAATTCTTGCAAAGGTCAGAGCTCTTTTTAATAACATTCTGAAGCACTTGTCTTGTTGTGCATGACTCTTGAAAATAAATACATATGCAACAGGGAAATACCACTATCTAAACTGTGTGAGCTAAAATGGGCTCAAACTACATGAAATTTTTTTTGTAATCCAAGTCCTGAAATTGTTCATGTCTGATTTCCCCAAAAGCCCTGGACTGAAAACTTGTGAAAAACATGAAAGAGTCTCCTTTACAAGGAAATTAGGGATTGATTACAAAGAAGCTTAAGAAATGTAGTTAGCTAGAGCCTTAACTATGGAAAACTCCTGATGCTTAATGTAGACTTGAATAATTTCTGTCCTCACTTGTGATATTTTTAGATATCCCTTAAGTATATTCTTAATTGAATTTGCATACATACTTATGATAGTACTATGATAAGCTCTTTCTATTGTTATCTGGAGAAGTCTACTATAAAGACGTAACTTCAATTGCAAAGCTATCTTTCAGAAAAATTACTGTTTAAGCAAACCTTTCCAAAATGAAAATCTAATATAAAAACCCCAATCTGTACACATTGTTTTATATGTGCAAGATTCTTAAATAGTCTAAAATACGATGAAAAAGAAATCTATGCAAACCTCGTCTAAGCAGTTTCCTTGAGAAAGATGGTGTACTGGCTACCCCAGATTTGAATAGAGATTTTTGACTATTGTGCTATCCACTGGAAACCCCTAATTATTTTCAGCTGTCAGACAGAATGGAATAATGAACAATGAAATACTGAAATTTATGTTAATTTAGGGAGTCTGAGTTGCGAATTTTTTCCCTTTATAGGGAAATAGCATGCTTAAGGTTGTGTTTATAAAAATTTACTTTCTTAAATTGCAAATGTCTGCCTGAAGGAAGCTGGATTTGTTTTCAGCTATGCACAACATATAATAATGAAAATACCACCAAAAGCTAATGAATGTGCAATGTATTAGAGATCAAAGAATAGTGTGGTGAAATTAATTTTTCAGATACTATTTTTTTTCTGTTTTCTTGGCTGATTACTTGAGTAGGTAGTTAACACACAAAAGATGAACCATTGCATAATTAATTTAGAAGTGTAATACTGCATACACCCTAAATAAAACTGTAAAATTAGAATATTAATATATGCACTGGTGATTATGTCAAATTCTTTTTTGCTTAAACCATGTAATTATTTAATGTTGTATTTAGCTGTGACTAACAGTATGAAAGGAAAATAGAGTATCTGTCTTAAAGGTTTTATAAATATATTATGATTTTTCTTTTTTTAAAAGCTGTATTAACTTGAGTTTACTTTAGGAAGGCTATTTAACTCTTAATATATTCATTATATACCAAGGGGTTGGTGACTCTCTTCTTAAAGAGACTGAGGGCAGACCAGATCCACACCATAGGGAAGTCTGCTGTGTTCCTGGAGTCAGGGTCAGAGACATTATGAGGGACCTCTCTGGTCTGATCATCTGACTACTGTCCACTATTTGTTACTGGGTGTTATGGAGAGAAATCTGAAAAACATTTAAGAAGTCTTCAGTATCCTGGGGAGCTTGAAGGCTCAGGATCCCAGGTGGTTTTCTCATCTCTCCTTTGTCAGCAGGGAAGAATACCAAAAGAGGAAGTAAGACCTACCTGATCAACATGTGGCTGAAAGGATGATGCCACCAACAGAGTTTTGGATTTTTTGAGCATGGGGAGCTTTACACTGCATGGGGTTTGCAGGCAACAGGTGGAGTTAATTTGTCTCAAAGGGGGAAAAATATCTTTGTGTGTAAGTTGGCAGGGCTGATTGAAAGGGCTTTAAACTAGGTTCAAATGGGAAAGGGGATAAAACTGGCTTCTTTAGACTCAAGCCTAATGGTGACAGGCCATTTCTGGGAATTAAATCATTAGCCCAGCTCAAGTGCGTCTACACTAATGTACACAGCATGAGCAACAAACAGGATGACCTGGAAGCCATTGTGCACCATGACAGCTATGATATTGTCACTATTAGGGAAACACGGTGGGATGACTCATGAATGGAGTGCTGCAATGGATGGCTATAACTTCTACAAACAGAATAGGCAAGATTGAATGGTTGGTGAGGTGGCTCTTTATATTGGAGAGTGTTCTAACTACATGGAAGTCAAGAGGTGTAATGGTCCAGTGTAACGTTTTTGGGTAAAGTAGAGGGAGGCCAATAAGAGGGCTATCCTATTGAGATATAGACCACCTGACCAAGATGAGGAGGCTGATGAGTTGTTCTATAGACTACTAGAAGAAGCCTCAAAATGGCAGGCTCTTGTTCTTGTGGGGGACCTCAACTTATCAGACATCCGGTGGAAATACAAAACAGCAGAGAGGAAACAGTCCAGGAGGTTCCTGGAATGTGTGGAAGATAACTTCCTGACTCAGCTTTTAACTGAACCCATCAGGGAAAGGGCCTTGCTGGGCTTGTTTACAAATGGGTAAGGACTGGTGGGTGATGTAGTGGTTGAAGGTAGTCTTGGGCTTAGTGACCATGAAATGATAGAGTATTCAATACTTGGATAAGTAAAGAGAGGGGGCAGCAGAACTATTATCATAGACTTCCAAAGGGCAGACTTTAACCTGTTTAGAACACTGGTTGAGAAAGTCCCTTGGGGTACAGTCTGGGAGAACAAGGGGGGGGGGCGGTCCAGGAAGGATGGACTTTCTTCAAGAAGGTGCTCTCTAGGGCACAGGAGCAGGCTGTCACCTGCATTGTAAGACAAAACTGGTGAGAAAAACGACTGGCTTGACTGAATGAGGAGCTTCTGCTGTGGCTTAGGAGAAAGAGGAGAGCTTTGGTAGGAGGGGCAGGCTACTAAAGAAGAGTATAGGCACATAAACTGTTTTTCAGAGTCCCCTATTTCCTCCCTTCTGTGAGTGGTGTGGTCATCAACATATGCAATGGGTTGCCAGGAATTATGCTCACTTGTACCTCTCTGCCACATAGCCACATGCAGTAAGGTCACCCGCAACCTTGCTTACCAAGGTCTGTAGTGAGCAGTAAATAATAGGTAGTGGACTTGTGATCTAATGCCAAAGACATGAAGTACAGAGGGAAGCATGGCTGTTCACTTTGAGGGAGATCTTCAAGTTCATAAAAATGTGGTTCGTTCTTTTCTTTACCCATGCTTTCTTTGAAGTTCTGGAGAGGTTTTTTTTTCCTAAATCCTAAAGCACATGGAAAAAGTTCTGTGTGCATGGATCGGTATGACAAACAGTCTTCTGCATAACCCACCTGTTCTGGGATATTGAGAGGGAGCTAGGAGTACTGGTTGGTGAGGAGAGGCTGAGGGAGCTTGGGGTTGTTAGCCTTGAGGAGACTAGGGAGGGACCTTATAGCTCTGTATAACTACCTGAAGGGAAGTTGTAAACAGGTGGGGGTCAGGCTCTTCTCCCAAGAAACTAGCGATAGGATGAGAGGGCATGGCCAGAAGCTGCACCAGGGAAGGTTTAGTTTGGATGTTAGGGAGCACTTCTTCACAGAAAGGGTAATCAGATATTGGAATGGACTGCTCAGGGAAGTAGTGGGGTCCCTATCCCTGGAGGTATTTAAGTTTAGACTGGATGTGGCACTTAGTGCCATGGTCTAGCTGTTGTGGTGATATTAGGTCATAGGATGGGACTTGATGATCTCAGATATCTTTCCCAGCATCAATAATTCTGTGTGTCTGTGACTTAATTTACAACTACCTTGCAATATCAGAGATGTTTAGTTTTCCAGCACAGAGATAATTTAAACAATCTTTTCAATGGCTTAAAAGCCACTTATGTAAAAAATCTGCAGTGGCCTAACAACAGAATGGTCACAACATGTCCATTAATTTAAGTTTTGCTGAATTTACATACAGCAATCTTAGGTAAGCTGCAGTAGTATTGTGCTGCTATGTTGTAGTGAGGCTTTTGACAATTGTCTCCAAGCATGTTCCAAACCCACCCAATGTTGTTAAACAAATTTGACTCTAGACTTGTAGTATGAAGCAAAACAAGAGCTTTGCTTAGGCAGAATGTTTTGGACTGTTCTAGATTTGCAGAGCATATTGTAGTGGCAGCTTTGCTCACCAGTCCTACAACATCTCATCTTTCAAATGCTGGTTTTACCATGGGGTTTCTGTCATGTTCTTCAGAATTCAATTACCCTGATCAAGATACCTTGAAAGAGGACTCCCAGACTGCCAAGCAAAGTTTGAATTAATAGTAATACCTGCCTAATTAGATGGCATAATTTTTATTTTCAGTTCTATATTCAAAAATTTGCAATGTAAATGATCTAAATTGCTCTATGCATCATGAGTATTCGGATCATCATTTAACACCTTTTGCTAGATTATACTCAACAAAAAGATAGTAAAGTGCTGAACATTTTCTGTATCCCAGTGGTAGGAAAAACAAAAAAAATAGCATAACATTTTTCCAGAAAGGTGTGAGGGGAAAATCTCTGAGGATTTTAAACAAGATCTAATTAATTCCAGTGTCTGTAATGTTGCAAATTGTACTGTATAAGGCTTCCTTTAATAAATCAGGTCTTATTTCTGATGTGTAAATATGATGGTGCATACAAAGTATGTCTGCAATAGTAATTAATTACTCAGGGATGTTCTTAAAATTTACTATTTAAATTATGAATTAGCTCAGAGAATAAGGGAAAATTTGCCACATTTCTGCTTATAGCTCTAGTCTTTTGAGCTTCACCAAAACGATTGTTCAAAGACTACAGTGATTATAAAATGTGCATGCTTATGCATGCTTTTGTTGTTTAAAGGAGAGATTCCTATTGTCAATAGTTGGAGAGTAGGTTACAACTTCCTGCTTATGAAAGAAGAATGAGAGTATTCTCCAGTTGAAAATACGATGAGAAGTTGAAGAAAGTAATCAGAGGACCATCTAAAAATCAAAAGCTTTGCAGTAAAGATGCAGGGAATCCAGCTAAGTTTACCTGGAAAGGGTTGAATTTATCTCAGCAAACTTTTTTAAAGCAAGTTTCTGTTTACTGTTGACCTCTCTGCTGTGAGGGGAAGTTACAGACAGGTGGGTGTAAGGCTCTTCTCCTAGGCTACTAGCAATAGGACAAGAGGGACAAGGCCTGAAGCTGTGCCGAGGAGGTTTACTTTGGATAATAGGAAGGACTTCCTCATGGAAAGGGTGGTCAGACATTGGCATGGGCTGCCCAGGGAAGTAGTGGATTCTCCATCCCTGGAGGCATTTAAGATGAGGACTGGATGTGAAATTTAGTGCCATGTTCCAACCAATGTGGTGATGTCAGGTCATAGGCTGAGCTTGATAATCTTAGAGGTCTTTTCCAGGCTCAATAATTCTGTTGTTCTGTATGTCTCTGCTTCCTGGTCTCAATTATGTGGCACATCCATTTGTTCAGGATTTTGAGGAGCATCAAGGTGCTGTTGTGGTTGAATATGTGGCATAACAGAGAGACAGATATTTGTGCATATAAAAGTACACCATGCATATTTGTATCAGTATCAGGGAATTGGAGGTTTTTGTGATAAAAATGTTTAGAAGACTTACAAACTGGGTAAGTTTAAAATATACTCAATGGCACATCTTGCTACTAGTGAGTTCTTCATATCATATTCATAATCATGATGTATACAACACTTTGAACAATGATATTTTCAGTTATCTGTGCAGTATACTGGACAAGGGAGCTGACTATAGTTAGCACGGATGGCTTATGGTCTGCTGTGGCCCACAGCTACTGATGTTGTTAAGGTCATGAGAATTTGAAAACTGAGAGTAAGTGGCACTGAAGTGTTCTTGTCTTCTTCCTTCTTGGATATATTATACTTCTGTTTCTGTGCTGTTTATATGCACCTTTCCAGAGAGAGATGGGAGTCTCCTATCCCATATAACCTTTTCTATTTCCTCCTGTTTGTCATTGTTTGTGTGCAAGTGGAAGTAGTGTGTATTTGACAAACCACTGTGCTCAGTTTGTCATTTTATGACAAGTTTTGTGACTTGGATCCTTTGTGTGTGTGTCTTTTATTGTTCTTTTGGAGACTGCCTTGTGTGGGGAATTAAACAAATTTGTCTGTCCAGTTATTAAATTATTGTATAATATTATAGATTTGGATCAATAATTAGTAGAACAAAAGAGCTCAAAATTTTGAGACTGTAGTTCAAGTTGTAGGGGCTAAATAGTCTAAGAAGTCTGTGCTACTCCAGCCATAGCACTTCTGAACTCTCTTTTTTTCTGAAGTTGCTGAAGGTATGTGCAGGCTGTACAGCAGATGCAGAGGAATCATTCAACAAATCACCTTTCACATGGATTATTGCAGTACTAGAATGCTTCTTAATTTGCTTATTTTGTTTGCTGATCTTGTTTTAATGGGAGCTATATAAGGTCTTAATAGTTAAAAAAACAAACCTATTTAAATACTAAAGCTTATTAAAAGTCTAATAAAGAATGAAAGTACTGAAGAATAATAGTGACTGTAAAACTGATGTAAACAGTAAAGGTCTTATTTTTCAATTTGAGGGAGAAGGATAAAACTAAAAATGAAGTTTGTATGTAGGATTTAGGTTCAGTACAGCACTTGGTAGGGGGTGTGGGGCAGAGCGAGACAGGAAATGGCCTCAAAGCTGTGCCAGGGAAAGTTAGACATCAGGAAAAACTTAATTGAAAGGGTCATCAGGTCTTGAAACAAGCTGCCCAGGGAGGGAGTGACCAAGGAAGCACATGAAAAAAACTCCGGTCAGAAACATCCCAGCAAGAATCCCACAGACAGAGAAAATGTCCATAGAATTCATAATTCAATCCATTACCCCCGTCCAATTCACTCTATCCTTCTGTTGCTGAAAACTCCATCTGCCAGAAAAGCCTGATGGCCCATGTGCAGATAGAAATACTCTCTCAGAAAGCTGACACTCTCCGACTCTGCAAGCGAGCTTGCTTTTATGTTGCTCAGCAGCAGCAGACAGATCTTTTTTTGAAGCAGACACCCCTTGTTATCCAGCTTAGTGGTTTTTGTCCAAAGTTGACCGAGTCCTGGATGAAAAGCCAAGAGGAATGATTCTTTCTGTACATCTCATGAGAAGGTGGATATCTGCAGTTTTTCATCAGAAAAGAGAATAATCCACGTGTCAGCCTCAGCACTTCAGTTTCTCACAGGACTATCCTAAACTAAACCATAGAACTAGTAGCATTATCCAGATGCTCCTTGAAGAGTTTGGTGCTTTGTTTCCCTGAGGAGACTGTTCTACTGACTGACAACCTCCTCGGTGAAGAACCTTGTCCTAATGTTCAATCTGACCTTCCTCTGACACAGCTACATTCCTTTTTCTCCTGTCCTATTGCTGGTCACCAGAGAGTGGAGATAGATGCCTCTCCCTCTGTTGTCCTACTTGAGGATGTTGTAGACTGTGATAAGATAACCCCTCAGTCTTCTTCAAGCTGAACAAACACAGTGAGCTCAACTACTATTCTTTAATCTTGCTCTGGAGGTTGTTAGCCATCTTGGTAGCTCTCTGGACATACTCTAGTAGTTTGGTGTTGTTCTAAAATTGATGGACCCAACACTGCATGCAGTACTAGATGTGTGGACACACTGCACACTGGTACAGTGTAGAGCATGGCTCTTTGAATTTGTTTAAGTGCAGAATCATAGGCTGTAGCTCAGGTAAAATGTTATGGAATTTTTTCTCTCCCTCTTAGGGTAAAAGCAAAACTAGTTTGTGTGAATCAGATATGATAAAGCCAGTTCAGTAGATGCAGTTTCTCAGAGTGTAGGGGTGTCTCAGTGCTGCAGGCTGGCTGCCATTTGAATTGCCTATTTCAGGACTGTAATGCTTGACCAGAAAAATGTTTTGTATCCCTATGTCATGGCAAGGTGATGATGGTTCTTCTGTTACTCAGGGAACTGAGTACAGATAACTGACTCTTAGTATTTCTGACAAACTGACTTGAAGAATTTGTACTCATGTAATGCTACTTTCTCTGAACAAATCAGTGATCATTTAATTAGTTCAAAAGAAAATCTTGTCAACTTATTTCTAAGTAAGAAATATTCACACTTGCTTTTAAAAGATGCTGCTGAAGAAGAGTATCAGATAGCGTTCTGGAAAAGCATCACAGCAGACTTGTCCTTCAAGTCTGTGCAGTCTTTGCTCTGGAATACTAGAAAAGAATTGACAAAGCTATTGATCTTTTTTTTTTACGGATAAAGGTCTTAGGTTTTTTAGAAATCATAATTCTTGTAATGTTTATTTAAATGTCAACTTTTTATTCTTGTTTTAATACTACTCTGCCCAGAGAGGTTGTGGAGTCTCCTTCTCTGGAGATGTTCAAAGACCTGCCTGTATCTGTTACTGTGTGACTTGGTCTAGGTGATCCTGCTGCGGCAGGGGGTTTGGACTAGATGATCTATTGGGGTCCCCTCTGATCCCTAATGATTCTATGATTGTATAATTCTTAGACTCATTAATTTTTTTAATTTGTAAATTTTGAAGAACAAGAAAAGACAAATCCATTAGAAATGAAGAGAACATGAAAAAACCCACAGCTTTTCTTATAGTGTGGATGGATTGTCTGAAAAGCAGAGAATTCATTGCTTCCTTTCAACTTTAAAAGCTGATGTATGTAACAGGCCATAAACTAGAAAGGTTCAGACAATAAACCAAAGTGATTCCAGAGAGAAAAATTAACTAAATGAGGGATATTGCTCTTGGGGACCATCAAAGTGAACATTTCATCAAGGGACTATATAATTGGGAAGGCAATGACATCTTTCTAGCATATCCCAAGTGTTACACTGAACTTGCTTCTGTATTAAAATGATTCACCCCCACATTTGTAGGAATGTTTGGGGACTAAAGTTTGTGAGAGCTGGATTCATCAGAGGCAGAGAATATCTATGTGGATTTCTTTCTCTGAAGGGAGAATTTCTGCCTCAAACACCTTTATCAAAGTGAGGTAAATTCATGGAACATCTTTTTTAAGTATTTGTTGGTTTTTTTTAAACACAAAACAATTAATGATGTTGTTTTAATATTTGCATTTATATTCAGTTCTTTCCCTCTCTGAAAGGCAACTGAATAGCTCATTTAAATATTAGACACTCATTTGCTAAATGTTTGCAGCATGAAAAGAGAACAAAATACATTTTACTGAACCATACCCTGAACGTGTGATTTCTGCAGTGTATTAAATACAGGAGGCTGTTCATTCTACTTGAAGTTTTGCAATAAGTTCCTTTACCTTTTGGAGTGCAAGATAACTTCAGGTCCTGCTTAATTAATTGCACAAATATGGGTTTGTACTAACTCGTTGCTTATACTTCAGTCTTTTTTTCTTTGATATTTGAAGTGCTGTTTCAGATTTTATAAAAGTCAAGTGGAAATATGACCTGAACTTCAAAAGGACTGAAAGTCAACTCTTAAATGAGTAAAGCGTTAAGCAAATGTGTATTTAAAATGCCACACATAGTCCAGCTGTTTTCTCTTACTATTGTAAGACTTTTTCCCTGTGGGCAAATATTTGTTTATATACTCTTTCCTTAAGCAAATTAAAATATGGGTTGAGTGTTCTATTAGGCTTAAAGCAAGAATTTACATTTCCTTATCAAGCTGAAGCTTAAGAGGTCTTTTTTTAAAACTTTTCCAAAGCTTTATTTAGTTAGGTCTGCACATGTGCATAATATTTCATAGTAAGGCATACCTGTACTTTCAAGGTTGATATTTATTTTGCTGTCTCATTCTATTAGGTCCGAACAGAACAATTTTAAAGACCTCGGTAGAGATGTTCAGACTCTCTGAACCCTGAAACCCTTCAACTTAGAACAGATTCTAGAAATTAATCTGATAGATTTCATTGTACTTAAAACATTAGCCACCTATCTGCAGTGAGACTGTGGAGCAGTTATCTATTGCCATCTTTTCAGTAGGTTTTGCAAATCAACTTTTGAGGGAGAATGAATGCTAGCAGGTGAATGGTTTTGAGTAGTTTTGGGTAGTTTATTTAGGTTGGGAAAAACATGTACTAGAAGCTGCCCTGGACCCTTCCCGGATGAATCATTGTGACTTTTGCTATTTTTAGGATTGGTTTCACAGGGTGAACTTGACTGACGCATCAGTGTCAGGTCCTGCATAGTTTACAGCTGCCGAGGAGGAGAGAATTGAGAAAATATTTGCAGACTGCAAGACTTCTCACTATGGCAAAGTCTAATTTTGTACTTCTAAATACCAGGAGGCAGGGTGCATGGCCTGAACGGAAGATTGGTTTATAAACAAAGACATGCTCTGTGTTTGAACAACTAATCTGAGTGAATTGGTATCACTTTGGTATCCTTTTCCAAAAAGGGTATGGTATAATGTCCCTGACCCCACGCCACAGACACAGAAAGGTCTGAAGATTTGAACCTGTGCAAGTGTAAAGGCATGATGGCCTGCTTTCATTGAACCCTGCTTCCATATTCACGTCAACCTTCACCTGTATGGTCAAACTATTACCCTGATGTTCAGGAGTAGTTTCTTTTGAGGGTGAAATCTCTATGTTCATAATAAACATCAAACAAGTCTAAGAGTTTGATTGTTAAAGCTTGATTCTGAACTAGCAATGCTATGGATGGCTGTAGAAGCAACTTTCAGTGAAAATTTCCCCCCCGTTATTCTATCAGCTTAGCACTCAGGCTACTTTTTGTTATTTCCTCCGTACTGTGCTTGTCACATTTAACACAATGTTGGTTATTAAATTGGTGTTGTGCTTGTTAGCCACTGCTCATTATTTAGCACAGGTTCAGTTATAAATATGTGGTGGATTTTATTCAGAAGTATCTTTAAAATTGATAAAACCTGTGATGATAAGAAAATCTTTCTAACACCTGGGTTACTATCAGAAGAAATTATTGTAATAAGCAATACCTCTCCTTTCCTCAGTAATAATGTATTTTGCATTATGTAACAGTGAAGCAACAGACACACCTTGCAAATATAATGCTGTAGAAAGTGACTGTTTATAGTGATAGTAAAGGTAGACACATACTTTTGTTGGCCTCTGATTATTTGCTCTAGTGAGATGTGCTCCTCAGGCTTTTTTGTAGGCAATGCCTGAAATGGCTCAGACTGTAGGAAACCTTGTGGATTGACTTTGTAGAGATGAGAAGTGATCAGATAAGTTTGTGTTTGGGGGTTGTGTGTTCTGTGTGCATCTGTGTTAGCATTTCAGCCCACACTGGTACTGCTCTTCTGCAGTGAATTTCTTGACTGTTCCTCCATTACATTAATTTGATTCACATTACCGGCAGCCTTCGAGTGTTCTGAAAGGGATCTCTTCCAGATGACACTAACCCAGAAGGTCACTGCAGGGATGTGCCACTATTGGTGGTTCTGCAGTTCATTCTCAGCTGTGGATCAGCACTAGTCTCAGGTGTGTGCTGTGTCGACATGGTCACTTATCATCAATAACACCAATGTATGGAGCTCCTCCTCTTTTGAAGCCCTGACTGGCAAGGCAGATGTGACTCTTGTTGTTTGTTCGTGTGTCTGGTTTTTCTAAACTGCTGTCAACTACAATTGAAGACAGAGTAAAAGTCAAATCTGTGATAACATCAGTAAAGTTAGCTATGAAATAAAAGGTTCCTTGGGGAAACTGGAAACCCTAACTGTTGCCATGAGAGACCCTCATCTTTTCACTTTCATTAACTATCTTTTTTTTTGAAATTGCATGCAGGGATATTAATATACATCATATGAAGCATTCTGCATGTAGCTATGTGACTTCAGTTGTGATCTCTTCCATCTCATAAATGCTGTGTACACACCACATGAAATGGGAAATACTGGTAATTAATGGGTATTTTTACAGAACAGCAGAATAAATAGGCACATAAAAATTTGCAGTGGTTACTGCTGACTTTCAGCTATAGTGACTCACCGGGGTACTCTTTCAAAGAAAAATGTGGCAAGCAGAAGCAAGCACACAAAATCCTTATACGTTTGTACAATTACCATGGTATTGGTTTTGGGTTTTTTTTTTTTGGGGGGAGGGGGGGATTTGGTTTTCTTTGATTGGATTTTTTTGGTATTGTGTGCAGTTTGGGGTTTTGGTTGCTGATTTGTTGTTTTTTCCTGGAAAGCTATCATCTTGCTTCATTGTAAAAATACCTTTTTGCTTTTTGAGACAGAAAATTTTCTTAATTTGCAGACTCCTATTTTCACTCAATAGGAGAATTGAATGAAAATTATATTTTTTGAATTTTTTGAAAAAGATATCTGGTTTTCTATGCCCTTCTTTCCAAAACTCGTTTGGAAAGAATTATGCTAGTGGCTAGCATAGATGTCCAGAAATAAATGTCAGATTCCAGTGTTTTAGGACATTTTGTAACTTACCTGGAGGTAGGAGGTGGAGAAGAGGGAAAAGCTGCTTTTTATATCATTCTATATTTACATCAATTTACAAAGAAAGAGATATTTCTGTGTACATTTCCCCTTTATTCTAGTAGTAGATTTATAGAAAAGGGAAAGTTATAAACAAGAAATTTGTTGCACAGTGGTTAAAGAGATTTTCTTAAGGAATTCCCTATCCTTGAGTGTCATTCTCCTCTCTAGAAATTAATGTGATTCTTAGGGTGAAACCTGCTGCTGTGCTTTGATGGTGTGCCCTGCACTCTGTATCTACAGGACCACCAGAAGGCAGTTATAACAGTGTTGTGAAAGAATAAATTGTGAGAGAAAAATAACTATAAAAATCAGTGTTGAAATCCCTTTGTGTGAAACTGATACCTGCTTACACAAATACCCTAAGAAAGGCATTTTCTGTGCCTCTGAGTGGATGATAACACCAGTGTTGCTTTAAGGGAGTTGTTCTCTTTATTGTGGTCAGTATAGAAACCAGTTAAATATGAGAGCGCTGAATGCCCTTCTGCTGTCTCCTTTTATAAATTTATATTACATATTTCTGTGTACCTTTTTTTTCCCTTTGACCTGTACTTTCAGAGTAGTTCCCTGAATGGGCATGCTATTGCTCGGGCAAAATTTTCTGTTTTGTTTTAAGAAGACTTTTTTTCAGTAGAATCTGATGGCTTGTACTTGAGTCCTTATTTAGTCTTAAGCTCTGTGCAAACCAGTAATGGAAAATTAAGTGCAAGCTGCATTTCAAAAAGATAGCACTTCATAAAACTGTAGAATCATTTAGGCTGGAAAACGCCTTTAAGATTATTGAGACCAACCATTAACCTAGGTATATCAAGCCAGCTGGTAAACCATGTCCTTAAGCTCCGTATCAACTCTACTTTAAACAAGCTCTGGAATGGCTACTCAACCACCTCCCTGAGCAGCCTGATTTTTAAAATTAAAAAAAAATACTCTATGTTCTCAGTGCAAAAATAGTGTATATTTGAAATTTTCTTATAATGAAGACAATGGTGGTATAGTTCACATATAAGCTTGAATTATGTGTATTCATATTATATGAATATCAAGCTACCTGTGCTAACTTGTTTTAAATTAACAGACTCTTCATCAAATCTAACTGCAAAGAGATCCTCTAATAAGGAGCATTCCTGCTCCATTTTCAGGTTTATAGGTATTTTGAAATTTCTGTAGCTATAAAATACTAAAATTTGCAGCTGAAATTCATTGAAAGAAAAATGGTAGGATAATTCAGGTGTTGTTTGAAGTTACACCATTACAGCTATATTTGTAATGTAGCTGTTACTATTTTTCACGCTTGATACTTTCTGATAAGACAGGAAATTTCAGACACCTGAAAATAGGTGAAAATTGTAGCTATTTTTGTGACTGCTCATTATGTGCTTATTCATATTTGAGAGTCCTTTCCATTACAGTCAAAATGAGTTTTAAAAAACCTTCATGGTTTTGTTAACAAGGAGTGAAAGTTCTGTGAGTGTATTCCAGATAAATACTACTTGAGAATATTTTAACCTCTCTGGTTTAAAAAAAAAAAAAGGCTGTGTAAAAATTGTAAGTAATATTAATACTGGAAATTTTTCAGTCCCTCACAATTAAAAATGACAGATTAGATGAAAATTCAGTTTAAAGATAATTCTGTTTTTTGTTTTATCTTCATTTATTGTTTGTTATGTTAACCTTTAAAGAACATATTACATAGATAATACTTGAACAAAGCTGCTGGGGCTACAAATCATTATTTGCAACACAGCATTTGACCTGTGTGATTCTGTGATTCCCAATCCAGATGTAGCCATAAACAGTGAGATACATCTGCAAGCAGAAGTAGACATGATGAAGAAGTAGCTGTGTGCTAATTAAAGGAAAATAGCTTTCTGGTGTAAGGACATTTTAGGTGATCGGTATGACGCATAAAATAAAACAAATGGATAGGGCTCATATAGTGGTATTCAGGCTGGATTGTACATGGTGTTTTACCTTTGAACAGCAATTATTCTTTGTTTTGATAAGAAACTTTCAGTTTTTGAGAAATTATTTGAAAAAGTAAAGAGGTTAATATTTAGGATTTGATGTTTCTGCTAACTAATCTGTCTGGACTTGCTGTTGGTCTGTTATTAGCAACTTTCCAATGCCCTTGGAATCTATTTGTCTTGAATGATATGGATTAGGAAAAATCCACATTCCTTACTTTGTACCCCTGTAGCTAGTCATGACTTATCTCCAAATTGTTTAGTTTCTCAAGCAAGATGTTGGAGTATGATGATGGCTACATAGGGGTTTTTTTATGTTTAGCAGCATTCAAGAAAGAAAGAACCCAGCTCTTCACAACTCAGCAATTTAATTTTAAGGAATGTTGTTGTTATTTTTGGCTTTGTATGCTTTTTCTTCATAGAATTGTTCATCATAATGAAACCTTATGTCACAGTAAGATGACCTGAGGGATGGCTTAATTTCTGCTGTTGTTTTAAGGTCAACTTTGTGAAAGTTGTTATTTATGATTGTTTTTACTTTGAAGTTTATTTTAATGAATAACTACTTGGATATCAGAAACTTTACTTACTGAGTTACTGATAGGCAGTTTCAGAGTTCTACTGAATGCTACTGAACTCCTTAAAAATTATCAAACTGCTTCAGGTTTTCCTTGTTCAGTCATTATTTCTCACCATTGTCTTGAATTCAGGCAAACTGTCAAGTATCAAAATTATTCATGTGAAAACCACAGTAAACCTTCTGTGCTATCAATCTGCAGCCTCTAGGGAGGCATTTAACCCAGCTGAGGATGAGATATGGTGAGACTATTCTGGAATGCCTTTATGTAGTGTGCCTTTAGTCTCAAAACAAACCAGCCAGGAGACATTCGTGCACTGTAAATGTAGTGCTGTGTGATAATTGTATGGTTGTTTCACATGCATTTTATTGCAGTATCTATAGTCTGAATAAGCTTCTGTTAGCTGATTATAAAGCCTTCTATAATTTAGTATGATATGGGATAGGTTCCTACCACATTGTCATCTCAGCTGACCTGGCATGTTGTTGCCTGTGCCACATGGCCCCAAGCACACAGGAGGCCTCAATGGAACTAAACTATCCTGAGGCTCCCACTCCACACCTGCCTCTTTAACCTCAGGACCAGGGCCTTGGCATTATCCAAGTCAGGCTGTAGGAACCCCAGTTTCTTGCAGTCTTCTCAAGAAATGGTGGCTGGTTTCCCCTTTCCCTGCAGAGGGCTGCAGTTTCACAGGATTAACGGAAACCATGGGGCAGCATTCACTGTGCCTAGATGTGTGCATCCACAGAGAGTGGTGGGAAGTAAGCAAGTAGCCTGAGGGACAGCTGAGTTGAGCATTATTCCTCTCAGTGCTAGGTGGTCTCTTGAGGCAGCTCTCTGCTGCCATAAAGCAATTTTATAACTCTTTCCTCACCTCCCATACATATCTTGATAGGTTGGTTGTGTATGTGTGTGTGCTTTTTACTTTTGTTTTGTTTTTATAAGATACCATTTGCACTTCTGGATAATTATAGGACCTGGGTAGCTACCACCAAAGGGTACAATTCAATTTAAAGATGAAAATATGTTCAGGCTCCTACGTTGCAGATGGTCATGCTGGGCTGCTGAAGGCCTTGGTGGCATTATGTGGGCTATTACATTACAGAAGCCAAACATTGTTACTGATTTGAGACCTAAATCATTATTTAAATTTAGACTGAAGAAGAGATTAATTTCTCTTTAAAGTGTGCTGTCAGAATTCAGTACAGGTTCATTCTTTTCTCTATCTAGTGTGCTGTCTTGCTGGAGAAGACCATCTGTTTGGCAAGGGAAGTCATACAATAATATTCTACATGAGATTTGCACTGTAATCCTGACATCTAGTAACTTCAGTTATGAAAACAATTATCTATAATGTGCTTAATTCATTTATATTTTAATTTAAATCCATCAGTGTCACATAAAATAAATTATTTTTCCTTCTGTTCCTGTGTGGCACCTGTAATAGCTTAATGTTGTCTGGATAGCAAAACGGTAAGTATTGAAGTTATACTGCTAGCCAGGGGGCTTTTTTGTTGTCAAGGACTGCTTGGATGAACACTATTTTTAGAAATAATTAAACTTCATATTTCTGTAGTTAATGATTGTACTTAATTTCTTTAAAATGATTTGCCTGTCACAGTTATTGGAAGCCACATGTGAAGGGAATATGAATTAAGGCTTAAGCAAAAAAAAATATTATTTGGATATCATGACAGTGATGAGAGTTGAGAAGAAACAGATTCTGTTTGCTTATCTGATTGAGAGCCTGTTCCAGTGCTCTGTAACCCTTACGGTAAAGAAGTTCTTCCTCATGTTGAGGTGGCACTTCCTGTTCTCAAGTTTGTATCCATTGCCTCTTGTCCTATCATAGAACATAAGTGAAAAGAGGTTGACCCTCCCTTCTTGATGCCTAGCTCTCGTTTATTTACACACATTAATTAGATCCCATCAGTCTTCTCCTTACACTAAAAAGTCCCAAGTCTCTCAGCCTTTCTTGGTGAGGCAGGTGTTCCACTCCTGTATTCATTCTCATAGCCCTCTATTGGAATCTCTCAAGTACATCTCTGTCCCTCTTGAACTGGGAAGTCCAGAACTGAATGCATTGCTCCAGGTAAGATCTCCCTTGATTTGCTTTCTTGGCCGCAAGGGCACACTGCTATCCTATAGATAATCTGTTGTGCACCAGGACTCCAAGGTCCTTTTCCACAGGGCTGTCTAGCAAACTCCAGACCTGTACTGGTGAATTCTGTGGCTCCTTCCCATGTGCAGGACTCTGCACTTGCTGAGACTCATTAGGTTCTTCTTTTCCCAGCTCTGCAGTCTGTCGAAAAGCTGAATGGCCCCACAGCCTTCAGGTAAATCAACTAACCTTCCCAACCATGTCATCAGCAAACTTGCTGAGATGACAGAGTCTTGTAATCAAGGTGGTTGATAAAGATGTTAAACCAGACTGGACCCAGTACTGATTCCTGGGGGACTCCAGTAGTTACAAGTCTCCAGCTGAACTCTGCACCATTGATCAACACTCTTTGGGTTCTGTTGTGTAGCCAGTTCTTAATCCACCTAATGTCCATTCTTCTACACTTCCATAGCTTGCTCATGAGGATGTTATAGGAGACCATCAAAAGCCTTGCTAACATCAAGGTGACTGCATCCCAACAGGTAGGAAGTCAAGGAAGGGAGCTAGAAGACCTGTGTGGTTAAGTAGGGAGCTACTGCATAAATTGAAGAGGAAGAAGAAAGTCTATAGGTCATGGAAGGACGGAGTGGCCACTTGCAGTGATCATAAGCCTCTAGTGAGATAATGTAGGGATGCAACAAGGAAGCCCAATGCCTCCTTGGACTTAAACCAGAGAGGTCAAGGGTAACAAAAAGGGCTTCTCCAAATACATTGCAGGTAAAACTAAACCTGGAAGCCATGTGGGACCTCTGCTGAATGAGCTGGTTGCCCTGAAGACAGAGGATACAGAGAAAGCAGACATACCAAACACTTTGCCTCCGTCTATACTTCTGGGAGCTGTCCTGATATCAAAGCCCAGAACTGCTAAGTCTTCAGGGGAAGTTGATGCAAAAGAGGAGCCTGCCTTGGTTGATGAGGACTGGACTAGGGATGTGTTGAGCATACTGAATATATATAAATCCATGGGCCCTGATGTGATGCAGCCATGAGTGCTAGGGGAGACGGCAGAAGTCATTGCTAAGCCACTCTCCATCATCATTTCTAAGCCAAGGGGATCAGGAGAGGTGCCTAGGAACTAGAGTTTAGCAAAGTCACTGCACTCTTCACAAACGGTAAGAAGAAGGACCCAGGTAACTATAGACAGGTCAGCCTCACCTCCATCCCAGGAAAGGTGATGGAACAATTTGTCCTGGACACTGTCTCTAGGCACATCAGGAACAAGAGGGTCATTAGGGACAGTCAGTATGGCTTCATCAAGGGGAATTCATGCTTTACCAAGCTGATAGACTTTTATGAGGTCATAATCAGGTAGATAGATGATGACAGAGCAGTGGATGTGGTCTATCTTGACTTCAGTAAGGCATTTGACACAGTCTCACATAGCATCCTCGCAGCCAAACTGAGGCAGTGTGGACTGGATGATTGGGTAGTGAGGTGGATCGTGAACTGGCTGCAGGATAGAAGCTAGAAAGTAGTGGTCAGTGGACAGTCTAGTTGGAGGCCTGTATCCAGCAGGGTCCCCCTGAGACCAGTCCTCTTCAATTTGCTCATTAATGACTTGGATGAAGGATTACGGTGCACTGTCAGCAAGTTTGCTGATGACAGGAAGTTGGGTGGTGTCCCAACACCCCAGCAGACTGTGTGAGACCTGGACAGGCTAGAGAGCTGGGCAGAGAGAAATGTAATGAGGTACAACAAGGGCAAGTATAGAGTCTTGCATCTGGGCAAGAAAAGCCTCAGGTACCAGTATAGGTTGGGAACTGACCTATTGGAGAGCAGTGTAGGAGAAAGTGACCTGGGGTCCTAGTGGACAGCAGGATGACTATGAGCCAACAATGTACTCTTGTGTCCAAGAGGGTCAACAGCTTCCTGGGGTGGATCAGAAGGGGGATGTTTAGCAGACTGAGAGAGGTTCTTCTCCCCCTTTTCACTGGTGAGACCAGTATTGTGTCCAGTTCTGTACCCCTGTCTTGGTTTGGGAAGACAGGTATTAAATTCTTTCAATTTAGAGGCCTTCAGGCAAGAGATTTGGGAAAAGGAACAACAATTCTTTATTAAGAACACTAAGGAAGTAACCCAACCGTACA
>VZRI01007249.1:20226-35865 GCA_013397515.1 Upupa epops
GCTGAGACCCCCCTCCTTTTCTATAGTTCCAGTACGTGCAGCTTGGCACGGGGAGTTCAGTGTCCTGCCACTGCTGTGAAGTCTCTCACAATGGGCAGGAGATGGGGGTCTTCATGACTCGTTAAAGATACTTAAAGGAAAAAATATAATTCCTTTTTTCTGACTCTCGGTATGTGCCCAGCGGCACGGCCCTTCCCGCTTCCCTCCCTGCTTCCCGATACCAGGTAAATTTTTCACAATGGGAGGAGATGGGGTCATCAGGGGGGTACTTAACGATATTTAACCTCGCCTGGTTTTAACAATCAAGCCGGTACCGAGGCATTCACTCCCCCACCCTCCTGAAGTTACCAAAATAAAACCATACAGCTTCCCAATTGCTTTCCAACAGATGAAAATAGAATACAAACTTCTTGCTTCTATAACCCAGGACAACCCCTCATTTCAAGAAAGACCCAGAGCTGCTGGAGGGTGTCCAGCATAGAGCAACAGAGATGGTGAAGGAAGTAGAACATCTCCCTTCAGAGGAAAGGCTGAGGCAGCTGGGTCTGTTCAGCTTGGAGAAGAGGAGGCTGAGGGGTGACCTCATGAATGTCTATAAATATGTGACATATAAATATATGTCTATAAATATCAAGAGGAGGATGGAGCCAGGCTCTTCTCAAGATCATCTAGTGATAGGAGAAGGGGCGATGGGTGCAAGTTGGAACAGAGGAGGTTCCATATAAATGTTAGAAGGAACTTCTTCACAGTTCCTCTAAGGGAACATTGGAACAGGCTGCCCAGGGCATTTGTGAAGTCTCCTTCTCTAGAGATGTTCAAGACCCTCCAGGATCTGTTCCTGTGCAACTTACTGTATTTTTACTACTTTGGTAGGTGTGACATTTCTAACTTTGTTGCTCATCTCAGCCTGTTGGCTCTGCCAAATAGCAACAGAGATAGGTGTACGTATGGACTTTTACCTATAATTAAACAACAGTATCATAAGTCAAGTTTCTACAATCAAAAATCTACCTCCTTGAGTAGCATATTCATATCTTGAAACTAATTTTGCCTTGAATTACACCAAAGAACATGTTATTTGTTTCTTCATAGCTTACCATCTAAAAAGTGATGAAATCTGATAAAATTCATGGTCTGTGTATTGTAGGGTTTTGTTTTTGCATAGCAAAGTGAAAATTGATCTTTTTATTGATGCATAAGTGACAGCTACAATTAAGTATTTGGGGAACAAAAGCCTCCTTAAAACTCTCATTTGAACTTCAATTATGTTTACAAATCAAGGCTACCCAAAAACATACACTTTTCATTGAGCTCATTATCAGCCCTAAACACCCAGTGAACATGTAAGCCTGAATATTGTTATGGCTTACAAATCTTCTTGAACATATTTGAAACATGCTGTCCATTTCAGGATGAGTTGGATATTATTTAGACCTTTGGCAGTTTGCGAAGAGTCATGAATAAACAGGCATGAAATAATAAATAGGCAACAAAAGAATCTTGTTTCACGTCTGCCTTTGATCTACTATTGACAGAACAAAGGTATGTATTGTAACCATATCTTCTTTTCAACGAAGAATGAAACTATGACAGCTACATCATGCAGATTAATTCTTCAACTTTTAATCGGTGAAATTTTTTCTTCTTGTTGCTTCAGATTCAGGCATTTTCTTCATAATGCACAAAGCTTTACACAGTTTTATGTTTATAGAATATTCAATGACAAATCCTTTAATCTGAAAGATTGGTTTATGGAGGACTATTTATTCCATTTCATTAATTTCTACTATGCAAACTACTCAGAGGTTTTGATTCAAATTTTACAATAGAAAAGTGAAGTGTATTTTATCTGTTGGTATGCTAAGCTGTTTTTCTTCATGTCTCTTTACTGAAAATAATACAGTTATTCTTAATATAAAATATCGTTGTGTTACTAGCAAGCCAGTGTGTTGCAAATATCTTTGTTCCAAGGGGCTGAAAATGTGATTTTCAGTAAATGGCTAATTTGGCTATGAGTTCCTCATACAGCTCTTCATACAGGTATGGTTAACCTAGAAAAAAGAATGTGGTGAATTCATAGTTTTGTAATTTCGTGGCTTCTATGGGGATATGTTACTGTGTCACATTCTATAGGGGGTTCTGCTCTAGCAGTGAGATTGGACCAGAGGCCTTCCAACCGCTACCATTCTGTGATTCTGTGTGCATGAGCTAAGACACTTTGTAAAAACTACTGTAAAAAAACTGTGTAGTTTGAAGACAGACACAACTGATAGCAAGACCTAACAAGAGACAGACCCATAGGTATTCAGTGTTTTTCTGTGGTTTGCTGGTCATCCTGGTCAGTACAGCTGCCAACATCCTTTTCTGTGGGAGGTCTACCTGGTGCTCATTTGGGTCTACTGTGAGACGGAATTGAGATTGCCGGTGCTCATACCTGTTGTGGGCATAGGAGTGTCATTGGGCTTTGCTTATTGTGCTCTTCACCACCAAGGAGCAGTAAAATACATTGTTGTATATTCAGACAGGTGCCCCTCAAATGTTTGACTTCATGATTGAAAGGTGCTTATTGTAGTAACCTGAAAGACAACTGTTTACTCTCCTTTAGGACTGTAAAGAAATTTTTACACATCAGTCAGAAAAAAACAGCTGCAGAAGTAGAGCTTAATTATTGAGGGATTGATTCTATACTGCAGTGCTGTTTCTTATGACATTCATCAGGATTTTATCCTCTTTCCTCTTATGCTCCCCAGAATAAGCTTCACCTCACTATCTAAATTCCATTATTCAGTAACATATTCCTTAATAGCACAAAATGCCAAATTTTCATGAATCTTTCTCTAAAAAATATCCCCAACTCATTCATCAATTCCCGTGTAGCTGATCTTACTGCTATGTGAGAAATAAAGGTATTTTGGAAAATGGACACAAATTGACTGCCTGTGATAAACAAGGGTGTCAGTTATTTCCCTCCAAATTAAAACAAAAATAAAATCAGACCAATTCAGACGGTGGTTGTAATTTTTGCAAGCACAAATCCTCAATGTTTCTTACTTAGAAAGTTGGTTTGGTTTCCTCCTTTAGGTTAAAAGGAAAATATACCTTCCAAAGAGTAAAATGAATGTTCTATCTGTTTGTTCTTTTTATGTATTGTTCACTAAACAAACCCATGTGAAATAATAATTTCCTCTGTTAAATTCCAAAGCATAGTTCTTAGCTATATCATGCATTTAATTTTGAGAGCAGCTAATTAATCAGTCTGTTCCCTGAAAAGAAACACTGTTTTTCACTCCACTGCTGCTGCTTGCTTTCTGCAGTTTCTTTGTATAGAGCCAAATCTCAGAATCTGATGGTTCAATTTAACTAGACCTAGACTTGAAGATGGGTTGTCTTTGGTTTTGTGCAGTGTAGGATTCTTCTGTGTGTGCTCCATATTATTAAACTATGATAAGTAATCCAATCTGCAATGAATGATTCTATTTAAGAAAGCAAATAACCTAAGTGGCTTTATCTACACACATTGTAGGCTTCTTTTCCCTGTCTTGGTTTTGCAGAGAGAAATACCTACATTGTGTCTAGAAAAGATTTTCAAACAGTGTGCTATTCACTAGAAACTTATGGACAGTACATTTAGAACTAGAGTGGATAATGCCTGTACTTTGCTATCTGCTTCTGACTTTATCCATTCAGTCAGTGACCATGGCAGGAAATAGTTTCAATACTGAAACAGTGTCTTGTAAAACACTTAAAAATGAAGAAAGAAGAGTGACACTGTCCTTGCCTTTTCAGAATCTGTTTTGCCTCATATGTACAGCAAGGGAGAAGTTCTTAAACTAAGAAATATTTTACTCTAAAAATGAGGAAACATAAGAATCTGAAATGGCTGAAGGTTCTGTAGGTTTGGATTGTGTTATTTACTGGTACCTGCTTATTTGAAAATGTATATTGTTTAATTTCAGTAACAAAATAACAAATAACAAAAGAATGTTTATAAATGGAGATGGCTTAGATTTATGTTTTAATGATCTTTACTTTTTCTCTAATGTTAAAAACTGTTTTAAATTTGAAAGACTTATGGCACTGCACTTCCTAAATATTTCTCTGTTAGAAGTACACTTTAAATACAATGTTGATGCTATCTCAGGGCCTTGATATTCTCTCCAGATAAAAAGAAATTGTACTCTCATATGACAGTTAAGATGAAGAGAGATTTTGATGGTTTGTTTCCTAAGTACTCTGTATTGTGGTTTCAGGGTAGTTATGTCAGTCCCAGTCTATTAAATTTAAATTAGCTATTTCATCTCAAGAATCTGTGTTGGTTATGGAATTTGCTGTGACTACTGAATCTAACTGGATCTTTTCTTTCTTGTAATTTAAAGCACATGGCCAAAAAACATTTCTTCATGCAGATTCTGTCCTCTTGCTTTTACCATTCCTACAAGTACATTTGTTTACTTAGTCAGTATGATTATTTCTGTGCACTCAGTTGTCCCAAAACCACTAAACCACAATTTAATGTGCTAATGATTTGAACTTTTGCTACCTTGTTTCTCAATCAGAGGAGAAAGTGTGTGGTACATCAAATGAAAAGGGTTATGATATTTTTCTTGGAAGCTTTGTATTTTCCTATCTCTGTTCCCACATTTTCTCCTGCTTACCTACGAGTTGTCTCTCTCAGTGCACTGGGTACTTAGCAAAGCTTCCCAAAAGCAGAAGGAAAAATACTGGAGTACTCATCTTAAAAAAAGGTCATCAATGCTTTGAGGGAAGGGGTTTCTAACCTAAGTATACTGATAGATAAATAAAGCTTGTTTGGCTTAATATCCAATTCTAACTTTCTGTAATTCATTGCCATTTTTTTGCATAGCCCTTTTGTGAATTTCAGAGAAACTGTGGTGGCAGACCATCATATTTCAGTGATCTCCCTTATGCTCTAGAACTCCCCCAATATATAACTGGTGTTATTATATCTTATTTAAAGAGAAACCTAAAAGGAAGGCTTTACATCAGTGTGTGAGATTTATGAAGACCTTCTTTTCATGGTATTGCTAAGGGTGCTGTGGTGACTCCAGCTGAACAGTGGAGGAAAAAGTCTCTGCAGACATAGACTAAGGTGGGGATGACGAACTGTTAAGTAATGTATGTCTTTCAGATATAATAAATTGGTCCAAGTTCCCCTTTAAAAGATTGGACAAAATTAGGTGGGTAAACCTTGGTAGTGCAAGCTGGTCTGATGTGAATTTTGTACTTCCTGCCTCTATCTCAAGTCTAGTAAAATATTCTGTGATGAGGTGTGAACTTTGTTATCTGTAGATGATGGTAAAAAAAAGAAAAAACACATGTTGACTCTTTCAGCTTTGCCTTGATATCTCACTCCCACACAATGCCTAAACAACACCACTTTTTTCTGTCTCTTTGAGAACCAATGTGCTGCAAAGGAAGTTTTGTGTAAAATGTGAGTTTCTCTAACTTCAGTAAGGTTAATTTATTTTCTTCAGAAGAGATCAGAGGTCAGAGAGTACTCACCTCGTCCTTTTCCTGTCTTGTTTCAGTATACAGTGATAATAATAGTAGAATCTTCTTATTGGTGGCTTTGTTTTGGGGGAGTGGAGGTGAGCAGGAGTAGGATTTGTTGGTCAATGATTTTTTTTGGTAATTTTTTTTTATTTTTACTTATATCTAAATTAGCAAAGAACTGCCATGCACACAAGCAGACCCTGCTGCTAAGCAACAAAGATGCATTACCTGGAGAATAATATTACATTGCACTGAATACTGATAGAATTGGCAAATGGTCTCAGAGGAAGAGGCTAAGTCACCATTCTGTAACACCCTATAAATACAGATGGTACCAAAGATTAGCAGTCTAAAGGTTTTTTTGGCTTAATAATTTAAAGCCTGTGTCTTTTCAAAACATGCATTTCAGCTGAACTCTGACTCATCATAACCCTTTAATATATTAAAGTGTTTTGAAATCTATAATTTGGAATAATACAGGTATAATCAGTCAGGCTATGATTGATGAGTTAAATAAACTAAATAGTTGTTGTAGCATTAAAAAAATCTTTAGAAAAGCTGGATTTTTAAGTGTGACATTGCATAAAAGCTAATTTAAAACACTTTTCAGTCTTGTATTCAGCAATGTGTAGGTCAAATATAAAGAGCATTGTAGTGATAAAATTATCCACCTATGGATAGCTGGATATTATTCCACAGTAGATAGAATGTTATCTACTAGATAGAAGAGGGAAACTGAAAGTGTATTTTTTCTGAGATTTGTTCAACAAGCTTAGATCTGCTAATAGTTCATTTTATGTGTTTTAATATATACTATTTTGTAACACATCTTCTGCTTTTTCTCTCTTTATACATGGTATTTCTTTACCTCGGTGATGTTTGGCTGTATAAATCTCAAATCCCTGCCGCTGATTTCCTAAATGCCTGTATGTTTTTAAAGTTAGTTGAAGCGATAGAGGTCCCACCTTCCCCTTCTCTGCAGCCTGGTTTTGTGTACTGGTTAATTGTCCATAATGTTCCTCCCAAAAGTAATCATAATCTATCAGTTAAATGCTTTGTTGCAGTCTATTTCTGGGGTTTTTTTTGACCTTTTCCCCACAGACGTAAGGAAAAAAAATTATTCACTTCCTCTTGGAAGCACCCTTTAACTTGTTGGCTCAGTCATGATGTGAAAGGAAGATACAGAAAGTTTGAATAGAATTTTAAAAGGACAGCACAATTGTATTAAATATTAAGTTAATAATTGCTTATAGTTCCTTCCCTATGTTATTTCGTCACAGAACATGCCGATTGAAGGATGCTTCATTCCAATCATGCTGCGTAAGACACAGAGAAAACCAATATGTACTCTTTTGTTCAGGAAAAGATTTGTGTCCTACTACTTAGTGCAGCAATTTATTGCTGTAGAAAATGAACTGTTGAGCTATCAGTATCATCATACTGTCCTGCATTTTCTTTCAGAAGACTTAACATCTGGTTGTCCACGCCTATACATTTGGGAATGTGCTTCTGTTGTAGTTTGAAAATTGCCAGATTTTCAGGTGTTGATTTTTGTGCTTTTATGCCAAAGAGCACTTTATTTTTAAGCTAGAGATAGCTCTCTCATCAGACCCCTGATTCAGTGTCTTGACCTTACAGGCAAGTGGTGGACAGAATCTATAAAAAGGACTTCCTCATTTCTGCCTTCCTCTCCTGTCTGTTGTAAGACAGAGGGCTTTGCTGGCCCAAGCATAGTCTCCCATCTCACAGGGGAGGAAGGCAAGACCCAGCTGCTATGGCCCTGCCACCACAGGGGGTAGGGGCAGCCACAGCTCCCTCTCCCCTGGAGGCTGGAACACAGAAGGAGAGGAGCCCTTGGACTGTAGCTGCAGCTGCACCTGGTTAAGCCCTGACCCAGTTCCTCACAGCAGGCCAAAGCAAGGAGCCACCGCCCACACACCATTTCTGCAGCCTGATTGTCTTTGAAGAGCAAGAGAAGGTGGTGAGCTCTTAACCCTCTCCCTTCCTCAAAGCTGCAAAAAAAAAAGGAGAGAAAGGAAAAGGCTCTGGAACAGCCCCCTGAATCAGGCCTATTTACCAACAGGAATGACCTCACGTGTCCAGTGTCATGTTGCCTCTGTCCCCACCTGGGCCTGACAGAAATGCTGTATACTGTGCCACTGAGTGACTGAGAAAAGCTTCTGATAAGAGAGAGAGATCCTCAGATACTGATCTCAAACCTTTGGCAAACAAAAGAGACTGGGGTTCTGTCTGTTCCTACATCTGAGAAGCTGCTGGCTTTTATCACATTACTAAGAATTCCCAAGACAGAGGAGTTAGACTGAGAAGTACAGAAGATTAGAAGCAAGACTGAGAGGTGCAGGAGAAGCTGCCATCTGCAAGAGAACCAGAAAAGGAACTTTTCCACAGGTATCATGATGTGGATGGAGGGGATGGGTGAATTACGCTTCTGGTTAGCGTTAGTATACACTCTCTTTCTGCCTCTCATATTTGGGGATATTTTCCTTTTCTTATCAGAGGTGAGTTCAAAAAATTCTTTTTTAGCAAATTTGCTTCATTGCCTGTTGAATTGCCTGCCAGTAAGAACCGGTTGGTGTGCACAGATTGCAGGCACCAACACAGAACCATCTAGACCTTCATCTAACCCAGGACAACTTCCCAAATCTAAAGAGTTAGGGTCACACCTCCGTTTCAATTCTCCATGCCTCAAGCCAGTCTGGGTGCTCTCCAATCCAGTCTACAAAGGCATTTGAAAGATGCAACCTTCTTCATGTAAGTGAGTGCTAGGAAAACAGAACAGCTCACCCAAGTGTGCTGCATTTTCACGTGTCTGTCACTGCCTTTGTTGTGTTGTAAGGGTGTTTTGTGCATAAGGCATCCTGCATCAGGCGTAAGTCTGTGTCTCAGCAATGGCAGCCAAGTTGTAATTTATCTGACACATTGTGACTTTCCTCTCAGTTCCAAAGTAAATGGTTTTCTCACAACAGTCTTTCAAATGCACAACCAGGTTATCAACTAGCTGCTACTTTTCTGCCTAACAGTACAAAAAGGATTTGAAATGGACTCTTGTCCATTGCACAGCTCTTTATGAGCATCTCTCAGCATGCCCAACAGTGAGTCTTCTGGCTTTCTCTTATCCCACTGTGAATCAAACTCCCATTCTGCTCCCTGCATATCCTTATGACTAACTGAAAAGGAGATGGGGAAGAATAATATTCATTATAAGCAGTTCATATGGCAATTAGACCTTGTTTGACCATGCAGCTGAATCTATCATTGTAATAATTCTCCAGTGGGAGTTTATGCAAATTCGCATTATTTAAATGAACCAGAATTGAAATGCTTGGTTTCAGAGCATTTTAATATGAAGTTCAAATAGAATTGTTTTGTAAGACTCTGTTTTCTTAAACAAAATGGGGTGTTATTAATCTTAATACTATGTCTTAAAAATAGTCTGTAACATTGGGTTAAGCAGTACTGTTTACTGGTCAGCTAAAGAAAGCATCCCATTACTGTATGATTGATATTTCCCAGCTGCATTCATTTGCTGTCATACCTTTGTGTAGTTTGATTAAGATAGTTACCTTTCTCACAGATGTGCTGATGAAGTCTGTTTAAAAAAAGGCACAGTGATGTAATGCCTCTGTTTACATGTCTGCAGTCCTTGTAGTGGTATTTACTTGATATCTTTACCATTTTGAATTCATTTATGTAGTTAGATCTAAATTCCCCTTAATGCTGCATCTTGTGTTTGACATCACTGGCAGCCAGTGATAAAAACAGTATAGACTTGATAGAGATTTGAACACCAGTCAAAAATGTGCAAAGGTTTATAAGAGGACTATGGAAATACTTTTTTTTTTTAAGCGTGGGTTGAAATCTAGTTCAGTTAACTGTTCTTCCTGTCATCCGTTGAAGTTATTCACTATCAAAAACTTACTGCTACCATATTCATCATGAATGAGCTCCTAAGATTCATTTTCCTATCATTATTGGTGAAGAGCAGTAGATATTTGAAATTATTTGTTCTTCTTAGGGTGAGTAACTGAAACTGTTTTGACTGCATTTGCACTTTGACAATCAACCCTGTAATCCCACACAAGTTTTCTAGCCCACAGAAGACGCTCTTAGGTACTGCAAAATATGATGCAGGAGTTTAAAGAACATTGTGCACATACACTACATCTAAATTTTCAAGTATCTGTTGTGCATAGGGGTGGATCTATCTTCACAAAATACTGTCAGGTAAGAAGAAAAGAAATCTTGCTCCCTTGAATGCCTGCCTACTGTGCTGGACTATCACTGATGTATTATTTCACCATTGTAACTTCACATTGTTGATTTCAAAGCAGCAGATGTTATCCTGATTTGTGTTCATGATTATTTTGAGAAGATTTTGCATGTGATACGTGCTTCACAAAGCACAATGCTTATTCTCCATAGGCAGAACACACTGTGGTATTAGTTTAAGGCAAGTATCCAAAGTTCTGGGTTTATCTTTTTGCTACAGGTTTTCTGAAATGTTTAAAAAAATGACCTTTCTGCTCAAAAATGTCTTCTGCTCAGAAAAGGATTTTGCAACTTTATTGAGTACTACACCACAGACTTTACATTCTTGGAACTTGAGCTTTTTTAGATAGTTATGTTTCCAGAGAAGAAGAAACCTTCAGATTCTTGTAGATGATCTTTATCTCGTACCTATTCCTTACTGCTGGAGTAAACTTCAGTCTTAAACCTTGTTTTCTTCTTTGTTTTTAAAGAAAGTAAGCTGATTGAAATAACATTTTTTAGGGCATATGCCTGGGCACATGGCAGAAGATGTTTTTATTAGGCACAGGTGTAAATAGCTTTTCTATGGGGAGTTATTTCTTACCTTGGCCAACAGCAGTGTTGGTAGTAGTGTGGGAAGAAGTCTTGAGTGATGCAACTTGCTTTCCAATTTTTTATTCAGTTTTCATATTTACAGTTTCAGAGAGAAAACAGATTTAGAACATGCATCAGCAATGGAACAGGAACTCTGCAAGGGATTAAAGACAGTTGTCAAACATTTGCTTTAGTTTACTGAAGTACCGTATTGACTTGGCAGAGATTGTGAGAGCGATGTGTCCATAGTTGACACTCTCACTTTAAGCAAGAGAAAGAGGAATCACACACTGTTACAAAGCTGCTTTCAAAGCTTGTATTCCATAGTCATTCTATGACTACCATGATCTTTGGTCTGGGTTGGAGAACAGATATGTATCTATACATATTCTATATATGTATAGAATTTGAGGAATTTCATCTTTATCCTTAAGAAAGTGATATACCCCAGTGTAGCTGCACTAAGCAGATTTTTCCTTATTATAGGTGGCACTGACTGGCAGTATAACAGTGTTACTATAAATGAGGATATTCCCTCAAAGTATTGACCATTCTTTATTGTCTGTTGTCTCATGTGCACCAGAAAGAATGACTTTTCTACATAAACTGAAAATTGTTATTATGTTTTGCTCTAGATGCACAGCCTAGTGAGGCTTTAGTGTATCCGTGCGATCAAAATGGAAACAGAGAAAGTTAAATATTTAAGCAGCATGAGTAGGCATAATTCTGTGAAATATATGGGAAGATGATGACTTTATACAAGTTTAGGTTATGGCCTTTCAGTCTTTATCCTTCAAAAACAGTAGAAAGTTTTCAAATCAATCTTTGTGAGGCACTGTATATTTTCAAATAGAAATTTATGCTTCTTTTGTTTAACTAAGTTCCTTTCTCTTGAAGTGGATCATGAAAATAATGGTGTTTCTCTGGACATTTATTCAGTGGCTTCCATGCAAAGACAGATAAAATACAGGATTTCTGCTTTTTCTATTAGACGTTGTAAGGAATTTTTTTGAATTTCATTTTGATTTCTGACCTTTTTCAGAGACACTGGTTTATGTCGTTACTGTGATTCTGATAGATGGTGACATTTTCTGAGTTTCCTGGTGGGGTCATTGAAGGGACAGAAGCTTTAAGTAAACATATAATCTTTTTTTATTTTTTCTTTTTTTGCTGTTGTTGGTCAGTCCTACAGTACACTCTTCATATGGGCATTATAGGGAGCGGCTTCCAACCATGAAGAAACATTTCAAAGCTATCAAAATTATTTTTTTTTTTCAGATAAATTAACATCATGGCCTTCCGGTATTAAGTTTCTAATTGGTGATCACATGAACAGTACTAAATCTAGTGATTTATTCAGGCTGGCATCTGTTTACAATCTGAGGATGGTGGTCTGTCAATACTACTTCACTCTTACAAATTATTCGATATATATACTGCATGGACATATCTATGCGTTAGCCTATCATCATTTTTCTGAGTCACTAGTGCAAAATGTTCTGTAGTCTTAAATGAACAAAGAAACCTTCTCAGGCCTGTAGTCTCCTGTAACCATGGAAACTGATTTATGTTCATTTTGGAGACAATCGGTTTATTACTGCAATATCCAAAAGTTTCGGATAGAATATGAATGACAGTGTTTCATTTGTTAAAATATATGACACATCTGATTTTATTATTGCTCATAGTAATTGTAACTGTACTTTTAATGAACGTTTTCCTGTTTTGTAGCACTTAAGAACTTCATTGAGGAGTGAGGCATGAAGTCTTGGATTCTATTTAGAAAGACAGTCTTTGCTCTGGAGACATCATGCTCAAAGACCTAATGGAGCTAGATACAATTGTTACTTTATAAGTAATAATAAGGGCTTCATAGGAAGGGTCCAATTTATAGTCAGGTCATGGGAGGATTAAAAAGTTAAAAAAGACTGTGACAAGTAAGTAAATGTAAAGATAAATTTGGAATCTAGTTTCCTTTTTTTAAAAAAATTACAAGTATTAATATTGTGTAACATGATTGCCTTGTTCTAGAGAGCTTTTCTTATTTAATGATTGACATTAAATCTAAGCTTTCATACAAAATTGATTTGTGTGGAAAAATTATTAATCGTTTGGAGGAGCATCCTCATCTTTCAATGTTACTGGTAAATTATGCATATTCAGTGAGACATGATTATTCCATGTGTAGACAAATAATTATGATAAATAGAAAGCAATTAACACTCTTTCACTCTGTTTTGAAACAGAGAAAAATATATTTGTAGCTCTCCTTAGCTGCAAGAATATGTGTGTTTTAGAGATAGAATGTGATCATGCTGCTTGTTAGCACATGTGGAGTCACACTCTTCTAAAATCCCAGCACTGTTTTTTTGCAATGTTGTCTGACTTAACCTCTATTTCATAGCTACATATGGCTGCTGGCAAGAGACGAAACTTTATCAGGAACAGTAAAAGCAGCTATGTAGGAAGAATATTTTAAGAATTACTTTATAGAGGTTTTGCAAAGCAAGCGTGAATCTGATAAACACTAAAGGGATACAGTTGTTGCTATATGTACTTTTGAAACAGTTGTGTTTTTCTGTTCACTCCCTTAACATCAAGTTTTCTAAAGGGATATTTTGCTGTTATATCCAGCAAAGGCAGAGTTGGACAATAAGTCTGTATAGAAATACTTTTGATAAATAGCTCATGTTTAATTCCTCTGAAGATTTTATTGAAAAGTGTCCCTGATGCTATTAGCAAGTTTCTTTCATTTTTTGGGGCTACCACACAACAGCTTTGATTTGATGTTGGCTTTTTCACACTGGGAAGAAAAGAAGGCATTTTGAATATTTTCTTGCAATAGAATAGCATCAGAACAGGTGCTTATGATTCAGAAATCTTGATTTTTCTCTTGTTCTTCAAAAGTTTCAAAAGGTTCTACACCTTCTTTACTAAAAAAATTGTAGGTAAACAAAATGTTTCCATTATAGCTTTGGCTTTGGTGAAAGACCATGCCACCACTTTCTGTGAATTTTGTATACCATTTAAAAGCTTTGCCTAGAACAAAAGCCTTGATTATTAGACTTAAATCACTCTGGCACAGAAGAACTTTCCTTCAGTACAGACAATTCATATTCATACAGAAAAAGGTAAAAAGAAATCTCAACAAATAAATAAAAATTAGTTATGAGAAAGAAAGTAACTCTTACTAGTGGGATAGTATGTTCTTTAGTTCCGTGTTATTCATACAATTCATTAAATTTGCATGAAAGACAGTTATTAGTTTCTAGCTGAGCATCTCGTTTTTCTACATTTTTCAATATTGGAACAAGTTTTAACATTGGGAGTGGATTGTGACTCAACACATGGTTGGGAAGGCTGCCTGTATATCCAAGTGGAGCCATGACTTTTGGATTCACATATTTAAATAATTGTACCACACATTCCTACTGCATGTAATTGTAAACAAATGCATAGAAGTCCATGCGCTATGTAGAAGAGACAACAGGAGAAATATTTGAGCCCTCCATTCCTTTTTTAATGTCACATACAATCAGAAAATGGCAGCACACATGAACAGCTTAAGTACTTAATGGTTTTCCCTTAAAATTGTAGCTTGATGTTAATACATCCTGAAATAACTTAATTCTTCATTATACTTGTAATTATGCAAATTTATAGAATAGTATTGTCATGTATAAATATTAATTTCCTTATATGAGGGTATTAAGGTACACAGAAGTCAGATTAGCATACTGCAGTGAATCATCGCTGAAAAAACCCAGTGTAGCTCAATGTGTTTTTAACTGGAAATGGGCAGCAAGAGCCACCATGGACTGAAAGGACAGCTGGTATGACAGCATTTGATGTCCTGTGTGTAATTGGTTTAGAATGCCTGACAGATTTTTATAATGGTACAGAGGCACTTAGGCCAGCAGGTAACTGTTGGGAATAGCCTGAGTGGTGGTGAGCCCATTTTCATATTACGCTTACTTGAGAATCCTTTAGACACAGTGGACATCAAAGAGATGTTCTCTTTTAAGTTCAAGTGCTTTTCAACAGTTACACCCTTTTTAATCAAATTCAAGAAAAGTAGAACAACTTAGACCACCTGTATGTTATTTAATTAAGTTGCCATTGTTAAAGATGAAATTTAAACTGTGTTTTACATACAGTAGGTGTGGGAAATAAGAGTATTGGCTGGGAAACCAGCCCTTGGATTTTATGCTAATATTATTTTTATTGGAAAACCCTGAGCAGAGGATCACTTTTAAAACTGATGCCAGAATTGGATCAAACAGCCCAATGACTACAAACAGGGGCAAGACAAGCTGTTTCTGTCTCTTTTTTGTAATGTGTGCTGACTGGGCTGATGAAAATAATGAGACAATTCTTACAAAGCTACTGTTTTTATTTTCCTTTTCTTGGGTGACTGCAAATTGTCAAGTTAAAGAAAACAATCACATTTCTAAATAGATTTATTTAATGATGAGTAACATGACTGGAGTGTTGGAAGAAGGGGTGGAGGAGTGGCCCTGTGTGTTGCTGAAGTCCTGGAAGTGACAGAACTTGAGATCAGGGATGACAGCGTAGAGAGCTTATGGGTTCAGATTACAGGGTTAGCTAAAAAGATTGATATTGTGTTAGGAGTGTGTTACAGACCACCCAATCAGGATGACGAGGTTGATCAAATATTCTATAAACAACTGGAGGACATCTCAAGATCGCCTGCCCTAATTCTCCTGGGTGACTTCAACCTCCCAAGTATTCACTGGGATCCTAACAAAGCAGTCAGGAGGCAGTCTATGAGGTTTGTAGAGTGTGTTGAGGACTGTTCCCTGTCACGATTGGTTGGTGAGACTACCAGGGGTGAGGCTTTTCTTGATTTGCTATTTGCATATAGGGTAGACCTGGTGGGGGATGTGGTTGTCAGAGGCTGTCTGGGAGGCAGTGATCATGAAATGATTAAGTTTTCAATTAGTAGTGGATCAAAAAGAGGGGTCAACAAAACTTCTGAACTGGACTTCCTCAGGGCAGATTTCAGTTTATATAAGGAATTGATTAGGAAAGTTACTTCAGAGGCAGCCCTTTACAAGAAGGGGGTCCAGGAGAGCTGGGTATAATTCAGGAATGTATTACTGAAGGCACAAAACCAGCTCGTCCCTGTGTGTCGTAAGAAAAGCCATAGGGGAAAAAGACCAGCGTGGATGAGTAAGGAAATTTTGAAAGAACTAAGTGAGAAAAAGAGGATGTACCACCTTTGGAAAAAGGGCGAGGTCA
>VZRI01007250.1:0-147364 GCA_013397515.1 Upupa epops
ACTTAATGCCTCCTTTGCTTCTGACTTCAACAAGAGAGTAGTCTGTCTTCAGGATGACTACTTATCTAAACTGGTAGATGGGGATAGGGTACAGTGTAGCTCCCCTGTTCTCCAAGAGGTACTAGTTAGAGATCTGTGGATCCGTTTGGATCCCCACAGGTCCATGGGACTGGATGAGATTCAGCCCAGAGTGATGAGAGAGCTTGCTAAACTGTCTCCATAATTTATCAGAAGTCATGGATCACAGGTGAGGTTTCGAATGATTGGAGATTGACAAACTTGATTCCCATTTACAAGAAGAGATGGAAGGAAGATCCAGGTAACTATAGACCTGTTAGCCTCACCTCAGTTCCGGGCAAACTTATGGAACTGTTAGTGCTGAGTGCTATCATGCAACAACTGCGTGATGGCCAAGAGATTAAGCCCAGTCAGTATGGGTTTAGGCGGGGTAGGTCTTGCCTGACTAACCTGATCTCCTTTTATGTTCTAGTAACTCAATTGGTTGATGAGAGTAAGGCTGTGGATGTAGTGTACCCTCGGGGGTAGCCTTATTGCTGTCTGTAACTACCTAAAAGGTGGTTATGGTTAGGCGGGGGTTGGTCTTTTCTCCCTGGACACTGGAGACAGGACAAGGAGTCACAGTTTTAAGCTCCATCGGAGGAGATTTAGACTTGACATTAGGAAAAGTTTTTTTACTGAATGAGTGATTAGATTTTGGAACGGGCTGCCCATGGAGGTGTTTGAGTCACCGTCTCTGGAAGTGTTTAAGGTTAGGCTGGATGAACTGCTGCATGGCATGATCTAGGTGTCAGATGTTTAGGGTTACTTGGTTGGTTTTAGGTTTTAAGGTCTTTTCCAGCCTCATCATTACTGTGATACTGTGATACTGTGATTTCAGTAAGGCATTCAACACGGTCTCCCATGATTTACTCCTGGCAAAGATGGCAGCAAGGTGCTTTGACAGGAATATTTTATGCTGGGTCAGGAACTGGTTGGATGGTCGAGCCCAGAGAGTGGTGGTAAATGGTGTCGCATCTAGTTGGCGACCTGTTACTAGTGGTGTCCCCCAAGGGTCAGTGTTAGGTCCAGCCCTGTTCAACACCTTCATTGATGATATTGATGATGGGTTGGAATCCATCATGAGCAAATTTGCGGATGACACCAAGCTTGGAGNTGAGTCAGCAATGTGCCCAGGTGGCCAAGAGGGCTAATGGCATCCTGGCCTCCATCAAGAATGGTGTGGCCAGCAAGGCTAGGGAACTTGTCCTCCTCCTGTATTCGGCACTGGTTAGACCGCACCTGGGGTATTGCATTCAATTCTGGGCCCCTCAGTTTAGGAAGGATGTTAAGGTGCTGGAACGAGTCCAGAGAAGAGCAACTAGAATGGTAAAGGGGCTGGAAGGTAAGCCCTATGAGGAGAGGCTGATGGAGCTGGGTCTGTTTAGCCTGGAGAAGAGAAGGCTCAGGGGTGACCTTGTAGCTGTCTATAACTACTAAAAGGTGGTTGTAGTCAGGGGGGGTTGGTCTTTTCTCCCTGGATACTGGAGACAGGACAAGGGGTCACAGTCTTAAGCTCCATCAGGGGAGGTTTAGACTTGACATTAGGAAAAGGTTTTTCACTGAGAGAGTGGTCTGATTTTGGAACGTGCTGCCCATGGAGGTAGTTGAGTCGCCATCTCTGGAGGTGTTTAAGGTTAAGCTGGATGAAGTGATGATTGGCATGATCTAGATGTTAGATGTTAGGATTACTTGGTTTTAGGTTGGACTGGATGATCTTTAAGGTCTTTTCCAGCCTCATCATTACTGTAATACTGTGATACTGGGAAACTGAACTGCAGGTGCCTAGGGCTGGGTGGGTATGACAGGGCAAGTCCTGAAAGGGAGGACGTTGCTGTCCTGGCAGACGGCATCTTCTTCCGAGCCAGGGAACCAGTGCTTCCACTCTGCAGTGGGCGGCCGCTTTGGCAGCTGGAGGGACTGTGAATAATCCTTTTGAGCTCCTGCCACCAGTCCCAAAGTGTGTTCCGTATACAATGACGCCAGTGACAATCTGAACCTTCTCCTGCTTTGAGTGGCTGGGTATGAACAACAGTGTCAAGAAAGAGATGGGATGTAGGAGACATTCAAAAGGACTCTCTGCTTCACACAGATCCTGTGACAGGAAAGCAGTTACCCCTCCACATGACAGGACAACAGTGGCACACAGGAGATGTGTTGGGGACATATTGTCCTGGCATCCCCACCTTGTCCCTGGCTCAGGTGACAAGTTCTCATCCTGCTTTCCTTGTCCAACCACACGGTTGGGTGCAGACCTCAGCCCTAAGAAGCCTGACTCCGGGCATCTTGCCCCACAGCTTTTGACCATGCCCAAAGTGAAGGGCACTTCTGGCAATTATTCATGCTGTTCATGACCGCTAAAACCTAGGTGAAAAATGTGCCTTCAAGACCTTGGTGCTGGACCAGGAGCTTCAGCATCCAGGGTCCCTCAACACATGGCATGGGTGATGTTTGGGAGCTCAGAACTGTCCCCTGTGGCATAGTTAAGTTTTCACTTTGCACTGGTGATGCCTCTACTGTTCTTTCCTGTGTATTAATAAGCTTTATCTCTTCTGTGGTGGATTTAACGGAGGGTTAACTGCTGGGAGCTGCTGTCCAGACATCAGAAGCTTGAAATATTGGTCACTCTGTCTCAGCAATGAGGGTCTACAAAACCATCTAGGGATTTATCCTGAGAACAAGGGTAAAGCCTTACCCTTGGAGAGATCAAATGGGAATTTGACCATAGTTTTATCATACCCCTGGAACTGAGATTTTCCCCAGTGAGCTCTCTAGCATTTTAATGGGGTGGTCAGATAGAAAGACTGCTCACGGTGCTGTCTGAACAGCCTTTAGCTTTTCTGATTGCAAGTCTGCCTCTCCAACCTGTGAGAGTTGGGAGTTGAGGGAGACAGGAGAGACAGGCTGGGCAGGAAACAGAGTTCAGCGAACTTTTACAAACCTTAAACAAAGGTAGTTGGCTGGGATTCAGTGTGTGAGATGGCCCAAGGTTCAGGGTGATATATTTAGTCTGGAATTATTTCACATCTCTGGCTGTAATGTGTGAAAGTGGCTCACCCTCCACAAGCGTATAGGCCTTCCGAAGAAGGCTTACAAAAGCATCGCCCATTTGTCTGTAGGGCAGCATGTGCCTTCTCTGCACTCACAAATTTGGAACTAATTCCCTGTACGACATAGCATTTAATGAGTTTGTCTCCTGAGTTCTGAAAAGCATTTAAAATCCTTTTGATGGCATTTTCTCTTTAGTAATTAATGTCTTATCAGTGAGTTTTGCAGAGAACAATGGCTTGATTCTCCTCTGATGCCATTTTACATCTCTGTGGCTTCAGTGCTTACAAATGAAGTACCCCTGCTTTGCATAGTGGGAGAGGAGAATTAAGACCTTAAGTCTAACACTGTTTAATCACAAGCTTTCAACCCATTTTCCCCATTCAGAATTTCTCATTTGCTTGCAGCCCTGTATAATTCTCATTTTACTATCATTAGGAAGCTGGTGATTACCAAGACAGTGTGTACTACCCTTTGATTTCAGAAATCCCAAATGAGGGGTGGCAGAGGAAGTCCCACATTATGTTGTCTCATGGCAGGAAGTGGTAGCTCTTCTCCTCACCTGGGTGTCAGCCTTCCCCCAGGGACTGCTCTACAACCACTGAGGGTTATTGGCTTTCAGTTAATTTCACCCTTAATAAGCAGCCTCACCTATCTGATGAGATTGCAGTTAACACTCAGCAAAAGAGAAGCCTATAACATGAAAATCAAGCTTTTCCTTGAGAATGGACAGTCCAGCTGCATTTTCTCCTAGGAACAGTTAAACCACAGACTCTCCTTGTACTGCAGACATTTGTTTTGATGATCACAGGATGTATTTCCTGACACTGGAATAAATATACTGAAACATGTACGACCTGGGCACGTCTTTCTTTTATTCTTTTGGCTCTGGATACAGCCCCATCCTGAGAAGGTAAAAACAACACCAGCAGAGAATGAAACAGAAATGCAAAACACCCAAACAGCTGTGATAAGGCTTGACATAGACTAAAGCTTAAGTGCTGTTGGACTATACGTTTGGTTTAATTATATTTATATATTTATATCTGAACAATAATGTATGAGGTAGTCAAGAAGGAGCAGATACAGTTTCAAAATAATCAGTTATACAAAAATCTGACTAACTTTAGCATGCTCACTGTAATATATGGGCAAGTCCTGCAGTATTGGTTTGCTCCCATAAGCTAGGAGGTGGTAAGTGGGGTCAATGAATTTTTTTTATGTGAGCACACAATACTCATATAGATACAGATTTCCAGGGCCAGACATTAGAAACTAGTTAACCCAAGTTTGACACGTTCTGCATTACATTTTGAGAATAACATTAGGAAAATCTTTGATATAGAAGCATTTAAGCTCACAGTGGAGAACATCAGAATTAAGGTTGTCCTTGCAGCTAATGTCTTCTGATACCAACAGATGACCCTCAGATCTGCAAGGCATTCACCAGTGCTGTCAATTTCAGTAACAAAACGTGCATGGATCTTACTGACAACATTGTCACTCACTACAGCCTATTATTTCTGCTGATCAGCCAGTGCAGAGTGCTGGGCCAGACAAACATCTTCCCATTGTCATTTACTCACAGCAGTGACACACAGAGCACTGTGTCCAGTGGTGGTAATGCTGAGGTCTGGAAGAGAATGCAGTTGCCTGATGATGGGCAGTTATCATCTTTAGTCTTTGGCGGGACCATCTCCATCTGCTGCTTCTCCTAGCCACTTCAGACATAACACTGCCCTACTTTCCTTCCTTGCTGTCCCTGGGGGTATCACCTCCCATAGGTTTTATATCCTGACACTTACCCTCCTCCACCCTCACTCTTTCATCCTTCTCCTGCCATGCTGCTCCCTCCTCTTATCCCCTATCTTCCTCTTCACTCTTACAACTCTACCTCTTACAGCTGCTTCCGGTCTTTATTCTTCCCTGAGCAAATCGCCTTCTCCTCCCCCTCACTGTGCAAACACATTGAGCAGACCTTGTCTAGCAAACACCAAGCAGAAATCTACACGCAGCTCTTTTATTTGGAAACCAACCACTGAGGTATTTCTGTGGCTCTGAGATGGAGCTTGCCTGGCATAGATGGGATTTTTAGATGTAAGAAATCTCTACCAAGCATGTACAAACTGCAAAGACAGTAGTGCCTAGACATGGTCCAAATTAGGGAATCATTTCCCAAATCTGTTGAAAAGCAATTTTCTGGTGTTTGGTTGCCTCCTTCTACTATTGCTCTTTGGTTCCATGCATCTTCTCAGAGAAATGTTTGAAGGAATTTGACTTCCCTTAGACAAAACAACATACTTTCTCCTAACCTTGCTCTTGAATAGAGATGCACAATTCTTGATAAAACTCACAAAACAAAAATACAACAAAACAAAGTCAACCAGAGCTGCTACCCAGCTTAGGAAATTTCGACTTGATGCATTAAGCTTTGGCAAATATATAAGCAACTGACAAGAAGATATAATAATGAAAAAGTGTTGGGCAATCTCTGCACCTATAATTCATAACTCCTACACATTTTAAGATAATGGAAATTACTCATGTTCATCAGGAATTGAATAGATGCCTCTGTTATTACTTGTATTATTCAGTTAGCAACAGCAGCCAAATGTATGTCTCTCTGGCTTTCATTAACTTCAGCAGTGTACCTGGCAGAATTAAAATCTATTTCAATTCAACCCTTCAGTATTTTTCTCCTGATGTACTGCATACAAACCTTAACCACGATATCATCTTTTGGGATAATAAACTAAATCAACAATGCATTTCATTTGTATGGTTCATCATGTATGAGACAATTTCAGGTATGCAAATCTCAGTCAAATATTGAGCCACAGCTCTAAATGAAACTTTCAAAGATAAAGAATTATCTTTTGTATTTTAAAGGTGCATTTTGTTCTAATTAAAAAAGAAAACCTCACCCAGTTCAGGAAGCCAACACCAAGTGACACGGCATTTCTTATGGCAGTTATTATCCAAAGTTGGGAATAAAATGTTTATTTGGCCAATTTTCATGATTTTTTGGTGGTGCTCACTGTCAGTACTTTGCCATTAGCTTATGGAGCTTGGAAGGCATCTCCCCTGGAGATGACCCTCAGATCTGCAAGGCATTCACACAGCTTTTACATTTAATAGCTTCAGCAACTTGTGGGATAGCAGGGAATGAGAGCACTCTAGGAGTGCTGCCAAAACCGGACTTTAACCTTAGGTGTAAAGGCCGTCCTTCAGTTCAGACATCCCCCTTTAGGTAGGGATCACATCATAACTCTTCTGGAAAGTCAGTTAAGGCCATTCTTGCAGAGTAGGAGGTTAGTCCAGTTTCCTCCCTGCCCACCCCACCTTCAGTATCTCCCTCTGCAGCCATCTCTGGAGTGAAGCTCCAAGTTCAGGCTTACCCCTCTGTTTCTTTGCACAGATACTCACACAAACCAGCTCTATCTTCAGATTTCTCCTGGACTGTTTCACTCAACTTATCATCTCTCAGGAGTTTGCTGCTTTTTATTGTTTATTAGGGCTCCCTAGTGCTAGTCTTTTCCACACAAAATGGCTAAGTGTTTTGTGTGCTGCTCCAAGTTGCAGGCCCAGCTCAGACTCTCTGTTGTGTTCATACAAAGTCCAGTGATAGAAACCACCCTATAAACCACATATAGTCCCACTATATGGCCTTGACAGTGCCACAGTAGACACAACAAGTACTGGTTGCTTAATGGTGCCCTTAGCTCCTGCCGTGCTGTTGTCTTAGCTATCAGGAGGCACCCAGTTCTGTACACACATGTTTTGTATTCCATATCTAACCAATATAAACAGATAGATGGAATAAAAAGTAAACAACCCACAGAAGTATATGATCCAGAAGCTGCATAGCTGAAGAGGCCTTTGAATCAAAGACAAACAAGGACGTCTCTTAGTAATTTGTGGATGCTTAGAAGTAGCAGCCTTGGAACACAAGCCTGTGGAAGAAGTATGTATATTCACATAATTACAGTGTTAAGAACTGAAGCAGAAAGGAACCATTCAGTAATGTGTTACTAAGCATTGCTGCCACTTCTGTGGTTCAATGGTCCCATGACTACCAGCTCTATCCTACCACATCCTTGAATTCAGATTCTGATACAGAAACGACCATGACTGTGCTTGCTAATATTTAGTGAGACATTTTTATAGAAGAGATTGGTAGTTCTGTTTTTTGTAAATTAGCAGCAAAAAGTGCAGGGATGTAGTAAATAATCTCTCTCTCATCTGTCCATATTTTAGCAAGCTTCTTTCATATCATTGTTGGCACAAGTTCAGACAGGTTAAATGTGAGGTGTTTTCTTCCTTTTTGTAGGTTCTGCTCCTCTTCGAAGAAGTTTGTGGAAATTTGCTGCCTCGTATGACCTTTGAATGGGAAGGCAAGGCTATCATGTGCCATCATAGGCACAAATACAGCCACCAATCATTTATACAACAAATGTCAGCTCCAGCCAACACCTCCTCATCACCTGCTCGACTGCAGCATGAGGCTCAGAGTTTTGCTGTGTTTGCTGGTGCTTTGGGCCAAGCACTATCAATCACACCTTATATTATTGGCCAAATCTTAATGGAGAAACAGTGTGATTAGGAGATCTCCTCTCCATAGTGGTCTCTTTCCTTAGCCCTACTAGTTGTGCAAGTCACCGGGAAGATGTGTGCAGAAATGAATGCTTGCGGAGCACTTGGGAATATGTTGAGCACATCTATCCTTAGTGGTACCTTGGCAGGCATAGGCTGGAAATTTTCTTCCCAAGACTTCCAGACGAGTTTTGCACAGCTCCTATTCTTTCTAACCATGACTTCTCCCTAAAATTCCAATTACTTCATAGCACATCCCACTAAAAGGCTCATGCACAGCCCTCTTGGTACTTCTAAATATAGAAATGTGTGAATTTCTGTGAAGTCACTTGGTGCTTTGATGGCACAACGCAAATGAAGTAGAGCTGGGAACGCAGACTACAAACCCAGAAGGTTTATTTCTCCCTAGAAGATACCCAGAGCTGAAGTTTCAAATTTAGTGGACATTTTTATTATAGTTGAGGTTTTTCCATTGTTGACAACCACACTGCCCATGCATCCTTCCAACACATAATACATTTTGTGAAAAAAAGGTCTTTTGTTGCTTTATCCTATCTTAATCCAATTCCAGCCTGGTTTGACTCAATATCAGCATTGTAGTCAGGTGGCCAGTGCCTTTTGGAGAGCTGGGGAGATTGGTGGTGGCACAAAGGCAGAGTGATGATCACTGTGTGACAGCCTGCATCACAAACATCCGGGTCTGCAGCTTTCTCTTGGCAGAACCATCCCATTGCCTGTCTCTGATTACCCTCTCATTGCAGTTCTTATTACATAATTCCTTTGGGTTAAAAACACTTGATGTCAGCTTCATGCTGGGCTTTCCACTTGCCTTTGTCCCTGTAACGTCAGGGTGACAAGAAGAGTGAGTGCTGGAGCACTTGACTATGCTAAGGCAGCTGTTCTCCATGGGACCAGATGTGGAAATGCTCCCATCATATCACTGTGCTACCAGCTAGAGGGCTCAGGAACATGGGAAGGCAGCGAGTAGGTCACAAGACAGTCTTTTGTTATTTGTGTGACTAACGAGGGTTCTTTCTTTTCTTTTTAATTCCTCATGTTCATTTCTATCTTTCTGAGGCATCCATCTGGCTTCTAGCCCACAGTTCTGTTCCTTCCAGTACTAGTGTGTGTGCTTAGCTTCACAATTGGCATCAGAGACTGCCCCTGCACAGGTTTAAGAGTGTGTATAGGCATTTGGAAGTTTTACAGGTCTTAACTCCAAATCCTTGGACACACCTGATCCATGAGGAGCCTATTAGACACTGTTGTCATTGCCTACAGAAGGCCTTTCCTTTGGAGGATATTTGGATTTTATTTAGTACATAAACCCCTGATAACCACAGCTCATAACCATCAAAGAAAAGATGACTTGGTTTATTTGTTAAGGACATCCATGAAAAATGCCTGAATGCTAAAATCTACCCTACTGTAGTTAACCACCTGTCCCTTGGCTTCTGATGACCTTTAGAATGCTCCTTTTTCTCACCTTCTGCCCTCACATTCACTCTTACATGTCATTTGTTTCAAATATGACATTCTACTGATCAGGATGTTGTCAGCACAAGGAATGCCATTGCAACTTTCCACTTTGACCTGGAGCAAGTTGCAGCCTCTTTATCTCTCCTGCCCCTGCAGATGGGGGTACCTGTAAGACCCTGTGCTAGGTGTAGTCCTACGGATTTGGCTCAACCAGAGTTTTCCTTGTTCTGATTCTCTGAACTTCTCTCTCCCATATCAAGCAGTGCTGAAATTGTTGTTTACTCAGACTGCAAACTAAGGAAGATGATACACAGAATTTGATTCATGTATTTGCAACACACTTGGAAGGAGAAGGGTTTTATTAAAAAATCTGTAACGTAATATAGTCTGTTTCAGCACTGTATTGAACAGTCTGAGTGTGATGCCCATGAGGAGTAGATCACTGAAAATCTGAAAAGATTTCAGAGGGGAATGCAAGCCTAAAAACCAATGAAACAGTATGTCCGGAAGGTGATCTAGAAATAGCCAGCGTGGTAACTGTTGAGAGGTATCGCTTTCCTGGGACTGGGTTGCATGCAGTGACAGCTCTCCAGGCATGTCCACCTACCCCTCTCAGGACAAATATCCTGCAGCTTTCCAAAACAGAGCCAGTCCCTGCACCCACACTGCACAGGGATCTCCAGAGATGTGAGTTCGCCTAGAAGAGGCTGGGAAAGTGATGAGTGAAGTGAGAGACAGCTTATACCAAATTAACAGGTTTCTTACATTCCTGTTTTGACAGGAAGGCAACCAGAGCAAGAACTGGGGCTTGTGGGGACTTCAACACTTCCATCAGCTGAAATCTGTGCAGCCAACAGCATATGAAGGAACATCTGTCTGTGAAAAACTGATGAATCTACCTGGAGAATCTTGTTGGATCTTCTTGTCCCTTCAAAGCTAGGGTCCTCTAAGAGAGATAGGTTTTGCTAACACAAAGAATATCACAAGCCTTGTGACCATTTGACTTCGGCTATAAAATGCTGCCTGCAGCCTTCTGAATTTAATTTCAAGTGATAGTTTGTAAGTGAGACTCATCTATTTCGCTTTCCTAGTTATTGTTTCTTTCCTATGTCTGATGACTGATGTAATATATGGACATGTACAGTGGTGGAAACACGTTGGCATAGGCAAGTGCATCAAATCCTGAGCTCTGCAGTACCACTATTTCCCCCAGTTGAGAAATACCATGGGCAAGACTCCTTGTTTGAGCTTCTGGTGGCTGGCCATTCCTGCAGCGTTACTTTTGAAGATACAGCTCCGGATCCATGCAACGAGGTGTCTCTTGCTTAAGTTTCAAGTCTTCATGTTCAGGGAGAAAAGCAAAAAGAAATTGAGTCTTGGGAGCAGAAAGCCAAGTACGGATCCCGAAAGAGACAGCTGTTTGGAACATTCCCCCTCCCCGCGATTTTTACCTCTTTCGTCCTGGTTTTTCCGACACTGGATGCTGCCACCTAGGCGAACAAGGGAGCGGAACGGAGATGCGGGACCCCGCAACAGAGCGCTGAAAACACGCGGCAGCGCCCCGGATTCCCCTGAATAAAAGGGGGAAAGAGTGCAAAACGCGGAAAAAAGGGCTTTTATACCCAGCCAGCCCTCGCTCTGTCAGCCTGCGGCGCTGCCCGAGTTTTCCACTGGAGGGGGAGGACGAGCGAGAGGAGACCGGGCCGGAGGAGTGGGATTTGGAGCGGGGCGGAGGGTTGGGTTGCGGGAGGAGGGGGTGGAGGTTGAAAGTTGCTTCAATTTGCGAGGGGCGAGAGCCGGCGACTGCTGCGCGCCGCCTCCTTCCACTGGCTGGGGGAGCTGCCAATCCGTGTTGTAATCNACCGCCGCGCACTCGGGGCGGGAGGAGGGCGGGCAAGAGGCTGAAGAGCGGCAGAGCCGACAACGCGCAGCACCTGAACCGTGACCGCGGGTAGCAGCGGGACCGCGGGCAGCACCGGGACCGCGGGCAGCAGCGGAGCGTAAGAAGCGCGGCCGNGCCTGCGCCTCCGGGCAGCCGGTGAGTACCGGGCGGGGAGGGAGCAGCGGGACGGGACGAGGGTGGCAACCTCCTTACCTCCTGGGCACGGAGCCCCCCGACCTTTCCCCGCCGGAGGTTCGTGGGGCTCTCTGTTGGTAGCTGAGCACAGTGCAACCAGCCCCTTCCCCTACAGAGAGAGAAGGTGACAGCCCTCCCCTAGAAGCCCTTGGAGCGGAGCGGAGCCCCTACTGCCCTCCAGCCAGCCGCAGCCGAAGTTTGCCGTGACAACCTAGCTGCCCGTCGGCCCCGGAGCCCCCCCGGTGCCTCCGCCACGGTGGAGGACGACTGCGAGGGGCGGCGGGCATGCGGGATTGTGTCCGGGACTCCTCGGGGCTTCGTGTCCGTCCCGGGACTATGTAGGCGCCCTAGGAAAGCTCCGCGATCCCCCACCTCTGAGAGCGCTGAGGAGGGAGAGGCTACCTGCAAAGTCGCCGGTCGGGGTTGCTAAAACGAGAGGAAAAGCAGTGACTACCTTTGGCTGCGACCCTCAGGACCCCCCCGTAAAGCTTCTGGGGCAGTCGCGGTACTGCGCGTCTCCTTGCGCGGGTGCGCAGCGCTGCGCGCCCCGCGTCCAGCCGCCGGTCCTGGGATCCTCGGCAGCCCCTTCCCCACGGGCTTGTTGCGGGATGCTCGGGATAACGCCGCTGTTTACAGTTTTTTTGCGAGCCACGAGTGTATTTGCTAGCCGCGGCTTAATGCAGTGATCTGTCGTTCTGGTCAAGCCGCGCTGCGCTGGGCGCTCCCGCCCTTCCCGCACGGACGGAACCCGGGATGGGATGTTTAGTCGTTGCCATCGTCGGATGTGAAATTGTCTTGAGGGAAGGAGGGACGTACGCATGATACTGTTGCAGTGTTTGGGCAAATATTAGGAAATAATAAATCGAGGCTTCAGGATGAAATTAAAAAACCATGACAATTTAATCCAATTAAAATGAGCCGCTCCAGTGAACTAAATAATGTCACCAGCCTGGGTTAACTTTTGAAGTTGTCTGGCTATTGTATAAATTAGCCCAGTCGCAGCTTCTGTGAAATCTGGCTTATCGCTAGGGATTCCTAAGCATACAATTGCAAATTTTCTGAAGGACTAATTAAAAAAAAAACTTGTTTGGAAGACTGACTCCATTTCCGCTAAGTCTGACTGCACTGCCGACCCACCCTTGGCTAATGAGGTACAATATACCTTAATTTTATAGAAATGCTACTCTTACCAAGTTCTCTGATGGTGTAGCAACTATTAAACTGTCACAGTAATTAGTAAAGTATTAAGGTTTATGTTTTCCTTGCCTTAGGATAAATATACTGTGGCACTGGCAGATGGGTTGTTGGGGTGTACCAGGGCAGTGGGCAGGGCAAGCCAGGGGGACCTTGCCCAGCCCTCACTGCTGCCAGAAAGTTATGGAGAGATTGGAAAAGTAGAAGGATGGTGATTTCTTTTTTCCTTTTATTTTTCTCCTCTTTAAATTTTTTTCTTTCTTTGTGTCTGGCAGCAGCTACATGGTCCCTTAAGGCAGGATTTTGTAGACTGGCCTCTGGTAGATGCCAAATCTGCCATCACTGCAGAAGGCTGGTTGTAAGAAGAATTTTATGTGCATGCTTAAAAAAAACCTGTTGAGAGAGTGCTGTCAAGTGGGTTTCTCTCTAAATGTATTCATTCCTCTTTATTTGATTCTGTTGTTTGTTAAAATCTAGACAGAATTGTAAGGTAAAAATCTCTCATTTCTGATGAAATAAATCATCTAGGAGGTTTTTGAGCAGGGGAGGAGGGGAAGACAGACCGAGATTTTCTTTCATAAAGAAGAGTTGCCTGTGTTTGCATCATGTATCCTACAAACATCTTCTGTGGAGTGGGCTGAGCAGATGTCAAAGCTATGTTAAAAACAGACTGGAAATGAGACCTGCCCCTGAACCGGGGAGTGGCTGGGCCATGCTGGGTGTACACTTTGTGTGTCTTGACGCGGGCTCTGCTGCACTGTGACAGACCCCTAGGGGAGCAGACATTTGGGGATGTGTTTGGGACACAAGGGATGAGGGGGAGCCTAACCTGTTCATGCCAGCCTGCATGTGGTGGAAAGCATTGGCCCCATCAAAGGTGGTGGATTGCAGCCAGGGCTTCTGGGGCAGTTTGATGCTGTAGTCAGAGTGTGCAGTGCAATGTCAGATTGGGCTGCGGTTTGGTGTGTCCTGTCGTCGTCGTGGTGTCCCCCTGTCCCGTCCCGTTCTCCCCCCCGCAGATGTGGGCAGTTCACTACTCAGGCTTGGCCAGATGGCAAAAGATGTGCCTACTTGAAAGTTTCCTGGTTTGCTTTTAGAAGAGGGGAAGTGAGAGTCATGAAACTGCTGGAAAGAAAAGAGCCCTCATCAGGGTGAGGCCCAAAGTGCTTTGGAAAACTGGAATACTGGTCCTTATGGTAGTGAGAGTTAGCTTTTTTTTTCCCTTTGACTTTTAGCATCAGAAAGTGCTCAGCTGTTACTTGTTAGGTCCCACTTGGAAGAGATTGATAAACATTTCTGTTTCATCCTAGTTTGCAGCAGTGGCACAAGTGGTTTTCCAAAGCTTTTGTGATGGTCTAAGGGTCTCTGCAAGCCCACGCTTGTGTTGGGGAAACTGCTGGCTAGCAAGTTCTGTGCACAGCAGTGTTACAGTGCTGCTTTCCTAACTGAAAGTTAATTGTGGCTGTCCTCTTCTTCTTCAGTGAGGTTTCTGCAGTCTGGAGACTGCTTCACTCCAGCAATGTGTGAGTGAGGGGCTGGTTTTTAGGCTCTCAGGAAAGGAGAGCGCTGAAGTATCAACAGTAACTGGGTGGTCTTTCTGTTTCTTCTGTAAGCATCCAAGCACTGATTCGTTGGCATAAATGTAGTTATTGAAGGATGATCCAAGGGTAATATTTGGTGTATTTGTCAGAAATATTTAGTATTTAGAAACACAAAGCTATAATTTTCCTGGATTTGTTTCTAATAGTTACTTTGCTTTTGAAATTTGGAAAATTAATAGTGTGCTGGAGAGGAGGAATGTAGTAGGGTTTTTTAAAAAAAATGCAGCTAGACTTTTCAGACAGTAATTAGAGGAAAAGAGAGAGAACAAGGGCTGAAGAGATAGGAGGGATAATTTTGGATTTATATGCTGTGCCTAAGTATGTTAAATCTGCATTGTCTAAATTTCAATGAAACGTAGGGAGCTTTTTTAAGTCTGGATTTATTTCCCACCTTCCCCAATTCACGTGAGCTTTTTCCTCTCACTGTAAAGTTAATAAATATCCATCCTTTGCTGCTTGTGGCTTGGCAGCTCCTGGAATCAGCCAGCAGCATCTGCTGTGGCTGCGTCAGTCACCTTGCTCTGGCTGCTCCAATCCAACAGCTTCCTGAGCTGCTGTCCACTGGAAATCTGGCAGGCTCTGGGTTCTGCTGCCAGTCTTGTGTATTACATATGTGATGCTGCAGTGGAGCCTCCCCTTACCTGGATGCTCTCAGGAGCCACTTTTAGGGAATATATTTCCCTTCCAGGTTATCCCTTAAAATTTAAAGAACAGATGATTCTTGACCCAAGATCAAACACTGAAGTGATTTCTCTTTTTAATATCTTAGTTCCAATGCAAACCTTGAGGCTGACTTAATATTCATGCCTAAAGTGCAGAGTTGTTTTGTCTGCATTTTTTTCTAGATTCTTATCAAGGAAGTAGATGAGAGCCTCATCTTTAGGAACAAGTTGGGACAGATACCTCAGGGTTTGAAGTTGGGTACTGGGATTGTGATTCTTGGGCAGGTGATACCTCTGTGGTAGACTTGAGGCAATTGCTGCAGTTAGTGGGATAAAGATTGTGGACTCTGGAGAGGGAGCTGTAAGCCTTGGGTTTGTTTGAAGTTTTGATGGATGTAAGTCTCTATGGTATTAATCTTATGTGTAATCTTGGGATGACCAGATCAAGGCCTAATTTCTTGCCTAGCAGAGGTGCAAGTTATGAAAAGCCCCATGACAGTCATACAGCCATGATATAATGCTTCTCTTGAGGATGGTGGAGAGCTACCTGCCATCCTTGGTGGGGAATGTGGTGTTTTGAGCGGGGAGTCTTGAGCTTGGAGAAGAGCTTGTTCCTCCCTGAAGCAACTGAGCACCCTGTGGAGCAGCTAGTCGTTAGCAGAGCTCTCCATTTGCCCTGCTCTTCAGGCCAGTTGTCTTGATAAAACATCAAGAAGAGGCCTATGGGTGGCCTATATTATTTACATTGTCTCACCAAATTGACTTTTGCCATTGATCAGTTTAAACATTTTCCTTATGGCAAAGAATTGCAGGCGTCCCTAAAGCTCAGTGACTGAACAAAGGGCTCTTGTCTACTTCCAAAAAGTACTCTTTTGTCTTCTGAAAGGATTTGACTAACATTTTGAACAGACATGTGTTTGAGACTGGCAAGCTTATTCGAGGCCCTGTGTAAGACCCTCCTTGAATGTAAGTCCTAAAGGTGCTCTGTGTGCTGCCCCATTTCAGGGAGCATGCACAAACGAGGAGCAGATGAGTTGGTCCATATTCAAGTGACTTTGCTCTCCGTGTTGTAGTGAGCTTGAGAGAATTACTGTAGGCTGTTCCACAAAGAGCCTGTCGTTTGGTTGTCTTGGAGTCATGCTTGCTATATGGTAAGAACTGCTATCTGTATTCCTTTCAGGATGAGCAATTTATTCATAGGTTACATGGCACTACTCAGTGATTTGGGAACAAGATTTCTCTTGCTCACACTGAAGGATAATTTGCAATCTCTTGAGTAAAGGCTGCATTAATGTTTGACCCTGTAATAATGGCAGTTCTCTGTATGTATGTTGTTTTCTTGATTAGCTCAGCCCCGGGGGATGCTTTCAAAGGCATACTAGATAGTTAAGCAGAAATACAAACTACATGTAATCCTCAAAAGTATTGGAAAACTGATTGCAGTAGGAGAAAACACAGCATTTAACAGCTGTTTGCAACAAGTACTTCTGCACAGAGCAAATGATTTTTGTTGACATCTCAAGTAGGGGGTTCATTTAAAGTGAAATAGTGACTAATAGGGTGGTGATGAATCTATAGGACTTAGCCTTGTCTGTAGATAGACTATTAGTGTGTCATGTAAGCTCTGCAACTAAAGCCTGAGCTGGACACTTCATCTGAAATTACTATTTTTAGTTTATGTATAAAACAACTTCTTCAGAAATCTCCCTTCTAAGCAAAACTGCTTTGTTCCAAAGGTGAACTGAGTTGGGAAAGCTCAAATAAAAACCTGTTCAGCTGTGTTTGAGTTGTGTGCATGAAGATAAATACATACTTTGTACTCGTATTAATGGTAAGGAGACTAAGGGACTTGCAGAAGGTCAAACAGCCTGTGGTACATGTAGAAAATGTTCAGAAATACTCAGAATCCAGCACTGTGATTAACAACAGGAATGTGTTGTCTATTTAAATACCATGTTGTCAGATGTGTTTTGTTCCTGCTTGATTAACCATAATAAAGCATAATTTTCTCTAGAGGTGCTTCCACACTAATGGAGGTCACTTGCCACCTTTCAGATCAGTGTGAAGTGGCCCATCCCTATGTTTTGAAGTGTATTTCCGAAATGTGACTGTAATGATCTTGCAGAACAGTCAGAAACAGCAATGTTAAAGTTATAGAGGCTGAGAGGTGAAGTGTTTCTGAGGGAGAAGTTGGATGCATGATTTGTGTAGCCTCAAGACTATGAATGCTTCCAGAGAGAAATAAAAATGTGGTGTACCCAGGTCTTCCATCTCTCCTCCCCAGGTGTGTTTGCTCCTGTCCCACCACTTGTTACACAAGTGCAGGAAGCTCTTTCCCTTGGCTGAGCTGCATTAATTCCAGCTGTGGTGACTCTGAAGGAACAGCTGACTGGACGCAGCAACTGGAGGGCACAGCTGTGACCATCCAACCATTTCATCCCTTTTGACTTTTAGTGGAGTCTTGTTTGCCTTTTGAACTGGAGTTTGTAGGGAAAGACTAATAGTGGATTTATGGAGATGGTGTGTTTTTCAGGCTTCAGAGAAGAGAGATGTTGAGGAAACAGGTTTTTTGTTTGCTAGATTGTTTATCCATGTTCCCTCAGCATGTGGAGGTCGCAGAATCTGTGTGTCTCTAAAGCTGATGACCAGGTGAAAGCCTCCACAAAGCCTTTCCTTTCAAGGCTCTTCCAACAGCCAAGGATAGTTCCTTGTTTGAATGTACAGGTGTGGTGGGTGGTGTGGCATTGATGATGCTCTTGCTATTATTTACAATTAAAAACTGTGAGGGAAACAAAGTGGGAAGCTGAATATGGTTCAAAGTAATGGAAATGTGCCATCACTGGGACATCTGAAAACCAGCTTCTGTTGAGTATAAATCTGTGACATTGCATAAATTAAAATAGGTAAGGCCTAGCCTATAAATAATAATACAGTATAATTGCTGCAACAAGGATGGGCATTAAAAAAATGTTGCTGGGAAACAAGATTGACTTTTCTGTTGAAAGGAATTTGCTGAACATCCAGGTCCTGTGCTTGCTGTGGACTGCATTTTTTCCCATTTGTAAAGGCTGAATGTTTTGAATGTAACTTCTAAAATGGTATGAAATGAGACTTCTTGGAGTGTGTTTGAAAGTGCCCATAAAGACTGTCTTCCACAGAGTGTTCAGCACTAATCTTGCTTTTCCAATTCTAACTTGGAAGGGTTTTTTATCTCTTGTGTGTGTCTGTGCCCTGTATAGATCTTTATTTTACATAGATCTCTATTTTACATATATCCTTATTTTACTTATCCTTATTTACTGTGTGTGACTTTTATGAAAGACAGTATGTCTTTCAAGTGTCAACAGAAGAAATGCTCTACAGCCCATGAGAAGGAATCTCTGTTCAATGATCAGAACAAAATTGCTCTTAAAATTGTCTTCCTAATTCAGAGCAAGAAAATTAGTATGAGAGAAGGGGCTTCTCTGACTTACCTTACCAATAAAAAAACCCCCTTGAACAGCAGGTGGTCTCTACAAATTATTTTCTTCTTTTTTTTGTCACTAGTGATTTAGTTTTTCTCCATGAGTGTCGTTTGATCCTTTGCACTTCCCACAGGTACTTTTGTTTTGAGTTTTGGTGTTTTTTTCCCCAGCACAGCCTTCCCTCTGTCTTTATAAGGGGACAGACACATTTGTCACTGAGAAGTGTGGATGAGTTGGAAAATACTGTTCTAAAAGAGAAAAAAATGGGAATAATGTTTGGCATAGACCTATACGTGACCTGCTGGGCTTGGAGGTCACAACACAACTGTTGTAGCATGCAGGGACTCCAGCTCAGCTGAAACTCTGTCTATGTCATCCCTTTTGACCAAAGTGCTTTGGTGGAGGTGTCTGTCTACTGTGTGAAAACATGTCTGAGATCTCAGGAAGTGTTTGAGCATTTGTTGGTGAGTGGGATGTAGGTGAGGAAGCCCTGTGGCAAACCATGAGATCTTGTCAGCTCTTGTGGTAAGGATTGTGGTCCTTCCTGTGGCACAGCATGGAGCATCTGTTGGTGTGCAGGGAGGAGGGGTGATGTGAAGGCATTAAGGAAACAGCAACTCTGAAAACTGACTTTAGAAGATGCTCTGATACCATTATCAGCCTTATCACCAACCTATTGCATCATGTTTGGCTACCACATTGCCACTTAATGACCTGATTGTGCAGGGTTTGAGGGTGAGGAAGGTAGCTCCCATGGTCACCTGTTAAGAAAACAGATTTAACTCCTTAAATTCTGCAAGTGCAAAAGGAGACACAGTATTAAAGCCACGTATGACTGCCTGCCTTTGGTCATTGGAAGTGTTTTTCTCTCCGGTGGTTGTTAGCGCAAGCAGCCATGCCCTGTTGAAGAACAGGGCCATTCTGCCAGAGGGATCTCCTTTCCTCTGTCAAGGCTCAGGACCAGTTACAAAGAGCCTTTTTGCTGGGGTGGGAAGGCATAGATGTGCCTGTGCTAGGAGCTCCCCAGATGGAGGGAACTTCAGACCTCCAGATAATACGAGAGCATTGGGTCTCAAATGGTTGGAGATACTATTCTTAATAGTATTGCCACTTCTTGTCTGCTTTGGAACTGTAAGGGAACTGACCTTTCTTCCTTTTTGTTAACTGTGATTCACAACCTGAAAAGCTTATTTATTGTATTTATCCCTGGCTGCTTTGGGGGTTTGTGCTTTCCCTTGTGCTTTCTTGACCCTATTTCTCCCACTTAACCAACAGCCGGTGACCTGACATCTTGATGTAGGTCTTCTCTGGTGACCACCTGTAACTGGTCTTCTGCCTGATGGCACAAATTGTCAGGTACCAAATGCCAGGCAAACTTAATAGTAAGGAAGGTTTCCTGATGCTTTTTTTGAGCATCATTTTGTGACTCTTGTGTGTGTGTTAAAGTAACCTGGGCTTGTGAATAGATCTTGTGCAGTAACTATATTTTTTTTATTTTTCTGACCTCCTGTATCTGCACTGGAAGAACTTGACAGCTTTGGGTTATGACAGAAAAAATTAGTTTGTGAAAAAAATATGGTACTCGTGTAGCATAGGCATAGGAGTCTCTCTTGATACTTCCTCACCATGTTACTTCTTTCTGTTTCATATGGACATGTGAGGATCTTATCTCACCTGGTCTAAATGTGTAAAAGTGCTTAAGTTAAAGAACCCAAGGAAGACTGAGGAGAAAACTTGTACCAGAATTTGTCATTCTCAAAAAGGTGAGTAGGATCCCTTGTTTTGAAGACTGTGGTAACACAGGCAGTCAGAGCTGGCACAGTTCCTATGCAGTAGAGCAGCTCACATTGCAGTTCTGTATTGGTGATCAGATATAAACGAGGTTCTGAGGGAGGAATAGCAAGAGTATTTTGGGGATTTCTCTATGACTTCCTAGACATGCACAGAAAAAAGCTAGTATCTCTCACTCTTGTTATTCAGTGGAAGCCTCCTTGGAGCAGCTAGCTGGAGCAGCTGTACAATAAGTGGTGTCACCTAAAAGGAGAGGGGAACAAGGAAAGAGAGAAAACTGGAGGCGGACGACTCTGTATTTTCACAACCCTTCCAACAGCCAAGTTTGCTAGAATGAACTCAGCTGTGAATTTAAAGAGCTTTAAAAAAAATAGCCTGAGTTTTTAAAGATTTAAAATTCTGAATGCCTTGATTTTCTTACCACCAGTCTTGTTATGCTGTTAAGCTCCACAAATAGTGGATTTGACCCTAGAGTTACTGTTTTGGCTATGTGACTCCTTTTTACTCCTCAAAGCATTCTGGTTTGGGGTTTTGACATTGACAAATTGTAATGTACAGATTGATTTATGGAATTTTACACAAATGTGACTTGGTGAGGGGGCTGGTGGCCTCACTTACCCATTCCTTGAGGTGTGAGCCTCAGGCTGGATGGGAAAGAGGTGCATGATTAACTGTTTCATGTAGCTGGGGACAATTCTTTGGTCTTTGCCCTCCTACCATGACTGCTAGAATAGGCTTTATTTGGGAATAACCCTAAAGGCCATTAAGAGCAAGAGCTGCTACAGAGAAGAGCATCAGCTTCAGGGCTGACTGTGTTGCAGTAGGGCAGATGACTGAACTGGCAGCAGTGATGTTCCATAGCCACATGGTTCAGGGCTATAGTAAGTACCAGAGGACAGAGAGAGATTTGCATTTGAATCGCCAACTTGGCACTTTGCAGCTTCTCATCATTAATTACGGTGATGCTAATGTCATTTAGCCATACGTGTATATCCAGGGAGTCTTTAGTTAAGGGTCTGTGTGGGGCAACTCATAATTTCCCAATCTGTGCGGAGTTATGTGGTTGTCGCATTTGTAGTGCGTGACTCATGGTTGGGAAGGATGGGGTTTGGAAGTGCTATTAACTGAATGGCATATGTCAGGGACTGGAAAATGTGGGCTATTTATAATTATCCACAGGTGGAGAAGGAGGCAGTGATGCACAGTACTAGTAATAATTATCAGTGGTATAGAAGTTCATGGCTTAAGCCATTGGGTCTAATGCACTAGAAAGTATTTGATCTGGCACAGCCTTCAGATGGAGCCCTTCAAAGGCATCCTGACCTAATTTCAATACAGCAGCGTATGAGCCTTCCTCATTCCCCTAATTTTTTGCAGAAGGTTTCAGTGATAAAGTCTTCATCCCTTGTATGTGCTTGCATTTTTCCTCAGAGCATTTGAATAAAAGCAGCCATTGCAAGGCAGGTGGTAAATATAGCATGAGGCTTAACAGAAATGACCTTCAATTAAACAGACACGGGCCCATCTCCTGCACTTTGCTGTTGTCAATTAGCTTTCCTCAAGGCTTTTTTTTTTTTTTTATTTGCTGGGTCTTTTTTGTGACTGATTGCAAAGCCTGAAGTGCAGCTCTGGCTCTGTGTGGAGTAGAGGCTTCGTGTTACACTGAACTCCTGTTTCAGTGAGCAGCTCTAAAATGCAAAGCAGCTTTCAAAGAAAAGTTTTCTTGCTTTTGCAAGAAAAATTAAGTTATAACACATACAGCAGAGCTACTTTGACTTTCCTTTAAATCAAATCAGTTTTAATGGGCTTTTGTCTTCTAAAATGGGGGAAAAATCTGTTCTCCAGTGGTGGTAGGATAGAGCATTCTGCAGCGATGTGTTGTGCTCTGTGTTGCTGCCTGGCTGGGTGTAGTCTGTTTTTATTAGAAGATAAAAAACAGAGTAACCTTAACTGAAGGCTTTTAAACTCTAATCTACCAGTCTGTGTTTTCTCCTGCCGTTATCATTGCAGAGGTGGTGGGAGACCACGGGTTTCCTACAAGAAATGTTTTCTGTTCAATGTGAGGGTTTTTTGAGCAGTGCTGTGCAGTACTTTAAGTTCTTTATTTGCTCTCTGTAATCTCTTGTGTTTCCAGTTTCATTAGCCTGATTTTTTTTTTTTATTTATTTTGTTTTTCCTTTCTCCTTGCTGTTTTTGCGCTGTCAGGCCAGCCCTGTAACTGTTAGCACTGGCACTGCTCTTCAGTCTTGTGTTGCAAACACAAGATCCAAGAGCAGAAGGAACAGTAGATGAAAAACTGGGCCTTTTCTGGTCCTTTGCCCACCCTCAGGAATCTTCCTGCTTGCTCAGCTCACAGCAGGGAGGAGACGGTTGTGAGTGACTATAGCACTGGCAGATCTGTTGGGGGGTGGTGGTGGTGGTGCTGGTTTGTTGGCACGACTTAGTCAGATCGTAATTCAGAGTAAAACCTGGTAATGACTGGTCTGGTGTGGAAAAGAATTGTTGTATCAGGATACTGTCTTCATCTTCGATTCATCAGCTGTGTCTGACAGAGCTGGAGCACGTGAACCAAGCGTTTAAGCAGACGTGGATGATTTGAGCACCTCTTCTCTCATCCATTTTGCGTTTTGGAAAGTGAATGTGTGGAGCCAGACTCTGCAGCTTGGTATTTTTCTCTGCTCTTTAGATTTGCTTGGAAGCCCTTCTATTCCTCTTGCACTGGGAATGGTGGGTGAAAAGTGCTGATGCATCCAGTGCTCCTCTTCTGACCTACAGCATCACTTCAAAACTTATTTTTGTTCAAACCATCACTTGGCTGTTTAAGTGATCACTAACTGCTTCCTCAAACGGAGGGGGAGCAGGCTGAAGTTGAGACTGGCTGGACAAGTATCAGGTTGCTGACGACACTGTAATCAAGGTGACAGCTGCTTTCCTTATGCTGTACTGAAACAAAATATCCCAGCCCATTGGACAGAGCCTCACCAAGTGCATTGACCTCTTTCTCTTTCCACAAGTTGGTGGAATACTTAGCGCTGTTGTCTAATGAAATATTGGAGAACTGATCTCTTTCCATGGATACCACAGGGGAAAATGTTGAGTATGGCTATCCCAAGAGTTAAGTGTCTGTGTGTGTTAATGAACATTGTGAAGGCAGTTTCTCCCTGTGATGCTCCTGCACCTGCTGTAGGTGACTGGGAAGAGGCAAAGTTCCACGCACCACAGGGGGATTATCTGTGTCTCAGCAGCTGCTTTCTGGATGGTCGACTCTCCCTACCCTGCATAGCGAGCAGCCTATTAACACAACCCCCTTCCAAGGTATTTACACCTGCCCTTAAGTAACTATTTCTTTCTTTGGCTGCTTAAGCTGTCACAGTCGGAGATGCTCAGGAGTGAAAGAAGGGAGGTGATGATAATCTAGATGTCAGATGTTTAGGTTTACTTGCTTGGTTTTAGGTTGGACTGGAAGATCTTTAAGGTCTTTTCCAGCCTCATCATTACTATGAAACTGTGATACTTGAATTAGTTCTTGATGTGCTGTTCAGGGAGAGGCTTGTTTGAGGAGCAGGCTGTGAGAGCTCTGAGCTATATTTATACCTTGCTTCTAATAAAACTGGTTTATTTTACTGTTTTTGTTTAAAACAAAAGTTGTAGGTGCCTTGGCCACAAAAAAAATTACAAAGACACCTTACTAGGTTGTTTCCATTCATCAGGTGCAAGTGTGGAAGAGATTTGAAAGAGTGAGGTAAATTAAGATCATGAGAAATTACTAGTGCTAGGCTTTATTGTGGGACTGTGACTATAATCACCCTCTGGTACAAAGTCTTTTCTTCATGGGCTACTCTTCAGAGAAAGTTAGTCTTGGGATAAGTTTTTGGGTTGCCAGAGGCCTGCTATCAGAGCAGTTAGAGGGTTATAAGCTTTAGTTTCCTTCAAGGCAGAGCAGTCTTTTCCCAGGTACCTGCAGAAGGCTCCTTCCCTGCATGAGCTCCCTCTGTGCAGCTCTTCCACTGTCAGTACCACTGGAAAATCTCCCTTTCCTGCTTATGGAGAAGCAGGTCTGCAGGCCTGCTTCACTTGTGGTCAGTGACATGAAATGTTTCCAGAGCTCAGGGTACTCTTGGAATGGAACCAATACTCCTGCCGGGGCAAAGAAACAGGGTAGGAGATCAGATAATGAGACTGCATTTCTTGGTTTGCACCTGCTTGGTTATTTCAAAGCTCTTGGTTTGTCCTTTCGTCTCTCCTCGGTCACATATGACTGGAGTGGAGACATCACTGGAAATGTGTGTTTTGAAGCAGAGAAACTGCTCCTTAGTGAGGAAGTATGAACATCTGCCAAACAGCTTTTGTATCTCATGATTTTTATTCTTACAAGGTATGGAGCATGGGGTGTCTCAATAACAATCTCTCATGAGCAGAAGACTAAGTGATGTAGGCCATAACAGCCATGGTTGCATCCAAGGGGACTAGTTAACCTGAACTCTTGCAGGAGGATGGCTGGGGTCTGCCAAATTCCCTATCCTGCAGCAGAGATCCCACATGTCTCTGCAAAATTCTTGAGGTTTTGCTTTTTTTCTTATGTTGCAAATAGAAGCTGAAACTGTAAATCTGACCTCTTGCATGAGGTAACAGTTTCTTCCAAGGGAGAAGGTACAAACACCAAGGAAACTAAAGGGATTGTTGTTCCAATACGAATTTTTGGGGCCGTTTTGATTTATTTTTCTATAATTATTTTTAATCCTCTCCTGCTGGCAGCATAAGAGGCCCAAGAAAGCAGCAGTGTGTTCATTAGGTGTGGTGTGGGACTTGTGAAGCCTGCCCACAATGGGCAGGCTCCACTGGATGGTCATTGATTACATGCTCTGGAAATAACGCCTTCATTTTCTCCAGAGGGGGGTGTTGGAAGATTAAGAAGGAGGACTTTCAGCCCTTCTACTTATTTAAAATAATATGCTGGCATGCCAAGCAGAGCAGGAGTTGTTTTTTTTAATCCTGGGACAAACCCATGATAAAGAAACCCTGGTGGTTTGTATTTTTCTTGCATTTTTTTATGCTGGGTTTGTACGTGAAGGTGTTCACAAAAGCATAAGAAAGTGTATTTTTGGAAAAGTTGTGAAATGGATGACATTTTCTGAAAGGACAGTGTGTGTTTTGGTCAAACAAGTAAATATGTATTTTGGTAAGGAGCTGCCCTGTTGTTCCATCCTTACCATGTCTGTAATTCCAGGTGGTCTTGGAAACATTACTGATGTCAAATCCAAGTATTTCTGTAGGGGTTGTTTTTTGATTTCATGAACATTAAATATTTTTTTTATTCAGTGCTAAAATCTGAGTTGTACAGTAAATACACTGCATGTCTGGTATAGTTATCACATGCTAGGGATGAAGTAGCCCAGCACTTCGGTGTCTCAGTACTTTTTGTGGTGGAAAAGGTAGCTGAGTATGCATTTTTCTTGTTTTGTACCATTCAGCTGAGCCTGTTGCTAGCAGAACTCGTTTGCATGTTTGTATTTCTGATCTGAAGGGCTCGGCTCTCAATTAATGAAAAATTACAAACTAACCTCTACTGAAAGTTTGGTATAGGAGCTAGAGTAATCCTGCATTGCTGCTGATCATCTCCTTGGGTACAGAGGGCATTGTGAAAGTCAGGTGGAGAGAAGAGCCACAGTGTGACTTTACATGCTGAAAAGTCTGCAATTCTGTGGAAATCATCCTGTGCCTACTCACAACTGTCCCAGCGAATTACGTGTGCTTTGGAGGTAGCTGCAGCAAGGAAGGGGAGAGACAGCTTTCCCTGGAAAGGAGAAGAAACCATTGAGAAAACACACTTGCTGTAATGTTTGATTCCTTCAACTTTTTGTTTGTGATGAATTTGGGGTCTGTTACACGGAGGATGCAGCTACAATCAGACCCTGGCTATACTTTGTCCAGAGCCAAGTGAAGCACCAATGGAGAATGAGCAGGTATTTGGCACCATTGCTTCTAGCAGAGGTGCCAGGAGGTGAAGGAGTTGCCTTGTCTTGGTGGTTTGTGAGTCATTCACCTCCTCCAAACTGGTGTGTGGTCAGGGAAACATGGCAGTGTTGCAAGTAATGTGATGAGAGATGAGTGATGGTAATGATGGATGTCATTATTTGTGGGACTCTGGGAAGATGGAAGTGTCCTTGTGTAGCTCTTGTGAAAGCAGATAACCTATTTCATTGAGAGAGGCAGGACAGAGTGATAGGTTGGAGCTGACTGCCTGGGTGAAAGAATCCCTAATACCCTTAGTGGTATTTCACACCTGGACTGATGTGAACATACACAAACCAATACAGCTCTCTAGTCAACAGCTCAGTATAATGTGCAACACTGTGTCCTGCTGTAAATCATCTACTGCTTTGTTACACTCATATAGGAAGTAAAGACCCCTAATTTTAGGGGTTTATCTTTGGAAATCAACGTGATTTGGGGCTTTTAACATACGAATTAGCAAAGCTGAAGTCCATTACAATGCATGTAGAAATTTCATTCTTACTTACATGCTGAAAATTAGTATTTTATATAAGCTATTAAAATTTATTTAGCTTTTACTTATTATATATTAGCTGCTAAATATTAGTCATTCATGCCTAATAAAGAAGGTTTTCTAGGAAGCAGCTTTAGCTGGGAAGTCACCTCTCTCCTGCCTTCTCTGCACAGTTGTAGACTAAGCGATGTCTTTCCCACCCTTTGCACTTTACTTGTGATTGGAATGTTCCCTTTCAGTGCTTGTCACCAAACCTAGATGGACATGTGGGTATCTTCCCAGCACTGAGAAAGACATCAGTTCTGCAGGACAAATTGTCATAGAGGTGTTTGCTTTGCTGGGAGGACTGAATGGATGAATGTACTCAAGCTATGTTGTGATTTCTCTCTGGGAATTTAGGTGGATACAGCTGAACTTCTGAACACACTTTTCTTTCTAAAATATGATTTTAAATGTCAATATACTCATCTCTGATGAGGTGGGTTTTTTAGGACTAAACAGTCTTTGTGGATATACAAGTAAGAAGACATTACTAGAATCACAGAATCATTCAGGTTGGAAGAGACTCTTGGGGTCATTAAGTCTAACCCATAAATAAAATAAAGCATTAGACTGGGATTGCTGGGTCAGCTTTAGTGTCCAGGGATCGTAAGTCTGGGTGTCCTATTGATGTCACTTTGCAGGACACTTTGGGCCATGTGAATATACATAATGTTCAGGTAGAGGGGGCAGGATTTTCTGTGAAACATGAAAAAAACAATTCATCTATATGTACTATGACCATTTGTTGGCAAGGGCAAAACACCATTTATGTGTGAAAGCATTTTGTGTTACAAGGTGGGGTGGAGGGAAAGCAGGACAAGGGGGGCTAGAAAGAATAGGCTGGAATTGTATTGGTTGGTTTGTTAAGAACAGAGAAACTAGATAAAAACCCACCAAAAGAAAAGGTCCGCCACAAAGTCTAACTGATTTTTACCTTGGTCAGCAGTGGCCTCAGGCTGCCCTCAAACAACATCTTGGAATACACTGCTGGGTCTTTTAAGAAGAAATGATTGGAAAGTGGTATTTTGCTGATGTATTAAGTGGTAGTTTGCTGCATAGTTGCCTTGGGGAATCAGAATAAGTTTGGGACTTTTAATTTCTCAAATTTAAAGTTTCTATTGCCTAGTAGTTTCAGGATTTCCATGCATCAGCGTGATCTGCATGGATTATAGAGCTGGATTTCATTATATACTTTTAACATTTAAAAAAGTCAACACTTCTTAGCAATTGTGTTTGAGGGACACTAGATACTGCATTAATTTCTTTTTCAGTGTGTTCTGTGTGAGGTTTTATTTTTTTATAGTTTTTGAAGAGACCACAGCATATAAAATATTGAGGATTAAAAGTAACTTCCAAGGGTGTAATTAGAATGCAGTTCTCCAGCGCCTTACACTTGTTTTGTAAACTGTTGCTATGCAGCTGAATGTACCCTTTGAAAGGAGCCCTCTGTACCACCAGAGTTAATATTTAAACCAAACCACCAGCTTAAAATTGGCTACCCATTACCCCAGTTACATTAAATTAGAAACTCCGGTAATAAAGTGAAAAGGTTCTTGTTTTAGTGAGTCGCTTTCGTACCCTCAGGCAGCAAACTTATTTTAAGTCTCTTGCTCTGAAGAAAGCAGAGTTCAGTCCTCCAGCTGCACATGGCTGGCTCTTTGCCACAAAAATAGAACCCAGCACTATCCCAAATGCATAATTCATCCCATAGCTAGCAGGCATCATGCAGTATAGTGCATGGCAATGATTCCTTTGAGTGTGCCACAGGTGAATGGCAGCACCAAGGCTTGCGTGCCCATTCCCAGATCAGCCTCATCACTCCTGTGTCCAGTGTGAAGGGTGCCCTAAGGATAGTGGGAGCAGCTTGACAGCCTCGCTGGAGCATGTAGAGACCTCTGTGCTTTTGGCAAAGGCCGACCTTGCAGCCACTTAAGTTGCAGAGAAACTAAACCTGACGTTGTCTTGGTTGAATGCAAAGCAAAGACTTGCAAAATAACCCAGCAAAGTATCACTTCTACATGAAACATATCACTTCGGGCTTTACAGAACTTATGTTCTGAATTTGTTTAGGAAGCAACAGTTCTGTAAGCTTTATGATTCCATGATTCTCTATAACTGCACTGTGATGTCTGTCTTTCCTTCCCAAATACACAAACCAGTATTTGTTTCTTTCCCTCCATCACACCAGTGTTAATAGTTACTGCCATCAAAAGCAGAGAGCTAGGATCAAGGTGATGTTCACTGTTGCATACTGGAAAAGCACAATAAAAATAACTTGTGTTTAATAGCATTCTTTTCTCTGTTTTCTTCTGAGAAAAGTTTTCTGAAGCAATTCTTAATGTCCGTTAAGAAATTTGGGCTACTCTTGCTTGACTTGGTGTCAGCTGGTTGACAACAATTTACTTGGTGATAGCTGAGCTGTTATTTATTTTGCCAAGAGATACATAGACATCTATGTCTCTACTACTTTGGTTTTTAGAGGAATTGAGCAAGTATGGTGTGTCAGAAAAAAAGGCAGAAGCTTATGTGGTTTCTCAACAAAGAGAGGAAACACTTTGAGGTCTGTCCTGTACAGGTGCAGAGTGACAAACACGTAAACCCTTTCATTCATTACAGTTCCCTTCAAAGAAGATTTTTTCATAGGCTTCACCAAAGTGATTCTTTGAGGGGGGAAAAATAAAAGTGAAAAGAATAAAGTAGTTTCTTACTTGCTCACAGCTGTTTTCACCCCCTTCTAAGACCTTCCAAGGTATTTTTGTTGCTCAGTCTCTGTGCTCATAGGATGTAGGTTTGGTGGAACTTCATTTGGTTGAGAACAGAAAGTGTTTCAGTCATGCTTAGGATCCATCAGTGAATCTGGTTACAAAGAAGTGTTGACTGTTCTGTGATTATGGTTTAAGGTCACTAATCCCTAAATTCAGCGGCTGCTTGAACAGCAGAAGGGTGTTCAGAGAAGTGTAGCAGTGTTAGTTTCTCAAGTGTGTCCCTAGTGCCAGCAATGGGGTGGGCATAATCCTGCTGTCAGCTCCCTTGGGTTTGGTACCCTGAGCTCATGGCAGTTCTGTAGAACTGGGAGAGGGCTAGGGTGGTTTGAGGTTCTGCGGCTCTGCAACCAGCTGTGTCCTTGCTTGGAAGGAACTGGACTGGGTACACAGTTAGAAGCCCAGTGCTGCCTTGTTGTCCATAAGTTGTCACACTGACCCTTTCTTTCTCCCACAATAAGAATCTGGGTAGCCCTGCTGTTGGTATGTGATAGCCACGTGGGGTGACTGCTCCGTGGGGTCTGCCTATGTGCCAGAGGCCATGGCTTGGACACGGGGCTGCAGTGGCTGAAGGAAAACTAAATTGGGAGGCTTAATGATTTCAGTCATCAAGGAAGAGAGGACAACCCAATAGTTATTTCTTGTTCAGGAACCCACATCTGCTTGGGCATGTGCTTTGCTCTGCTGGATTTCAGTCTTTATCTTGCTGGCGTTTCAGATGACTGGTACCTAGCTCATTTTTTAGGACTTATCTTTTGCAAACACAGAGTAAAAATATTGTAGAGGATTTAAGTACAGGCACAGGCTTGCATAGTGTTCTAAAGTATTTTAGAACAGTAAAACAGTAAATACAAAGTGAAGAGAACTTGTATTTTCAGAATAGTCCTTTTACAGCGTAAATTTTTAAAAAAGAAAGCAAATCAGATACACTCACAGCTTAAGCACATGCTCCAAGTATGATGAGAAAGACCAAACAGGGTCCCCGGTAGACCTCCTTGTTGTGCATTCCACATCCTAGTGAAAAGACTGAAGGAAGCAAAATCCATCAAATTGCATTGAGAAGCAACGAGCGTAGCTCAGGCTGAGCAGGACACAAACACAGAGATGACAACTGGCTGCTTGAAAGCTTGTCCCAGGAACTGTTGCTTCTTTTAAAAGAAAATAAACTGCCTTCAGTATATGGAATTCATCTGCTGTGCTTTGCAGTTAAGGTCAGGAGTCCAGCTGAGGGGAAGGATGCAGGACACTGCAGACAAATGTGGGATTGCCCTCATGGAAAAGATGAACAACTCTAGAAGACAGTCCTGTATATGTGGCTCCACTTGTTTTGGTCAGCCTTTTAGAGAGGGGATTGAAATGACACAAATCTGTGAGTTTTGTCAAGTTTCCACCGTGATAACTGGAAGACAGAATGTTTCTTCTGTGCTTCACATGAAGGAAGTCAGTGGTTGTCATTGCCTGTGAATTCTGTTACTGGTCGTTCCCGAGTGTGATTGAACCACAGTGTGTATGCTGTCCCCACTTTGGACATGTAATCCTTTCCATCTCAAGCCTTCTTTGCAGAATTATTTGTGAAGAAGCACTTTTGTTTTTCTTGCTTGATAATTGGCAGTTACCTGCTCCTCTCTCCTCCTAAATCCACCACCCTGCCCCAAACTGAAACTATTAAGCAATGCAAAGGTAAGAAAAAACATGGCATCTTGCCTGTGTCTGGAGTTGCAGCCCAAGTCTGTCTGAAACCCAGGCTGTTGCTCCTGCTTGAAGATGCCACAGATCCCAAGCCAATGGATGTTTGCAAGGTCTGGAATTACACTGTAGCTGTACATTTTGGTTCAGTGTTGAGTTGGCCAGCTCATACAGGTCTAGTCTAGTAGTGCAGTGGTGGTACATGTGAATCTCAGCAGTGCTGAGTTGCAACAGAGTTTGTTCATCCGAAGCTGATGCCATGTGTGACTGAGGCTTTAATTTTGCTCTTATATGCTCACCATCCCTGGAAGCTATTTTACTAATTCTGTTCCTCTTCTTGCAAGAGAAGCTTTGGTGTCATGCCCTGTATGGATCAGGCACAGATGAGGTCTTGGGGTAGAGTACTGTGTTCACTTATGTTCCTCAAAATCTGATTGCTCTGCCCCTGGGCTGGAGATCTGATAGGATTTTGGAGACATAGCCTGTGGTGTGTGCAGTAAGGTCGTACCTGCAAAACCCATAGTCAGTTCTGCTCTATCCCAAAACCAAATCTTTCCCATTCTTCCATTTTGCCTGGCAGATGAATGTGATTAAAAATAGATCTGGCCCAGGTGGCTGAATTTCCATGTAATAGAACTTTCACCAGAGTTTATCTGCTTGGGTGTATTAGCGATGACAAGCTGCCTTGCCAAGAAGTGCTTTTATTCATGGTTTTTTTTCTGCAGTTGCTCAGCCTTTTATGTCAGTCATCTTTGCTACTAGGTGGCCTCTGCTACTGTAAAATTTGATGTACTTTATAAAAGAGAAGCTATACTGGGAATGTACAGCTTCATTACAACCTTTCTTTCCTTTTTTTTTTTCCTCTCTGCATTTTCTTGTACCATAAAGCTCAAGTGAAGAGACCTCCTTTGCTCTTTGTTGGTGAGGACTTTCTCCCATCTGAGGAGATGTTAGCAGACAGCAATCTGCTCCTGGGTCCTTACTTGACACAGCAAACCCTGGCCTGGGTATATGGTATGTGGTGGTGCTCAGTGGTATCTGCTGCTCCTGTGTGCAGTTGTGTCACCAGGGGCTGGTCTTCTGAACCTGCCTCACCAGCAGGTGAAGGGTGAAGGTGGATGGTGTCTTGGAAAGTAGGAGAAACTGGTGTGGGCTACATGGCAGCACTTTACCGGACTGAAATTCCAACAACTGTGTTTAATGCTTCACTCTTGGGGATACCAGCTTCCAAGTTGTGTTGTTGGGGTGTTTCGGTGGTGCCAGGAGTCAACTGCGTTTGTCTCTCAAGGTGTTTGTCACCTGCTTAGGTAGTCTTGAAAAAAGCAAGGTGTGCAGAAACAACTTTTCCCCACTCTTGTTTTCCAAGTCAATCTTCAGTTTTGGATCTCTTGACTTTTTGATTTGCCAAGGCAGTGTACCTCAAAACACGGTGTTTGTGAGCTTGAAAGCACAGTATAGTCTGCAGTGATGGGTTCTGCACGTCACTTCACTCTTCCTCACTGGCCTTCTGAAGGGCATGACAAGAAAAATATGTTCGTATGGGAACAACAGGATTTTACCTCAGACCTGTATTTTTCACTCACTTGCATAACTTGCCTCAAACTGCTCAATTTTATAAAGTGTATGCATCATACGATGAATTTTTCTGGGTTTATATCCTTATATTATGTATTGTGTAATTGTAATTTTCTTCGGCATCGTGCAATACCGAATGAGCATTCCTCCTGCTTCTTGAAGCATCTTGTCTTTGTTAGTGTATAGTGTTTCTGCAATTCATTAAGCATTGTAAGAGTTTCTTCATAGTGAATGAAAGAATTGCAGGTATTTCAGGAATTTATGAATAGCTATTTCATAATAGGAGGCTAATATGAGTGAATCTTTTTTTTTTCCTGGTACTCTGAGTTTCAAGAGAGGTGAGTACTAAGAGCTCAGTGTTACGGCCTCCTTGCTAAAATTTGATACTTCAGCTGTGCAAAAGAAAACTGTAGTCTTCAGTGAGATTGCAGAGAGATAAAAATACAGTTCTGCACTGTGTCAGAGTATTTCTTGCCACAGCACTGAACAAGAGCACTAAGGTCTCTTTATCTAAGCAGAAGTGACAGCAGTTGCCTTCAGCATGGCTGAGAGCTAAGGTAGAAGGAGGGACAATTGAGAAGTCCTATTTGAGTGCCTATAAAAGTAAATAACTAAATTACTTGCAAATTCTACAGTAGGATGCTCTAAGTCTGTCATTGGTAAGGAGCGTTAAATAATTCTGATTTGGAAGGACATCTTGGGATGACTGTTGTACCTTTCAGAACAGTAATTCTGCTAGATTTGCTTTGCTCTGTGGAGTGAATTGTGGGAGCTGCTGTGAGAGCCCTTCAACCTTAATGCCTTCCTTTTAGGAAGTGGTATTGCTAATGGGAAGTTGTACAGATTAAGTTATATCAGTGCCTGGTTTCTATCAAACATCTTGGCAGGAATTGCTGCATTCTTTGTTAATAGGTTTGGTCCTCTAATGCTGTCTTGTTCTAAGCACAGTGTCAAATGAGATGCTGTAGCATGACTTTTGTTTCATGACTGTACTTAAAAGTATTGCCTTTAAATCACAGAGCCTTATTGTACTCCAGTTTACTTATGTTTAATCTTTAAGCAGAGATTCCCTTGAGCTAGGTACTCGGTTTTACTTAAAGCACATCATAAGAAAAGTATCAGATGTGGATGATTGTTTAATGGCCATGGATTTTCACAGTATAATTAAGGTTAATGTTTTCCTAAACTTATTTACTTTTGTATCTTTTTCAATTAGTGTCCAATATAAAAGATGTGTTTGTAGGCTACCTCTAATCTTTTTATAAACTTATTTTTCAAATGTGATTTAATTATTTCTGGGGGGTGAGGGGCCAGGGAATAAAGCACTCTGGTTTGGTTTCAGTGTTTCAGCAACCTGTAACATCAGAGGGATAGGATAAGCTAAAGCCTGAGTTTAGCTATACTTGCCTTTTTCTACTTTTATCAGTAATGATCAAGAACAGGTTTCCATGAAGCAAAGCTGCTTCTTCTAAGGGCAGTAACTTTACCTTGTGCTGTGGGTTTAATGCGCACAATTTGGTTTCATTACATGGGATGGAGAAGGGGCATGTCTGTTAATAGTTCCAACAAAGTAAAGATTGTTCTCTCGTGTTGTCACAAGCAGCCTCAGGATTTTGTTATTGGGGAAGTTTACCCTATAATAAGTAAATCTGAGTTTATGCACAGTGCCATTTTGAAAATAACACTTATTCCCTACTAAAGTAAGAGATGGTTTTAATGGCTTGAGATGATATCAGCAAGGCACAGACAGATCTTCCCCATGTATTTGAAAACATTCAGATGATGTTTTATTTCACATAGGAACAATGTTAATTGCAGATAATTTGGAGTTCATTGAGCAAGTTTAAACTGGGAATAGGTTTTCAGCCTTAAAAGGGCGGACCATATGTGGAGCATGCATCTCGCTCCGACTTGTAGTTACGCATGACTGTTGTTGTTGCAGTAGCTACGTTTCGTGTGAAATTCAAGGAAATTTAGAAGTATATGCAAGTTTTCTAAACCAGATAAAGATTTTTAAACCCCTCTGTGTTCCCCACTGCCTGTGTTTTGATCCTCAAGCTACTGTGAGGAGTTTGTGTATTGTTTTCTGTTCTTCACAAGAGGTACTTGTATTTAAAAGCGATTAAAAGCCCCTGTGGGAATGCCTGTTCTGCAGGAAGCTGTCAAGGCTTTCTAGCTGTCAAGGCTTTCTAGCTGTGCAGTATTGCACGGAAGTTAAATGCTCACATGTTTAACTTAATCACGGATCTCAGGCACATAAAGGAATTAAAATTTAGGACTTGCCCTTCTTTGGTGGTGGATGGATTTCGTGAGGACTTTTTTGGTGCATCTTATTTACACAGTTTTGGTGATTGTTTTCCTCAGAGTTGTCTTTTTTCTTCCCTAGAGTTGTTCAGCAAAATGCCTATTTTTAATAGAAATGAGTGCAGTACGTAGGACACTCATGCATGTATTTATTAATTTTTTTATTACCTGTAGAAATTACATTCTGCATACTGTGGTGGTGTGTGTGAGTAGTCAGTCTGATTTATGGTTCAAGAAAAATACCATTGCTAGTGGTTTTGAGAACCTGGGAAGGAAGGAAGGCAGTAAGTAGTCTTTCTGGTTAGCTTTCAGTGGAGTGTTCTGAAATGCTTGGCCTTCAGTCAAGAGAACAAAAGTTCTCTTGTTGGTTTATGAGGTTTTGGGGTGTGTCTACACCCTAAAAATGTCATGGTAGCATTTATTTTGGAAGCTTTACTTGGGACTTTCATCAACACNATAAGACATCAGCCCTGGTAAATCTTGCCTGGACCTGTCCTTCTGGCTCTGAAGAAAGAATAGGATGATCACTATGATTTTCTGCTAATTTCTGTAGAAATAAGGCTAATAATCTGCACAATGAGAAACTCTGGAAGTAAGGTGTTTTAGAAAGGCTGGTAGTGCTTCACTCTGCTGTCCTGGACTGCCCATATCATGTAAGATCGTGTTCACAACTGCAACCTGCAAGTTGTTTTTAATGCCCTTTAAAGACTTGTCTTGGTTTTGCAAAGAGACTGTGTGGCTGAGAACTGCTAACACAGCTACTTGTAGCTGTGTTCACTCACATCACAGTACAGCTTGCTCCACATCAGAACATTTTCCTGAGCCCTGGTGCTGGAGGTACAGCTGATATGACATGATCGAATCCCATGCTTATGTGTACAGGCATAAGACTAGTAATTACTTTCTGTGTATTTGTGGGGCCCAAAGCTGGTGTAAACACTGATCTCTCACTGTGGGGCTAGGGCAGCTTAAGCCAGTGGAGAAGGGTGCCGTCGTCTTTCCTTCTGTGCTTTTAGCTTTTCACATGGCAAAACGGAGAAGGATTGTTCCTTCTGGAAGAAGCTGTAGCTGCCTGCGCTCCCAGTCTCTGACTTGGATGTGGCAGAGGATGAGGGAATTTAGTAATCCTTAGGAGAGCTCAGCAGGCTGCTGTGTAGCTCGGGCCTGCTCCTTCACTGGCGGAGGAACTATTGCTGCTTCTCAGGGTCTTTCCCACAGCAGCAAGGGGAACCAGTTAAAGGAACTTTACATTGTGATGAGGAAAGCAAAGGTAGGAGTTCTTGTTTTCTTGGTTTTCTAGTTCAGAAAAATTATCTAATCATACAGTCATTAGGGATCAGAAAGGACCCCGAAAGATCATCTAGTCCAATCCCCCTGCCACAGCAGGACCACTTAGACCAAGTTGCACAGGAACACATCCAAGCAGGCCCCAACATCTCCAGAGAAGGAGAATGCACAACTCCCCTGGGCAGCCTGTTAGACTACAGTTCCAAATAGAGGTTAGCTATTATGAGAACACTAGCTTTAGTAAGCAATCTTGTTTTCTCCTCTGAATTTACCTATTAGAACTTGAGATATCTGATTTAAATAATTTTGTTTTCAGCTTGCAACTTAGATTGAGCTAACAGATTTCTTTTCAACAGAACCCATCTTAGAGTTGTGTTACAAAGATGCTTGTGTTGTTCTCACTTCTATAAGCAAAAAGGTTATTTAAATTAGCTTTGAAGATTTGTAAACTTTGTGGTTGACATTTTTAGTTAAAAAAGGCAATCTGGGAGAAAAAATTCTTGAGTGTAATTCCTGTCTCCCATGTAATCATCTTGCACACATGGAATGCAGGAGTCTGTTGACATCTGCTGTTGTGAGTTGTTCTGAAGATTTAGCCTGGACCTTGTTATCCAGAGGGGTTTTTCTAGGTGTGGGATAAGTGGACTCTGAGAAGACCTGTTGGGTGGCACCCTGGAGAGCACTTCGAAGCCCTGCCATGCAGGAGTTACTGTCACTGAAGGGTGACAAGCCAGGCTTTATTCATTCACTTCCTGTGTGTAGAGTGTGTGGAGGTTGAAAAGCTGAGCATTCCAGACATCTGCACACCCTTCATTCAGCTTCCTTTGTGTTGTGTCACAGACCAGGCCCTGATTTGGAGAGAGCCGCCTCCTGCCTGCAGGTGCTGCCCTCCCTGCTGTCCTCAGAGAAGACAAATGATCCCAACTGCCGTTTGAGATACCTGCTGGCCCTGGTAGTTCCCTGCAGCCCTGGAGGGTAGGACAGGACCTGCAGGAGGCACATGGCCATCTTGAGCAGGAGCTCAGAACATAGCAGGGTGGCTGAGCTATCCTAAGCAGTAGTACTTACCTATGATTAGGAAGCTCATCAGAGCTCCCCTGTCTGCAGTGACTAGATTTCCAGTGCTTATAATGGAATTTGGGAAATGGAGCTCAATGCAAATACCTGACTGAGTGTAGGTGTCTTTGGAGCTGGATCCCTCACAGGCCCTTGGCTCTCCAGGAATGAGTTTGCAGTTCTCCATGCTGATTTGTGCTTTCTCTCTTTTACTTTTTGTCTGTCTCTGATGAACTGTTGGTGCTTGGGGCCTGAAAGCATGCTGGTATCCTGGAAATGCCTCTCAGACATTACCTGAAAAGTTGCTTTTGTGTAATTGTCTTGTTTTGTTCTAGAATTGTTTGTTCCCATAGCCTCCTATTACAGGAGGACAATACGTCCCTCTCAGAAGGTTTTCTGAGCCAGTGTAAGGTAATTTCATCTTGCTGACCAGGATGCCATTGTCTGTAAGTGCATTATATGCAAGTGTCCTCAAGGGGGTTTCATACTGTGTGGGCATTTATCAATAGTCTGGGTCGAAAGCGAAAAGCGAAGAAGGTAACACAGGAATAGAGAACTGAAGTGCTGTCCTATGCTGAGGAAATAGGTCCTTATTGTCTGTAGGTAGAATAGATATATGACTACCAGAAATGTCAAGCAGATCTCACGTTTACAGGCTGGCCTTAGATCAGTTTTTCTGCTGTTCTCTAACTGATAGGTATACAGTGCTTTTTACACAGAAATGTGAATTTTGAACTGGTTTGACTGGTTTCTGTCTCACTGCATGACGAATGTGGGATGTTTTGTTTGAAGCCTTAATAGCTTACACTTCATTCTTACCGTGCATGAGAAAATAAAGCACAGAGTCTCCAGGTTTTACAAACCATTACATCTGTCATGGGCTAAGGCTAGGCTGGTCATGAGATGAATGACAAATGCTGTCTATTAGCCTCTCTCTCCCTCCCCCTGAAAGAAGAGAAGGGAAATTAAGGAGAGAAACTTAGGGAGTGGAACAGCAAAATGCAAGAAACTGTAATGGAAACAATGATAGTATGAAATGTGTACAAACCTAGTACTGAACCTGGACCCCCTGGTGGCAGTTAGATCACAGTCATCACTGATGCAGTTGCTGGGAAATTCCCAAAGTGGACTCAGCAAGCGACAGGATCCAGATGCAGGAACTGGATTCAGGAAAGTGCAGATTGGGATCAAAGGCAGAAACAGAGTCCCCCTTGGATACTCACCATTAAAGATGAGAAGCAAGCACAGGATGAAAGGGCCAAAGAGAAGAGGACTGACTCTTGTGGTCCCCCAGCTTTATTCTTGATGCGACGTATGTGAGATGGAACACCCTGTTCATCAGTGTAGAGTCATCTGTCCTGTTTACTTCTCCCTGCAGGAGCAGCCTTTCACTGCACCCCAGCATGGCCCACAAAATTTATCAGTGACTGTGGTCTCCCTAGGAGCAAATCTAAACAAGAGCCTTTCTGCGTGACAGCCCTTGGTGGTAACTGTGAACATCGAGTGTTATCACTTGTAGAAGCAACCGCTGTCTGCAAAAACATGCTGTTAACTGGAGAAAGTGCAGGGACTTAAGAGAGACTGAGCTGAAAGTCAAATCACTGAACAGAATTAGTCCTGTTCTAACTCAAACGAAGACAACAGCACAAGTGTGAATAATAATGTACCTTGTGGATGTTGATTACTCTGTTGTAACGCAGCTACTGGTTTCCACGCTACAAAGTGGAGTGGACAATCTTTTTTTTAAAGCCTGAGGTTCAGCATGCTTCCTCTACACACTTGATAGCACTGAGAAAGATCTGGTAACATACATCAATGTTACCATGCATTTAATGACTGCACAGGGCAGAATCAACAACTGCAGGAGAGCTGCAGTGCTGCATTTGTGGAGCAACGTAATTTCTGTAGTAGTCACTAGGTGACTACGCAGCATGAGCAGCATGAGAAGTCAAAGATGTACGTGGAAGGATGCTTTTGGCACATAGTACTGTGCTAGTTAGCCAGCAGGATTGGTTTTCTATACAGCTGGGTCCTCATGCTTACTTGCATGACAGTGGTGTCTGGGTGCTTGTGTACTTCGGAGCTGAAATAGATACTGTTGTACATGGGCAGAGACATACAGCTGCTTCTTGCTGGACGAACTCAGCAGTCAGGAATTAAGGCTGCTGCTGCCTTTTTTTCCCTTCCTTATAAACTGTCCAGTGCAGTTCAGTACCCACTGTCCCAGTTCAGGGACGAGTCACCTACTGGGTTGGGTTGTACCATGTCATTATAAATAAACACACATCTCTTACTGGAACTGACAGCTGCAAAACTATGGAGTTGTGGCATTTAGGGTTTTTTTAATGCATCTTACAGCAGCACTGAGGTACTGAGGTTTCTTTCTGGAGAAGATAAATATGCTGTTGTCACAGCAATTATTCCATTGGAAAATGCAGATCTGCTGGCTTTGCAGTGTGCCTCCGGTGTTTTATTCCAAAACCCAGTCAGACCTACTGGAACCTGGATTTATAGGTGCTATTTCAGTCATAGATGGATTATTTTTGCTTAATGTGTTGGAAGGGCAGCTCTTACCTGCTAACTGTTGAATCTGAGCTCAGACACAAAATCAGGAATGGGAACAGTCCTCTGAAGTGTACCTCTCTAGGAGGACTTCTTGGTCCTAAATGTAGCTACTCTGAATTGAAGTTAGGTGCCAGAAATATACTGTGACTTTGTCTCTCTGCCTCTTTAGTCTCATCTGACAGTTCCACTGTATCAAAGCCCTGAATTGGATAATCCAGCAGGAGGCCAGAGGGCTCAAAATTACAAGTGAAGTCTATTTGTAGTGATTATGCTAAATGTACAGAGAGATCGAGATGGAAAGGAGCACTGCTCTTCTCCTGGGCAGCTTGTCCTGACTGGCCACCACACCTGGCACTTGCCAGAGACTTGAAGAGGCAAGAGCTGAGTTTAAGGTAGTTGTCAGCTGGAAGGTGGGCTATCAGCAACTAAGAACCCTATTACAAAGAACTGATTTCACTTTCGCTGCATCTAAACCAGGTGATGTAATGTGTTTGCATTTGTGGGATAGCCTGCCCACTCACTCCAGATATAGGAAGGGGCTCTGCTGCGTGGAATCCTGGGTTTGGGGAGGGGATGAAGGGGTGAGCACACGATGGATGTTAGTCTTATGCTTTATGTACGGTGTCAGAGAGCACTGTGCAACAAGCTATAAACAACAATAAAGGAATGTGAGACGGTTTAGCATTAATCCCCTCTGGAATCTATCTCTTGCGTAAGAGGGATGGCCTGGGCCTCTGGACATCCAGCTGGGGAAGCGGGGTAATCCGGGCGTGACCCCATCACAAGGTGTGCTGAGCCTCTGGGAGCTACCTGTCTTTAGCTCTGGCCACAATCCAGCCTGGCTCTCATGCCTGGGCCAGAGTGCCCACATGTCCTTCTTGGCCTTCCAATGCTGAAATGAAACACTTGTACTTTTCTTCAGCAGGGATGTCAACCACTGGCATTCATCGCCTTTGCTGGCAGGGTCTCGTTGCTCCAAGAGCGAGGAACACTTATGCCTTTATCAGAATATGTCAACACAGATTACTCTGTTAGAAGAAGTAGGGCTCTGAGTCCTCAGTGCAACAAGCGTAATCCCACAGTCATTACAACATCAAGCAACAAGTCTGAAAAAGATGTTGAGTTTGCTGTTGCTTGGGATGACTTCAAGCTGGAGCAGCCAAGCTGCATGGGTGGCACAGGACCACAGCTACAGCCTATTCTCTCTTCTGAAGAGCTGATGTTTCAGAGTAGGGGGCATGAGTGCTCTGATGGGATACTTTGTTTTGTTTTGGCTAACAACTGGGGTGTTTATTGCAAGGATGCATTCAGAGGAGAGGTAACATGGCAAATATCTGCCATAACTGGAGGTTTATGGTATTTTCTGTGCTTTGCTTTGAAAATACCAGCCAGGTAATGCGATATGTGTATTGGGATAACTGTAAATGAAGAGTGAATTTGTGTATAGCACTGCAGTATAAAGAGTGCTTGCCCTGGACACTTTTCCTGCTGCTTGCCCGAGAAGCAGCAATGGAAGCTCAGTGGTAAGATTGATTACTCGCAGATCTGAGCAGCAACTGCAGACTTTTTTACTGTTTAAACACTGCTTAATATTAAACCACTTTTATAGTGTCCTGGAAAGGCAGATGTCCACTTAATCTCTTTGGCTTCTTCAGTGCTGCATAATGTAATGGGTGACAACCTTCTCCAGCAGAACGGAAACCTTCAGCTGCTTGATCCAGTGGAGGAGTCTCTTCTTAGAGACTCCTTTGGTGAATGTGAGCTTTAACTTTCAGATGGTAGGGCTGATTATCAATTGATAATAGGGTATGATATATCTTGGGATATATAGAATGTTCTATATTCTGGTTGTAACTCAATAGTAGGATATTGAGTTGTAAGATAGAATAAGGCGTAGAAGTTGTGTGAGGTATCCTAAATTGAAGTCAAATGAATTAATTCTTTAATTTAAATCCTAATTAAAAAATTATTTGACTTGACTTAAAGAAAAGACAAAAAAGCAGTACTGGTGCAGCCTGTCCCTGAGCACGCAATCTATACCTGCTGTGACTCAGTGGTCAAATCTTAAAGTGCCACTTTCTCTCTTTACATCAGCAAGTGCTGAAGAACTACAGTTGGCCACTAGAAACCCAAGCACTTTCCATTTTGTGGGGAACAGCACACAGTCCTCTTTCATCCTCACAAAATGGGGTTTTGAAAACCCAGGCTCTGTTGGCTGGTCAGCACTAGCTGGATCTGCTGCAGAGCCAGCACAAAGCAACTGGGAGCAGCTCCTGTCCAGCAAGTGCACGTCTAGGGACAGTTCGCTGGAAACCTTTCCTCGGCTTTTTGATGAAAAAATGAGCAGTTTTAGCTCTGAATGCAAAATAGCCCTACTGGGAAAGCAATGAGGAAAACACTGCATTGCCTGTAAAGGTGGGCTGTGGCTTGCCTCAAGGGTCTCCTTTGGCTCCTGATGCCCTTTGCTGCCGCCTGATGCTGGCAGCTGCCAAGCTGATGCATGTGAGGAGCTTTCTCAGCACCTGGAAGCTGCTTGTGCTGTGGGCAGCAGCACAGGTAGGACAGTCGCTTATGTCTCCCTCCTGCTCCATGACCTGCTATGTAAGATGGAGTGACCTCTAAAGCAGATTTCAGTAGTATTAGGCTTGCAGAATATGACTTGCTCTTTCTTTTTAAAACTGTAAACAAACTGATAAAGGGCATGGTGTTTGCAGAAAATAAAAGACTTAGTCCTAGCTTTCCAGCAGGCTTCATGGCAATGAAAACTCAGGTGTTATTCCACAGCTTTCCACATGTTTTGCAGGGGTTTGTGTCATTTAGTGCTGCTCTTCATAACCACTCTTTCTCCACCCCCCTACCCCCTCTTCAAACTACTTTGAAAAGAATGAAATCGAGGCTTATTAAGCCTTTTGGTTGCATAACAGGCTGTATCCGAGCCATAAGCCAGTGGTAATCTGCTCTCCCTGCCGATCAGAGGCTTCCCCAGGGGACTGCAGCACAGGTCTATATGTGCACACACATAATTAATGGAGGCAGGACAGCTCCTGCCACATATTTTGCTGGACGAGTATCATCAGTTTTTGTGGGATGTGTCCATCATGGACTCACTTATACAAAGAAATGAAATGAGCTGATGACTCTGCTTTGTCAAAACACCAGTAGCTGTTGTGTTGTTCTTCTGCCTAATGGTCTTTGTTTATCGTGTCATTATGAAGTTGAATGAACTTCTGGATGACTTCTAGGAAGATGCATCAACTACTGACATGAATTGAGTTTTCAGCAGAAATGATCTTCACCTTCTCAGCTCACTAATGATTCCTGGTTGTCATCTGCCTTCATTCAATTAGTGTCCCTGAAAACGGCATGTGAAAGCATCTTTCTGATCTCCACCATCTGGTCAAAGCTGGTGAACAAATGCTGCTTGCCATGATGTGCCATGTTGCAATTGCCTCCTTACAGCTGTCTTCCTCAACATGCCATAAATAGATGCCTCTGCTTGTGTCTGTGGGCTTGCAGAATTGTATTTATTGACAAGTTCTTGACCTGATCTGCTCATGTGTATTGTTTGGAAAAAAAAAAAGCAGATTTACAGACTACATGCTCTTCCCAGTGAGAAGAGGCTTATTCTTGTCCAAAACGCCAATTTGAGAAGAGTACAATGCAAATAGAGTATTACTGTGTGATAGAAAACTCTTCTACACTCTACTAGAACCACATCAGACACCCGCCTCTCTAGCTGTGCAATGTCTGTGTCAAAAATGGCTTTACATTGCATTGCTCCTATTTGAAACGCATCCCTTGACTGTTCAGTTTCCTTATACACATGTAAGTGTACTAGTAAGTTGTAAAACTGTCCTGTGTTATTGTCTTCTGGCAGATCTGAATGTCAAGCTGTGTGGTCCCCCTAAGCAGAGTCTTCACACCTCCCTTTTAGTAGCTTTTTTAGCCCCCAGGACGGTGAACAGCTTTGTGTAAGATTGTTTCTGTTGAGCAGGTGACCTCTGTTACACCTCAGCTGATGAAACCCCTTTTTGCTAGTTCCATTTCCAAGTGCCAAGTGACCCTTTTACTGAAGCAAACAGAAGCAGTGACTAAGAAGCTTTATAGTCCTTCAGCTCAGCAACCTTTTTATGGCTTGCAGAGAAAAACCCTCTGTTTGATGAATTAAACTTTTGTTATGAATCTGGGGATCGCCTTGTAAAGTGCAATGGCTTTGGACATATCTGCAGTGAAACCTTAAGAGAGTTTGTCCATTTGATTGGCACCTATATGGAGCAGATTCTGAGCTCTTTTAAAAAGCATTACTGTCAGAAATGGTGGAAAACATTGGTGCTTTATGTAGAATAACACAGGGTTGGCAGATTTTTACCAACACATAACCGTGTTCAGTAGCATAAAGATGCCAGTACTGAATTAATTGCTTCCATAAGATACTGCTTAAAGGATGTTTTGTTGGTGCTTGCAAAGTTTACTGAATTTATAACTTGAAGAAATCTGTTCTTTCTATTCCCTCCATGAGGTACAGGCTAAAGAGGGGAATAGAAAACTTGATCTAACACACAAAACTAAAATAACACTAGCAGAAATTTTGTGGACTCAATTACATCAGTCTAAATCTTTGTTACTCTTCTCCCTGTGCAGTTTCCTCTATATGCCTTGGCCCTGAGCTGACAGTCTTATTTATGAAGTGTGATATAGAAGTTGGTATCAAATCTAGATCTTTCTGTGCCTGTGTGGACTGTCAGTTGAGTACATTGTGCCCTTGGATTAAACAGTGTAGGTCTCTATAGTTCTGATGACACCAGGGAATAGTAGGGGTCACTGGCCACACAAACGTTCATGATCTGAAACTTCAAAGTAAAGGAGAAGCAAGAGTTGTTTCCTCAAGCAGTACCACCCCAAGTTCCTGTGCAACTTGATCTAGGGGATCCTGCTGTGGCAGGGGGATTGGACTAGATGATCTTTCAAGGTCCCTTCCAATCTCTAACATTCTGTGATAAACAGTTTTGATAAGCAGTAAAGTAGAAGCATAGATGCAGCTGCTTCACTGTAGCTATTCATAACCTACAGTCCAAGAAAGACTGCTGTGCTAGCACTGGCCTTCTCTGTTGATACTTCCAAGGCTTAAGTCTGCAGAAGACCAGATTACGTTTTGATATCACAGTATCACAGTAATGATGAGGCTGGAAAAGACCTTAAAGATCATCCAGTCCAAGATAAAACTAACTGACATCTAGATCATGCCACTCAGCACTTCATCCAGCTTAACCTTGAACACCTCCAGAGACGGTGACTCAGTGGGCAGCCTATTCCAAAATCTGATCACTCTCTCAGTGAAAAACCTTTTCCTAATGTCAAGTCTAAACCTCCCCCAACTGAGCTTAAGACTGTGACCNCCAGATGCGGTCTAACCAGTGCCAAATACAGGGAGAGGTTAACCTCCCTCTCCCTGCTGACCACACCATTCCTGGTACAGGCCAGGATGCCATTAGCCCTCTTGGCCACCTGGGCACATTGCTGACTCATGCTAAATTTGCTGTCCACTAGTACCCCCAAGTCTCTTTCTACCTGAGGACTCTCTTTAAGAACTCCATTCCCAGCCTATAGTTCTGCCTGGGGTTGTTATAAACAAAATGCAGAACTCAACACTTAGACTTGTTAGAACTCATCCTATTAGAGTCTGCCCATCTCTCCAGTCTGTAATAGTTCCTCTGCAGGGCCCTCCTACCCTCCAACAGATCAACAGGGGCTCCAAGCTTGGTGTCATCCTTAAATTTGCTCATGATGGATTCCAACCCATCATCAATACCATCAATGAAGATGTTGAACAGAACCGGACCTAACACTGACCCTTGGGGGACACCACTAGTAACGGGTCGCCAACTAGGTGCGACACCCTTTACCAGCACTTTCTGGGCTTGACCATCCAACCAGTTCCTGACCCAGCATAGAATATTCCTTTCAAAGCCCCTTGCTGCCATCTTCACCAGGAGTATGTCATGGGAGACTGTGTTGAATGCTTTACTGGAATCCAGGTACACTACATCCACAGCCTTCCTCTTGTCAACCAGTTGAGTATGTGCAGATACCTGTCAGGTTGGAGTTTGCTTTTCCTACTATGCCACAGCAATATGATCCTCAAGCTGAAGACCTTTATCTGATAAGAGATTTGAAAATAAAGCAGAGTGGTTAGTGTTTTAGTTTGAAGTATTCCCTTCCTCACCTCCCAAGCTGATGTGTATGTTTATATGTTTACGCATATGCCTATGTATATAAAAAGGGCCAAAAAGGTGGTGGTGGGGGGAAGGATGAAAATCCAACAGCACTTTGTTTAACAGCATTTGCTCTGTGTGCAGTCTGCTGTACACTGACATTGCTCCCTTTCAGGAGGTCACATAGGTGTGCAGGCAGACTGCGGGCAGCAGGGCAGTGGTCTGTATGATATTAGAAGTGCATCAAGAAACAGGATAAAATAAAAAGGGAACTTGACAGACTCCTTTTTGTTTTCTGATTAGTACCTCCCCATTTCTTGCTGTATTGTAAGTAGTGTTTTAGCAATAAAACAGACAAAGGCTAACAAAGAGACCTGCTTGCTGGCAGAAAGTTGCTTAAAATAACTTGCTGAGGATAAAGAGGCTGCTCAGGTCAATAATGCTGTGAAATCCTCAATGTGTAACAGCTCCAGGAGGTTTTGTGGGCATATGGATTTCTAAAAGCTTTAGACCGTTGATAAGGCAGTAAAGATTATAGAGAGCTGCTAACCTTGTATTGTTGGTACTGGAATCGTTTTATGAAGATTCAGAACTTGGCTATAGAAATACTGAAATCTTTGTTCCCTTCAGCAGAACTCTGATCTAAAGCATGAATGCTAGAAAGGAAAGGTGGTTCTTTGTTAGCAGGTATTTAATACTGTTAAGTCTTTGTTGTATTTTACTCTTCAGTCAGATCTCTGACTGTTAAAAATGCTGTCAAATAACTCACCTGCTTTTCTTTCCTTTAAATCGAGTTAAGCTAATTGATAAATCCACTGTAATTTAACCCTACCTTCATTGTGAATCTTTTGTTTCTTTTTGTTCTTGTTTTGCACAGCATAATTTTTAAGACATCAGTCTAAGGTGATGAATATGAACCTTGTTTCAGCCAGTTTCCATTAAAGGTAACCACCCATGATAAATGGGAGAGATTAAGTTATCAGTTCATTAGTCTTTCAATTAAATCAGCAACTTTCTTGTCAGTGCTTTAACCTGAGAAGTTGTAATATGCTGTTTGAAGCTGATTCCTTATGTAATTCCAGTGGAAACTTTTCTTTTGAGAAATTCTTATGCATTCAGCTTCAGAGGTGTTTGATCCGTGTTCTGTCACATCCACGTGCAAAGCTCATGGGGAGGGAATAGCACAGGGGTAGGAGAGAAGAGATGGGGTTGTGATGGAGAGAACAACACCTGTAGAAGAGCAGGTGTCAGGCCTTTCCATTGCTTGTGGAGTAACCTTTTCATTTGAGTGTACTACTTGGCATGTGGTTTCCACTGGATGGTTTCTGTGTACATTTGTGGGGTTTTTTTAAGAGCAGATATATGTTAGATGGTTCTCAGGAATCTGAACGTTTTTTATTTGTTATGGTGTGTGGAAGTGTCTTAGAGCAGGTATAAAGGCTCAGAGCAAACGGCCTTGTTGGGGCTCACCACTTTTTCTCTTGCTGTGCAGTGATACAGGGTTCACCATCTGCGAAACTGTGTGGAGAAAAATTATAATGCAACTGTGAACTCTGTTTATCTTCAGAAGCTGTCCCCTGGATTCCCTTGCCCAGTCCAATGCTGCACTGCAAGTCCCAATGATCTATCAGGACAGTGAAAAGACAAAGGGAGAGTAGGAGAGAAAACCTTTCCTTCTTGCCTAAACCCTACCAGACTAGAGAGTTGGCTGGTGCTGCAGACAGCATACTGTCCCCTCCACCCCAGCACAACCTGTCTGCCATTTCTGGCTGCATAGACAGCCAGGTTTACATCAGAGACACACAGTTCCATCTCCCTGGTAGAAGGAAGTTTGTTGTGCCTGAAGGGCAGCATACCAGACAGAAGTCTGCTGCTGAAGCCACGTAACCTATAAACGCTGCCATATAGCTGGTGTCACTCAGCTGCTTTTATAGAAGTCATTAGAGTGATGTTTTATGCTATCAGAAATAAACTCTCTTCTTCAAGTGTATCAAAGAGGAGATGAGCCTTTGGAGCAAAACTTCAGTAAGTCAAACAGGAACAGATCAAATCCAGCAACTTAAATTTGTAGACCAGTGAGATGAGTGGGAGTTGGCTTCTGGAAACAGCACTGAATTAATCTGTGTTGTTTTAATGTTTGGACATCTGGGATATTAAGGGGGTTTCTCACAAGGATATGCCTGCTCTCAGTACTTAGTGTTTACTGTCTCTGTCTGGGAAGACTGTACAAGTGGAAAAGGCAATCTATGGGGTGACCTTACTGCAGCCTTCCAATACCTGAGGAAGGTCTACCAGAAAGCTGGGAAGGGACTTTACAGAGACTAGTAGTGATATGGTAACACCTTTAATCTGGAAGGGAATAAATTTAGATATGTGAGGAGATAGTTATTTACCATGAGAGTGATGAGACACTAGAATAAATTGCCTAAGGAATATGTGGGGGCTTCATCACTGGATGTGTTCAGAAAAAACCTGCTGTAGTGAGAGATGACCCTGCTTATGGCAGGGGGTTTGGAACTATATGATCTTTAAGGACCTTCCCAACCTAAACCATTCCATGATTTTATGACTATAACTTCTGGTCTATTTTAATCAAGTTTTGTATTTAACAGTATGTTTGGTAGTGACTGGAAGCAGTCCAGTTGGAATAGTTATTTGAATAAATGAAATAACGATAATTTTCATGAACTGGAGAAAAGTTTGCTTGTGCAGTGTGTTGTGGGGGCTAACCCACACAAGTTCATCAATCTGGAACCCAGTTTGCATTTTGCACCAATAGATAGTACCAGCTTTGAGTGGAAATTCTTCTTTGTCAGCATCTGAAGTAGTTTGTTTTCTAGGTTTTCCGTAAGATATTTGTTTAAAGGGTAATTCTCTCTTGTTGAATATTCACAGCCTGCATATTCCGTTGTAATGAAACTCAAGAGTCCTGATACAAAACAAAGGCGGTTCACTTCAGCTTATTTGAGCTCTACTTTCCTTAAGTAAGAATCTAGCATACCTGGGATATGAATGTGTTACTAGCAACTTGGATCTAACAGATCCAAGATTCCTCTTCTTTTAGAGTAGTTTCTGATCATCTTCTGAAACAGCCTGTATGTGTTTGTGGGAGGGAGGGAAGGAGATTCCTTCAGACAGTTGGTATGATAGCACATAAGTTTAGAATGATAAGACAGGAAGGTAAGCCCTACGTGGAGAGGCTGATGGAGCTGGGTCTGTTTAGCCTGGAGAAGAGGAGGCTCAGGGGTGACCTTATCGCTGTCTATAACTACCTAAAAGGTGGTTATGGTCAGGCGGGGGTCAGTCTTTTCTCCCTGGACACTGGAGAAGGGGTCACAGTCTTAAGCTCAGTTGGGGGAGGTTTAGACTTGACATTAGGAAAAGGTTTTACACTGAGAGAGTGATCCGGTTTGGGAATGGGCTGCCAATGGAGGTGGTTGGGTCACCATCTCTGGAGGTGTTTAAGGTTAGGCTGGATGAAGTGCTGATGTTTAAGGTTACTTGGTTGGTTTTAGGTTGGACTGGATGATCTTTAAGATCTTTTCCAGCCTCTTCATTACTGTGAGACTGTGACAAATTTTAGATCCACCAATGGCTGTATTTCCACCTACGGAGAGCTTTGGTGGGATGTCACCAAAGATCTGTTGACTGCAGGTGGCAAACAGAAGTGCCCACTGAGAGATGCACAGACCTCATTGTGCAACAAGTAAACCCCTCTTGGATAACGGATTATTCATTCAGGAATTGGAAATGCTTGTACCTTAGGGCTACAAAGTCTGATTCTCTCTCACTCCTGAGAACCCTTAGTGACCATACAAAACCTTTGCTAGTAATGTTTAATTGGTGCTTAATGTAACATTCATGAGGTAGCTGGTTTGTATGTGTTTTCCATGTTTATGTGGCAGGAATGTGATTGATTGAAACAGTTTATTGCTAATTCCTGCTACTAATGACAATAAGAATTTAACTGTTTTTATGTTAGCTGATTCTATATTCCTCACATGGGTTTACTTTGTGCAAATCCATGGACTGGAAAGGAATCAATATGGGTCTTTTGAAATTGGTGGAGGTTTGCAGTGCGTTCACTACAATTGATTACAGCTGCTTGAGAGGGCTTTAAAAAGAACAATCTGTATTAAAAACATCATTCTTTGCTATGAGTTTGAACAGCTCCAAATAGGTTTCCATGGGGGCTGCCCTGCAATTTGACTACTTGAAGGGACTGCAGTAATGGCCAGTGGTCCAGGGCAGCAAGGCAAAGCTGAGGCTATTAGGTGGGGAGTTATTGGCATGCATGCCAAAGAGGTTACCCTAGCAGCTTTAATCATTCATCTACATTCTCAAGAGGAGGGAGGAAAATATAAGTGTTAGTTCTTCTGATTGATTAGGAAAAAGGATCACTAAAGCATGAAAGGAGAGGGGCGGTATATGTGGAAGAGCCAGAGTGCATTAGATTTAAACGCTCCAACTGGGGAAGGTCCATGTAGTTATGATCTCTAGACCAAAGGCTGCCTGCTTCTTGCTGTGCTGTCAGGCTTGCGACTGGTCATTCAGAGACAAGCTAAGCTCTTCATTCAGCATTTTCAAAGGATCACTTTTAGCTTCTTGCTGACAGCTGTACCTTAAATTTAACCTGTCTGCACATGGGCTGGTGTGTCCTTAAACTGATTAGCATTTGCAGCTGTGACAATGATTTGCATGGTGGTTGCCATCCTATTTTTGGTGAAACCAATCAGTGATTTTTGGAAAACGTGCAGAAAATTGCTGTGGCAATTGAGATAAATTAATCTGTGTTGCATATTGCTGACTGCTGGCTTCTGGTACTGTTTTGCCTGCACATTGCTCTTTAATATGTCTGTCTGGAGTAGCACTTTGGAAGTTGATTCAGTGTAGCCCTTCTAAAATAGTTTCTCTGTTGTGTTGTGTCTATGTCAAAGGCAAAGTTGAAGAATAAACTGTTCTTTGCACCGATTGATGGCTTGGCATGAAAGCTCTGAATCTTTTAATTTGAGGATTCCCAGAGAAGCTTTGGTACTAAACTACTTCTACATGGAAAACGAGATGTGCTGTGTACTGAACCTTTCTCGTTAAACAATCTTGGGGTTTTTAACACAAAGGAGACAACTGAACTGCAGTGTTCAATACTGGGTTTCATACACAAGGGAAGGGCCTTTTGGTGCAGATGGCATGTCAGATCGGTGGGGGTTACATAAGCAGCAGAGCAGTCCTGTTTGTTTGGCGTGTCAGGTTTGCCCTTGCCATTTTAAAGTTGTAGGAAGTTTATATGGCCATTGGATTAGGAAGGTGCTTTGGTTCTAACACCATGTAGCTCGCCCATAATACATCTGGGGTAGACCCACTGGGTCTGGTTCTCTGATTATGGGTTTTCAGCATGAACTGCTCTAGAGTCCTGGGAAACTTTCATTGCTGGAGAAAACATTGCAGTTTCATGTCCTGTGATTCAGGCAGCTTTTACTTGCTGAGTTGCGCGATGAGGTTCTGGGATGACTTCTGAGAAGACATTTTATGCAGACGCAGTGGTGACAGAGAGGTCCACACAGGTATAGGTTTGTTGTTCAGAAAATTCGGCATAACTGAATGAAGATATTGGCATATTCTGCAGGTTATGTGGTGAAGACATCTTTTGCAGGGACAGACCCAACTATGGTGTTGCTTAGCTAGCAATCCTTCAGTAGTACTCCATGTGGACTTGAGCCTAGTTTGATAGCCTAGGAGAGCCGTTGGTTAACTGTTGAAAGTATCTTTTTGTTTATTTCCTACATGTCTGTTGTATCTGGAAAGCATCTGTTTGGTCTGTCCTTTGTGCTGTTGATAGTTCTGTGTTAAGGACAGAAACCTCTGGCTGATGTTGCTGCTGAGTTTGTTCACCACCCTCTCATATCATTCATAGAGCAACCTCTGCCCCACTCTAGGTGTCATGGCTTTTGGATAAGGGATTAGATTAGTAGATTGAAGTTTGTTCTCTGTGTGCATCTAGGAGATAAATTATGCACAATTGGAAATAAGGCTCTGTGCAAAGAAGTGGAAAGACAGAAGCTTTTACTGTTGGAATTCACCTCAAACAGGCTAGAACTTTAGAGAACATTAATCTTTCTGCTCAGTGCGGAACAAGCCTCAGCTGGCCAAAGACCGCTAAACAGATCTGTGAGCCTTCATAATGAGAAGAAAAACATGTTCAATTAAGCTTGAACAAGTTCTCCTCTTACTGTTTTAAGTTCTGTGTCACATAATGTAACATACAGCATGCAATTACACAGCAAGGAATATTTCTACAGGCACAGATGACTGTTGGACAAACAGACACACAAGTTTCTGTGACTTTGTGAAGAGTGTAAACTTAAATCTATCAACTGCAGTACTGCAATTTCTTCGGGGTGTGTGGCAATAAATGAACAGTAGCTGACATGGTGGTAGTTTGGTGATATCTCCTTACCCTTAGTGGTTCTTGGAGAGTTTCCTTTTGAGCACCATGGCTGTGGTATATTTTCTCCAGTGTGAGCCATGACACAGACTGCTGAGATGCCTGACATCAGCAAGAGTAGTTTTATTAATGCAGTCTCTGTCAAACACACCTCTGTTTTAGTAATTAGTCTGGAGTAACAGACTTTGTGCATCTTAAAAGCCGGTGTATTTTGACTCCTGGGTCTGACATGAGGCAATCTCTGTAAATCAGCTCTTTTGGTAGACTTCTCTGTAGTTGAATCTTAGACATACTAGAAACAGTTTGTAGTATTCCTGTTTATTTTGGGCTCTCTGCCTTTCTTTGGCAGCCATGAGTGATTAAACTCTTTATCTGCTGAGATAGATTGAAAGCCTAAAGCTATAGTTTTGTGCAGCATCAGGAAGTTTTTCTACATGAAGTACAAGGAGCATGAATAATCTTTCTGGCATGTGCTCCAGCCCTGGTAGTGGCTCTGTTGCACCAGAGAAGGGCTCAGCCTGTCCCAGCACTGTCCCCATGGGGGAACACCAGACTTAGAACACTGGTTAGAACTCTTGTACAGCTGATAGACTCTTCCACCCTTACCTGAAGATGAACAGCAAACATCCTCTGAGATTTTAAAAATACCCTTGGAAAGCAGTTCTCCAGGGTAAGTCAGGGCAACCAGCTTGTCCTTTAACTGGCCAAAGCAATGATGGGAGAGGCTGTGGCTTTTGCCAGTTTGGTCCAGACACATTGCACCAGGAGGCTGGTTTCCACCTGGCCATGTGGATAAGCAGGACTAGCATGGAAAGACAGCAGCTTTTGAGGTTGAGTGCTTAGAGGGTTTTAAGCCCTTCCCAGGTAAAACTTGGAGATGGTAACTGTGTCAAAACAATTCTGGGGAAATGAGCAATGCAGATGTTGGCTTCTGTGTGAAAGCCTTGGTCTCAAACTTGGAAAATTCAATCTGGTGCCTGTTGCTATGGAAAGAATATTTTTGCTGTGATGACAGTTACCCAGACTATGGTGAGGGCAGCTTTCTTTCAGCTGGTACCCGTTCTGCTGACATCACCATTGTGCAGACAGTATGGTTTCTCCAAGGAAGGAAATGGAGAGTCTCTAGAGGCTTGTGCTTAAATTATCTCACTAATTATTAGCATGTTCTCAAAAAAATGCAACAGCTGCCCAGCACTGTGGTTCCCACCACCACTTCTGCTGAAGGTCCCACCACAGCTGGCACAGTGCACTGTGAGTCCTTAAAACTGGCCTCCACCACCACCTTGGAAGGAAATAATAGAGACTATTTATCCCCTTTTCTTCTTTGCCCAGCCATAGCCCGTACCACTGTAAGGAAAGAAAGGCATCTCTCTGCTAAGCAATTAATGGTCGAATAAGCCTCATAAAATAAAATCCTCCTTCAAGATTACCTGTGTAGCAGGGTACATGGGAGCTGCATAGGGATGTGTAAGGAGGTCAGTGAGCACTGCCAGAGCTGGCAGAGGCTCATCTCTGAGAAACAGTAATATGATGAAAAATAGAAGGTAGATAATTTTTTTGTTGTTAGTGCTTTTCTCTGGGGAATCCTAATTCTTTGCAGTACAAATCCGATTTCAAGTTTAGTGTTGTAGACTTTTTGGTTAAATCATGACTTTCATTTCTGGACAAGGTTAATAGACTCTTAATAAGTCAGTCTCACAAGTGAAATAGCTTTCCAGGTGGGATGAGGGCATCAGATTAATGTGTTCGGGTAGTTAGCTTTCAAAAAATGAGGAATGCCCATCAATTCAGTGAACTCAGACTCACCATGCTCTAAGAGCACTAGTAGAACAGCAGAATTTGTTAATAAAGGAGGCAACTCTGTTGTCTTTCTCCTTACATACAAGATCTCTGCCTGTCTGGCTGTAACACTTGCTGATTTTCAGAGCATTCTGACTTGGATATGTGGGATATAGCATCACTTCTAAAATATTAGTCTCTGTTTCTGTGCATACTAAATGGTTACATCTTAAAGACTTCCATCTGGAGAAGAAGGGAGGCAACGTACCATTAGTAACACAGCTGCAGACCTCAAGTTCTTCATCCCATGCATACACCCAAAAAGGCAGAGGACAGAAATTGGAGTGCCTCTCTAAGTAATAGTGTTTACTTCCATATGCCAGTTACTCATTGTTCTTCTGTCTGAGTTTCCAACACTACAACAGCTACATTACTTCTTCACTCTTCCTCACACCAGCTTTTGTGGCTTAATCCATATGGAATAAAAGTATTTCATTAATGTCTTACTCCTGAATCACATAATAGGACTGACTGTAACAGCAGCACTGGAAAAGGGAATTGAAGGGAATAGCTGTGACAAGGCACTTTGTATCATTTGAACACACCATCTTCTCCTAACCCTCCTTTTCAGTTCATTGCTGTTGTAATTTTGATGAATGCTTTACACTTTTCATGAAACAATAAGTCAGAACACGTTGTTTTTTCCTGTGTTTCCTCTGTTAGTGCCCAAGTGAAGGAGCATTTTTTATGTCTTGGATGATCTAATTTATTAAATTGAAGTAACTTTATATGTACAATTTAGTAAAAGAAAGATTTTGAGTTTTCAAATTCAGCACGTAACTGCTATGGTACTGTCTTTCATCTAGTACTTAATGGGTGCTAATCTACACTACATCCATAAGATTTAGATAATATGCCAGTGTAGTCAACCACCAGCCAGGAATCAGTGATCATTGGCATGTAGCATGTGAAGTATTTAGGTCACAGGATTTTGCAGCATTATATTCTTGGAATAAAAATGTAAGTGGGATAACAATGATGAACGAGAATGCAATCTCTGTCAAGAGGTAATGAGCAGGTTTTGTGGCTTCAGGGCCAGATTAAAGGACTGATAATGGAGACATCCTTGCCTGCTGTTCCTGCTGGTTTAATAGATCTGAAAATAAGGCTGTTACGTAAAAGTGACATAAGGGTCCTCATTTCAATTGTTAGTTATAGGAAATAGTCCCTTAATTATTTAGCCTTCATAATAACTACAGCTAGAATTATGGAGTTAGAATTCACAAACTTTTAAACTTTTGCCCCAAGAATGCTGGAGTGCTAGTACAGACCTTTCTCTGTCCAAGCCTACAGACAGCAGACTTGTTTTTCCAACTTGTCTTTTGTGAACACCCTGGAAGCAGTCATCGGGCCCCTATGGCTTCCCAGCTGACAAGTGAGAAACATTTTCTAGAGCAAATATTAAATCAAATTTGGTTTTATATAGCATAAAATTGCAAAACATGGCTTCAGTGCTTGATACCCACTGAAGCACCATGAAATTTCTTTTGTTTTTGTTAACTGCCTCTCCGTTTCTTAAGCTTAATCTTCATGGAATTATTTTGAATTACTCTGCATTTTTTATTGACTTGGGATTTTCTTTTTTTGATTCTTAAGCAGAAGGCAGTTTTCCTTACAAGTGGCCCAAGGCAGCTATATGCTTTCCAGGAACTGGGAAAAGATGTGCCAAGCTGTGGGTATAGAGGGAGTGCCCCTACCTCGTGTCTGTTAGCCAGCTTGGAAAGACAGCCTGTTTGAGGACAGTGCAATGATTTATTAGTGCAAATGCATGGGGATTTTTAAGATAGAGCATGCTGTTTTGTGCCTTTGGTGTGAGAGCATGCTTATGTCCTGCACAGGTTTTGCTAGACAAGAATCGTTTGTACTGGAAATGGGGTAAAGCAAGAGGCTCTGGCTGGAGAAGCTGTAGAGCATCTTCCTCAGATGGAACTTGTATGATCTGCATGCATTTGGGGGTCACTGTGCCATATATTTCTCTGTGTAGTAAATACTGTACTAGAGCTATAACACTCTGGGGAAGAGTTTTCTCACTCTGCTGGAGCTGTGCCATCCACAGCACTACATATTAAATAGTGTTTCACATTGTATTCTTTGCTTCCCCAGAATAAAATACAATGGGTGTTCAAATTGCTGCTGAAAACTACCCAGGCTTTTCTTCCGTTTCTGGTCTTCTGTTTTCAGCTGGTTTAAATCTTGAGAATGTCTCAGCATAGCAAGAAACAAAAGCTTTTGGCAGCTGAAAAGCCATAATTCATCCAAAGAAAGAGAGAACATGATGGTGGGGAGCCTGGCTGACCAGGCGTTTGTAGCTTGGGCTGGGTTGGGCTAGCTGTTCAGCTGTCTTACAAAAAAATGAGTCTTCGTAAGAACTGTCCAGGATCATTCCTGTCTTCTGAGTCCTGCAAATCTGGAAAGAGCAAGAAGACAGGACTGTTTGTTTTGCCGGGGTGGATATGTTGTTAACCTGAACGCCTCTGTTCTCACGCAGACTAGTTTTCATTCACTAGTATTTACAAACTGGCTGTTTCTCAGCTGTTTCCAAATGCTGTTGACAGTTCTCATTGTTCAGAAATTTCTCCAGGTAGGTCTGCAAGTTTTTTTTTCTGGCTTGGCGCCGAGTAATATTTACTAGCTTTTGAATATTGTGTGCTGTTTCTATACTCGTGGTCAGCCACCTGCATTTCCTGTCAAATTTGCTGTTTTTTCCTGCCTGATACTGAGCAGTGGGCTGTATTGTACCGTGGCTGTGGCTGAAGTAAATGGGGCAAAGTGGTCCATTGTGACAGCCCGATCAACAGCAGGATATTTGTCCTGTGACTGGGAGTTGTTTTCCTATACGGAAACAGCCTCAGCTGTGCCTTAATTGCAACAGCACTTACCCACCTATCGAGGTACTTCAGGCCTTCCTTTAGAGACATCTTTAAAAGGAATTAAGTCATTTGGTGATGACCAGACATCATCTCGAATTTCTGCTTTGGACTGTGGCCAGTTCAAGGCAGACTGTGGACTAGCAACAACAGATGAGAGCAGGCCTGTTGTAAACCTATCTTAAAAAGCTTTTTGTCCCACGCATCCCACAGGTAAAAGCTGCAGTATTGAGCTGGGACGCTGACTAAGTATCATGTTTTCTTTCTCTTTGTAGGAGAAAAACAGGGTAATGCTGTGTTAGTTCAGAGCTCTTTAGAAAATAGTGAAGAACTCCCAGTGCAAAGGTCTTGTAATCTGAAATACTCTAATAATCACGATGGCCTTTTTGCTTTCCATGAGAAATCAATTTTTTATTGTAGGTCAAAGTGAAGGATACTTTTATGCTGAGAAGGACCATACAGCAGCAATCTGTTGCCAAAAAACCTCCTAAAAAAAATGCAAAAGTTTCTTCAATATTTTTTAGATTCCTGGGAAAAATTAACCTTGGAGTCTCAGATGTGTGGGTTTTTCGTACAGGAGTTATACCTTCCACAATTTGGTACCCTGCTAGGAAAGCCATATTGAACGTTGTGTGGAATAAACAGGCAATCGCTGCCATGCAATTAAAAACAAGTTGGAAACTTTTTGCACTCAACAGCAGGTTTGGGCACTTTGATTTGAAATATGGAACAGACAGTCTGGTGTGGCATTTTGATGTTTGGCTTTTGGATTAAAACTCCATTGGCAAGTGTCTGTGTACAAGTCATGGCAGGCAGGCATGCACTGAAATCCCAGTAAAAGTAACACTGGTAATAGTGGCAGGTACCTTTGGGCAGCACAGGTACAGGCTCCCGGGGATACGTATTGTATATTCCTTAAGGAAGTTTGTATAGAAAGACGTTTATGCTCTGAGAAAGCACAAGCTTCTGTGGAGGAAGACGATTTCTAGCTTTCCAAAGCCTGAATTGTCAGTCTAAAAGGATGACTGATGCCTTATTCCATTGTTGGCTCATTTTAGCAGAATATCTTTTAGCGAGGAAATATTGGCAGACAGAAGAAAGGTGTTGAAAGTCAAAAGAAGCCAATGATTTAGCCTGTTGAATCTAGAGCTAATTTTTAGGAGAGGTGTTCATTTAGGTGTTAAAGCGTCTTGCCAGAATTTAGAAGATGTGCTGTCTGATGTGGCTGGAAACGTCCTGATCCTTAATCCAAAGCACTGTCTCAGAAACATTTGTATTCTGTAGTCTGAGCTGTGCATTCTATCTTGCAAAGAGTTTCATGAGGCTTGACTCAATAAACCTCTGGGATAGTTTTTGATACATGCTCTTGTTGCTTCCCTCTTGTTGAGATCTTGACAGTGGGCTTCAATCCTGGGATTTGCTTTTTTCTAGTTTCAGAAACTGTGCAGAGTATATTGCAAATCCTGTTTAGTTATTCATGCGTGTAATGAGGTGAAGTGTGATTTAAAGAGGACTTGCTTCCTGAGGATTGGGTGGCTTCTTTCTTTTCATTGTGCAGCCTTGGGGTTTTTTAAATGCTATAGTTTTACAAATTTCTTTAGTGTTTTAGGTGAATGTGTTGCATAAACCAGAAATAAAAACTGTTCAGTGTGCTATCATCAGCTCAGATACAGGAATGAAGATTAAGAGACTGCTGCGCTAGAGAACTGCTATCTTTTTAACCATTCCCTTTTATCTGTTTTCCAGAGAACAGATTTGACCTCTGATAAAGATTTATACCTTGACAACAGCTCTGTTGAAGAAGCATCAGGCGTCTATCCGATTGATGATGATGATTATTCTTCTGGGTCAGGTTCAGGTGAGACAAAATGTCACCATTTAATTTAAAAAGCATAAGAAGTAATGCTTTGAGGAAAAGCTGTCTTGTTTTCCTTTATAAGTTGGAGATGATACTTTCAGTGAGAATCACATGTGCTTGCCTCTCTATTTACACAGCACTAAGCACCCCTGTGGGATGGGCTTTAAATATTAACTTTTGGTTATTTTCTCTTACTCCTTAGTTGCATTATTTCACTGCATTATTTTCTCTCTGCTTTCCCTCTGGTTTATGTGTATGTCTCTCTGGAGTTTAGAAATAAGGATTAGAGAAGGCTCCCTTCTCCCATGGCATAATGCTAATTTAGCAGTCTGTAGGAAAACATAGCAGCAGCAATCCTGTTTTCTCTTACATGTATTCAGGTTAATGTAAATATGCTGTCCATTCATTTGTTGTTTTGGGTTTTTTTATTTAGAAACATAAGTCCTGCTGAAAACATGTTTTCTCTGAGGTGATTACATCCATATAGTGAATAAAGAAATTCTTAAATAAACCATGCTGAGTTTTCAGACTGAAACACTCATTAGAGGCATGTAGCTAGCTCACCATTTTTCGGAAGACTGTCTGTGAAACCTGATTAATAACTTCTCTTAGCCTCTTGTTGAGGTGTCTTCTAGTCTAGCTAGGAGTCTTCAGCCATTAAAAGTGAAAGGCAGGATTTTACAGTGGTTCTGGAAGAGACGTTTCCTTATCATTGTATTTCTTGAGGGGGTTTTTTTGTATTTATTGCTAAGCATGTTGTTTGTTTGTTTGTTATTTCACTTCCTGTGATTTGTCTTTTGATGTTTTTACCTCTGGATTTGTACAGGTAAGCACTTACTGCAGCATTTTGTCTGTTACCTTGCAAACCACAGCTGAGGTGTTCTTCAGGTTAATTTTTGTATTTCCTTTCTTACGGTGATTCAAGGATATGTTAAAATGAGATCTGCAGGTTCTGATTGTGCTGCCAGGCAAACCTAGGACCATGATCATTGGCACCCAGGTGATACCCTGCATTTTGGGAATCCTCCATGGGCCAGTTTGACATTCCAGAGACTTAATTGGACCTCCTACTGTAGACTCTTGGTTCTGTGCTGTATTTGAAGAGAAATTTAACATTTCATTTGAATAAAAATAACCTTACGTTAAATTAACATCTTGGTAACTTCATCCAGTTCCCAGGTCTGTGTAAGGAAAATGCTGATCTCTAAGAAAATTGCCATCTCAGACAGCATCCTGTTCTGTCACACCTTCAAATGGTGGTGACTTTGTAAGCTTTAGGAAAGGGACTAGGGTGGCAATAAATAGCAGTATGGAGAATGGTCTGCTTGTGCTTTGGGGTTTTTATATCCTTGTGTGGAGTTCGGATGTTTCTAATATGGATGATTCAAAATGCAGCCCTGCTTTGGAAGTGGAAAGGACTATGCAAGAACTGGCTTCAGATTTCATTAACCCATCTCAGTGGTAAAAGCAAAGCCCAGAGAACAGAAATTACTTTAAGACTTCAACAGTAACACCATGGCCTTTTTTTTCCTGTGCTCAGCCTTGAGCCTCATGGGTCAGAGGTGAAGTGTATAGCATTCGCCCTTGCTACTTCTGCCAATTTTTTTTCTTTCCTACAACAGGAGAAGTCTCTTTGTGGACTGACATTAACTGGATACCCCTCTGGAGACCCTGTGTGACAGTATCAAAATCTAATATTTTTGAACAAAGAAGACCTCTAAGTTCAAATAATCTTCTGCACAATCTTTGGGTTGAGTCTTGCTCACTTAATAAAAAAATGTCAAGAGAAGGAAATTAGCGTCCCCTTCACCCCACTCATCCTGTTACCTCTGTTTTATGAAGGAGAAAGTGTCCTGCAGATGCACCAATCATCAGCTTTCCTCATATTTAGCTGAATGTGTCCCTCTGTACTTGATACTTGGTGACGTAGTGTTCTTAGCAGGAAGAGCCTTTCCACTCCAACTGAACACATCGGAAGATTACAACTTCCCAGATCTTTTCTTTGGTATGAAAATTGTTAGCTGCCACCAGCAGAGATAAACAGGAATCATCAACACCACCATAATGCTGTTGCAAACAGCATTAACATGGACAAGTATCACTACAATTAGAAATAGGCTGAGAATAGAAGCAGAAATACCCGCTGCTACATTTCCCTCTGACTTAAAAGATCTTAACAGAGCCTTGTTCTTGCAAGTACACGGAAGTAGCAGCAAACACCATGACTACCCTTCAGACAATGTGATAGTTCTCAAAAAAGGGAAACAAGGTTGGTGAAGGATCTGGAGAACAAACCTTGTGAGAAGTGGCTGAGGGAGCTGGGGCTGGTTAGTCCAAAGGAAGCTAAGGGAAGACCTTGCTATCTACAACTGCCTGAAGGGAGGTTGTAGAGATTTGGGGGTTGGTCTCTTCTCATAAATTAGAAGTGGTAGGACAAGAAGAAGTGGCCTTAGGTTGCACCAGGGGAAGTTTAAGTTAAATGTTAGGGAAATTTTTTTTATTGGAAGAGTCATCATCAGGCCTTGAAACAGGCTGCCCAGGGAATCCATTCCTGGATGTGTTTAAAAGTGGTGTACATAAGGGCTTCAGGGACATGGTTTAGTGGTGGGTTTGTTAGAGTTAGGCTAATGGTTGGACTCAATGTACTTTAAAGGTCTTTTCAAACATAAACTTTTCTACAATTCTTTTTTAACCTTTTAGGGTTAAGCATGTAAAATGTGTACCGTAAAATCATGTAAAATGCTATCACTGTGTTCTGGAGAGGATTAGGGAGATATTTTTGATCCTTTATGTTATATTTACATGCAATTCTGGGAATACTACTATTTAGCAAGGGAAATGCCTTTCTGTTGTTTAGACTTACTCAATGCCAAGGAGACATTTGCTAATTAGAAAATGGGAACCATGGGAATGGGCGGGAATCACAACCTGAGTCAGGCCTAAATGATAGGTGCTGGTGTTTTGGGGGTTGTCAGGACTCCTCCAAGGTCATAGAGAAGTTGGATACCTTCGGTGCAAATCTAGCAACTTGTACAGGAGTTGGATTAGTCACCGGACTGCTGAGAGCAGAGCTGTGCCAGTTCTGCAGCCAGAGAGGAGCAGACCTATAACACACTTTTATATGTCAGACACAAGTATAGCCTGAAGTGAAGGTGGCATTTAAGGATTTGAAGGAGCAGTTGTGATTAAATGGGTCTTTCCATTTCATAAAAAGAAGAAAACGAAAGTTCTGTACTCACAAGGTGTGTTTCATCAGATCTCTCATCTGATCACCAATTTTAATTTCCTTGACTGCAGAAGTCTTTTGTAATTGGAAGGAACTTTGGAAGGAAAAGCAGGCTGAGCCTATCCTTTGGGGCCTTATTTCTCAAAGAAAACTCTTGAGGCAAAGCCAGAGAATTTTTCCTTTTGGATTCCTTTCCTTAGTTCTGTTGGGTTTTTTATCTTTGCGTAGCATTTCAGGAAAATACTTAATTCCTGTTGTGAGGCCTGTATTCTGGAACCTGCACTATTATTTTGGTAGCTCTGAAGATTTTTTTTCAGGATTATTCTTTGGTGGTGGCTTTAATGTAGTGCTTGTTTAATGACTCCTAATTTTTATTTTCCATGGTACAGAAGTTGTTTTAGCTGCTACATTGCTCTGACACTCTTCCTTTCAATGCCAGATGTATACAATTCTTGTTCATGAGTTCAGAACTCTTGTGGTCTTATTTTCAGCCTGTTACTTTTAATTGTTGTTCTGTAGAGAAAAAAAAGTTTGAAGTAAGTGAGTCATACCGTTCTGTTCTAAAAGGATATGTATTTTTAGTTGTTAGGAATTTCACGTAGGCAAATTTGCTGGATTTATTACCCAATATTTGCTTGGCTAACTGGTGTTTGTAATGAGCAGAATACATTGAGATTCACAAGTAACAGTCCAAGACATTTATTCTTTTCCTCTTTCAGATGTTGCAAAAATTTAGTCTTTTGTCTGTGTCCTGTTCCTTCCACTTATCACTAAAAATACTTATTGTATATGTCCATTATCTTCTTCTAAAGGAGCCTTCATACTCCAGCAGGGCTTTGAATGTGGAGGAAATGAAAATTCAAGTGATCTTTATGGAATTTTCTGTTCTCTTAGCCTTTATTTCAAAAGAAAAAGGCTTCTGAATTATGTGGAGTTTCAAAATATGTGAATTCTTAGTGACCAAAACATGAAGTAGCAGTCTTCTGGTGGATAGAAGGGCTTTCACGTTTGACGGTTTAACAGATTTTCTGTATAGGAGAGATTTCGATGAAACAGTGTGTTACAGGGAAAACCTGTTTAGTTCCTGTAGTTTAAGTCAAGTCAGGATCAAAAAAGTTGTGTTTATTGATTTGTCACCTGTAACTAATTTGCAATCATTGAACTAGAGTGTTGGTCTCAGCATCAGCAATCAATGGGTAACCAAAATATCAGCCACTTAAAAATGTTAATATGCAACTACAAATTTACAACTCTTCTGCTGTGACTGACCCCAGTGTGTTCCTGCTTACACATCCCTCTCTCAGCTGTTGGCTGTGGTGTGCAAGCTCCCCTTCTCTGGGTATGCAGGACCCCCTTGCCAACACTCCCCTACTGAGACCAGAGTCCTATCATCTCCTGTCACTCCTAGGAGGTGAGCCTGTGCCCTTGGGGCGTAGCTCCAGGGGTGTCCTCATGGAGGAGATGAGTGCTGGGGGACACCCATGGGGGAGGGTGGGAGGTAGCACTGCCAAGTCTCATCAGAGTCCCTAGTGCCACGAGGCCATGTCAGAGAAGGTCATACCAGTCCTGAAAGCTGCTGCTTTCACTCCGGGCTCTCTCTCCACCATTAAATGTGTTCTCACTTTTTTCAAACCTCTTTCGAGGCTGGTTGCATACTGAAATAATTTCCTGGATTGTGCTTAATCCAGGTGATGGCCCCGCTTCCTCTTTCATAGGATCACTTGGGGTAAATACTCACCTGACGATTTGGAGCACTGTTTGCACTCTCACCTTTATCTTTGCAGGCACTGCCATGTAGGCCATTCACATAGCATGGGCTGTGTCACCCCACCCTCCCCTTGGTGTCATCATAAAAAATGTAGTTAGTCCAGGAGAATTTCAAAAGTCAAGTAAATATTACCTTTTGTTTTTCTCTCCAGGTGCTGAAGAAGATGAGGATAGTGCAGTGATAACAACATCCAGGACACTTCCAAAGTTACCAACAACTAGTGATTCATCTGGGGCTGAGACCAGCACAGTGAAAATGCAGACCAAGCTGCCAGCACAAACAAAGGTGTGTGTGGTTGGAGAGCAGTACTGGTTCAAATGGTTCTGCTGTACCCCAATGATGCTTGATGTTTACTTCATCTGATTTGTATGGATTAAAAAGCCCCCCCAAACTTTACTTGATGCTGCTGCAGCCTGTTAATTTCACAGAGCTCCTCAGTTTCATTCCTGCTAGAAGGTCTGCTTGGGGACTTCTGGAACTGACATGAAACGAGATAGGTGAAAAAGAATGTCTCATGATACACAAATCAGTTTCCCATGATACACAAATCAGTTTCTCATGATACCTGTGAGTCCCATCTGTACCTTTTTTATCTATCTAAGAATTATTAAAAAATTCTATGTGAAGCTTCCTTTTGAAAAGCAAAATATTTGGTTTGGCTGTAGTTTGAACACTTGACAGGTTCCATTTACCATTTAAGTTCTCCCTTATTCCACCAGAGGTAATATTGTCAAAGTTACCCTCCAAGGCGTTCTGAATATCCTACCCTCATGTGTTAACTCATAATCAATAATCCACTGTGAGGCCATTACTGCAGTAAGCCCAGGCAGTACTAAGCAGTGGCTTGCTACCTATATTTTGGGGGCTTTTAAACATGTGGATAGTTGCTTTTCACACCAACACTGTGAAGACAAGTAGATCCTGTTAAATGTCTAGCACCATGTTTGCAGTCAAAAGGCTTCCCATATACAGTGTTTGTTGGTGCTGTGGTGTATGTGTGTTGTCACCATCATGGTTGCCCATAACAGTTGGTGACTGTGCTGACCCGTGGTACAGCCTCTCTGTAAGTGATGCTTGTCTTTTTGTGCAACAGTCACCAGAAGAAATAGATAAAGAGGAAAGGCCTGAGACAGATGCCAAGAAAAAGAGTGATGAACCAGGGGATGATGCGGACGTGTTCACTGAGAAGCATTCAGAAAACCTCTTCCAGAGAACAGAGGTTCTGGCAGGTGAGGTGGTGTTTGCTAAGGTCTGTCTCTCAGAAAAACCACAGAAAACAGGGCATCCATATGAAATCATGCAAAATAAAAACTTATATCCTCTTGGGATATTCTTAAACGCATTCATAGCAGGTAGTCAGTCATTGATTTGATGAGAATGAAATGGGCATCTTCTGGAAACATTTAATAGGGAAGTCTGTTGCTAATTGATTTGACACCCACAAGTCAAATAATGCTGCTGAATATCTGGAGCTGCTGCAGCTTAGAAGGAGAATAGCAATTTGGATTGATGTTTGCAGTGTAGAAATGTCACCCACAGTCCCAAGAGCACAGGGCAGTCTAAATCATCTGGTGCAAATGAATGCTGCCCAGGAGGAGCTTATGGCAGGGATGGGTGGATGGAAAGAGATGGATGAACTCTGTCCATAGCATGCAGAGGCTCTATTTCCACATGTAAGCCAGGGAGGCACAGGCTGGTCACCAGTGTTCAACTACATGTGAAGGTTTTCTTGGCACAAGATCAGTGTTTACAGGCATGCTTTTTGCCCGTGCCCTCACAGCTGGTTTTGGAAGCTGTGAAAATCACAGTTTTGAACCACATCTTGCTAAGACCATCAAAATGTGAAACAGCCTTAATGTCCTAATCGGTATAAGTTTAGGGATTTGCTCTTGAAGTCTCGCTGGAGTTGATACTTTATACACTCACAAGTACGTGATGAATGGAATGGCTGTGTGCATACAGCTCCACGAAATGTTCTGTCCTATTTCTCATTAATAGGAAATTCATTTCGGTCTAGGGTCAAATTAATAACCAATGGAGAAAATGGAAAGCCCGTTGCTTAGCTAGTGCAACAAAACAGTTCTTTAAGACTGCAAGCATTACCTGTTGAAAAATAAGTTTGAAAGAAATGCAAATGTTATTACTAAAGTTAAGACAATTTTATTCTTCTGCCGTATTGGTGACTTTCATACTTGAGGTTCTGGAAAACTTCTAATATGTTTTTTAGAACTCTCTACTGTTCCACCACTGGCTTGTAGGTGGGATGTCCTTTTAAATTATTGCCTGCATAAACAAAAATAGTCTTTCTGAAAGTATTTTTTCAGATACTAATAAGAAATTCATAATTTTGGGCACCTCGACACAGGAAAGACATTGAGGTGCTGGAGTGGGTCCAGAGAAGGGCAATACGGTTGGTGAAGGGTCTGGAGAACAAACCTTATGAAGAGCAGCTGAAGGCGCTGGAACTGGTTAGTCTGAAGGAGGCTGAAGGGAGGCCTTATTGCTGCCTACAGATACCTGAAAGGAGGTTGTAGAGAGGTGGATGTTGGTCTCTTCTCACAAATACAAGTAATTGGACAAGAGGAAAAGGCTGAAAGTTGCACCAGGAGAAATCTAGGCTAAACATTAGGAAAAGCTTCTTCATTGAAAGAGTCATCAGACCTTGGAACAGGCTCTCTGGAAAGGGAGATGAATCGCCATCCTTGGATGTTTTTAAAAGTCTTGTTGATCTGGAGCTTAGGGGCATGGTTTAGTGGTGGGTTTGGTAGACTTCTGTCAATGGTTGGACTAGATGTTTTTTTCCAACTTAAATGATTCCATGATAATAGGAGCCCTTTTCTGCTAAGTGTAAATAATAGCTAACTCACTGCATGAGATAAGAAACTTACATGGTGCCAAACTTGGTTTTCTGACATCCTGTGAATCTGTTTCTTTGTTTACAGCTGTTATTGCTGGCGGAGTTATCGGTTTTCTTTTCGCAATCTTCCTTATCCTGCTGCTGGTATATCGCATGAGAAAGAAGGATGAAGGCAGTTACGACCTTGGTGAACGTAAACCATCCTGTGCTGCCTATCAAAAGGCACCTACTAAGGAGTTTTATGCATAAAATTCCTATTTAGTGTCTCTATTTATGAGATCACTGAACTTTTTTAAATAAAGCTTTTGCATAGAATAATGAAGATTTTTTTTGTTTTGTTTTTCCATTAAAGAGCCATTATGGCACCTTTATGATAAAAATCCCATTGTATTTAAAACTTTTCATGTATTCCTTTAAAAATGTAAAATTAAAACTTAACATTTGCAGTGTTCTGTGAATAATAACAGTGGCAAAGCATTATTTTATAAAATCATTGATTTTCACTGAGTCATTTTTAAAACTTATGCATAAATATAAAATAATGAAAATTATTTGTTTTATCCAGTGGTTCAATGAAAGTTGTTTAATTTTTTTTGTCAGCATGTCTCAGATTGATCTTACAGGTTAGTTTTTACTTCATTAATTTATCTGTTTCCAAAAACAAAGCCTTTTTTGTAGTTGTCATGGTGCGATTTGTCTTCAGATAATTCAGATAACGGTAACTTTCAGTGTAAATGTAATTTTTCAGCTATATAAACTTTAACCTCCACTTTGTATAAATTTAAGTGTCACAATATCAATTTTACACTTGGCATTGTTTCTCAGCGTACCTGTAGCTTCAGTGAGGTTTGTAACAGCAAATTAATGTGTAAAATTGGATTATTACTACAAACTGTATAGTCGTACTCTTACTAAACAAATCTCCCAGAAGGAAGATTTGGAGTAAGCTACTGACAAACCTAAGCAAACCCAAAGACTCTAACAGTATTTTGAGAAGTTGCTGCAGATTTCTATGGCCACTGTATTTGTTAATTATTTGCAATTTGAAGGTACAAGTAGGGGTTGAAATTTTTTTTGTTTAAAAAATGCATTTAAGTTGTAAACGTCTTTTAAAGCCTTTGAAGTGCCTATGATTCTATGTAACTTGTCGCAGACCGGTGTTAATGAGTATATTCCAGTAAAAAGAAAATGTTGGTATTTTATAAGCACAGACAATTCTAATGGTAACTTTTGTAGTCTTACATGGATAGACATAATTGTAATTTGGGAACATAAACACTACTGAATAAATCATGTGGCCTAATACTGAGAATTCCATGGTGATATACTTCGTACGTTTTCCGGTTCATGTCTACATACTTAGGTTTTAATGTCACGGAGTACATCTAGTAGACCTTAAAAATCCAGACCAAAAAAAAAAGAGGCTGTTGATCAGGCCGATCCTTGGACTAGATTTATTGCTGAAGTAGCAAAGTGGGAATGTTTAAGTCTTGCATCTGGTGTATGAGTTATGAGTCACTTGACCTTCATTTTATATTTAAAGGCAGTATTGACACAGACCTGTTCTTCCTGCAAATGTTTTCCATACTGTAAACTTCAAAGGAGTACCTGGGTTCATTTATTGTGTATATTGGGGTTTTATTTGTTCTGGTTTATTTTTCCCCTCTCCTTTTGGAGAATCTTAGTGTGTTCTGCTCGGACTCCTGCAGAAGAGTTGGGACAAGTGGAGTATCTTCATAAGAGAAGAAAGAAATATTCCAAGTAGAGGAGAAAAGGCTCTGTTGCTTAGACCACAGATAGGTGTTGGATAGAGGGGCACGTGGAGAAGACGGTAGTCTGCCTCCTTATATTATGCTTTGTAACAGACAAATGACTTCGTCTTCTGCTCTGTTAACTTTTTTTCATTTTTGAGATTTCCAAAATATAGGTGTTGAGGACATCCAGCTGAACTGCTTCTCAGAAATGGTGATGTATTGTAAATAAGGATCTGGTAGCTCTTCAGATAAGAGTTGCGTAACTTGTGTTTGTTGCTGTCCCAAGTTCAGTGGTCATTTAGGAACAAACAAATGCTGTCCTGTGCTAAAATATTTACTATATTGCTTTTTAAATTACTTACACATACTGGCAGGTTTTTCAAAGCCATACAAATTCAACAAGTAAAAACAGGGTAAGAATTTAACAGGTATATCTTACTGTGCAATATTTAGTGCAATTCAATTAGTAAAATAACTGCTTGAAATAAGTGTGCCAAGAAAAGAACATTTCTGGCAAATGCTGTGCCACTGCTGTAAAATAAAGCATTTGTTCAAGTGCCAAAATAAAGTCTACTATGCCTAAACTAATACTTCACTTGTATAGTCTGCCATCCAGTTTTTTGAAGCCCACTCTGATTAAAGTAGGAGATCTGAATTTTCTTGAAGGGTGCAATTGCTATTGCTGTAAGTATAGCTATAAATATTAAATTGTCTCCTCCTTCATAAGAAAATCGATGTTAAGCTATTTTCTTTCTTAATATATGTTAGACTCTGCCTGTTTACCTAATGCACATGATGCTTTATCCAACATAGACTTCTGTTGTAATTATGAAGGCATAACCAGACGCTATGCTTGTCTGCTTCTCCCTGCATCTGCAAGCAGAAGAAATGGTAAAGTTTCACGTCTGTTTCACCACTCACCTCTTTCCCCCTACACATGCATTATCTGCTCTCTTATATGCAGAAGAGGTTTATAATGCTTCAGCAAGTATCATGTCCTCCCACCCTCCCTAACAACAACTTGAAACTTCTTTACCATGCAGGAGGCGTCAGAGCAGCAGCTACTATATTGCCATCACTTTGCCTTTCTGTTCTCAGTGCCAAACCATACTGTTAGGGGAAAAAAACCCCAAACCTAACAGAGGAATCATCTTTATTGTAAACATCAATTCAGTTTTCTTTTCATTAGTCTGAAAACCAGGCTGAAGCAGACACTCAGCTTTCAGCAACGCTGATCTGAAGAAATTGGCAGCTGAATGTGCCTCTCTTACACTGGGGCTTCCTAGCACGAGTTGGTTTTCAGTTTTGCTTCCCTTTTGTTCTGCCCTTCCTGGATGTGTTTCTAGCAATGCTCCAGCTACTTGTGGCTGTTGCTGGGCAGCTGGGAGTTGTGCCAGGCTGTTGATGCTGCACCGCCCACCTGCAGCTAGAAGTACCATCTCTACCTCTGAAATGGCTTTTCCTGGAGACCCTTGGTGTTTCTCTGCTGGAGTTGCTGTAGCAGCTTTGAAATTTCTCAGCAACCCGATACAGCGGTTCCTTGTGATTAATAGGCTCTAGTGTTTATGAAAATGCTGGTTTGCTTTGATTTACCCCAGGTTATAAATGGTTACTTCCTCCTGGATGCTTTGCAAGCAAAGCCCAATGCAAGTAATCTAAAGCTTATGTTAACCCAAGTCTTTCGCCTTTGCCTTATTCTTGGAAAAATCATTTCAGGAGTTGCGTTCCTGGTTCCTCTGCTTGCCAGCTTTGAGTGAGTCGTAGCTCATGTTCACAGGCTGCATAGCTAGCTTTTTCCTCACTGTGAGCATGGAAATAGGATAAATTAAAACCAAAGTTGTACTCTTGTGTTTCCTAATGAGAACAGTGTGTTTGTAACTTTGGCTAATTGTCCCCCATGTTGCTGTGTTGGAGTGGCGGAGTGCAGTATTAAATGACAGATACTGTTTCTGAGCAAAGTATGGAATACAGGAAACTTTGCTGTTTGTCTAGAAACTTCTTTCCTTAGTAAACAAAAACTGTTGGTGTAAGGGAGATGCCAATAGTTAAGTATTATATTTGATTCTCAAATAAGGAAACACGGAGATAAAGAATCTGAGGGGAAAAGTATCTCGTAAGGAAACTTTTTCTTAGAGATGGAAATAATAGAGCAATTTCTCTCTTTTAACTTGCAATCAGTTATATTTGTTCTGTAGCCCTTGCTTAATCAGACTGGCATCTTTTCCTTTTAAGGAGTTTGCAGTATTGTTGTCCATTCTGAATGAGGTTTAATTTATTTACATTGAAGCTTTTGCCTGTGTATCACCAAGCTCTGAACCTTGGTGTGAAAACTCAGAGCTGTGAACTTGTAGAGCTTTACTTTTCCAAACTTTACTTGGAGAAAAGATACAGCAAATCTCTTTACTTGAGAAAAGATACAGCAAATATCCCTCTCCCTGGAACATCTTCTGGTCCTGGGGTGGTTGGGGGCTGGAGCAGAAAAGTGATTTTGCTAAGAAACTGGAGCTGCAGAGGGGGGAGGCTGACATGTGCATCTCATTTCCTCCTGACTCTTGGGCTGACCATGCGCTGGGTTCAGCTGTGTGGGTGGGACTGGGGCAGCTGTAACCCAACCCTGCCAGTGGAAGAGAAGCTTTCCAAAGTTCCTTCTCCCGTGAAGTAAAGTAAGTTGTCTATTTTTTGCTTTGAAAACAAACAAAACCTCTAGTAGAGCTAGAAAGGGGAACGTGGGCTCTGCCCTGACCCCGTGAATGAATTTCACGTGTGCATCAGACATGCAGGGGATCTGCTCACCCTGTGTAAGCCTGCAGTATCTCAGCTTATTTTCTAGCAGAGAGGGAGGAGACAGGTCCTACGCAGAGCTACAGGCATCAGTTTGGGATGAATGGAAGAAGGCAGAAAGGAAAGCTGATCTGACAGCCTACATTTTCTACTGGAAGTTACAAGGCATTTGTTTTCTTGCACTGTTGCCATCATACTGAATTTGCTTTTAACAGAGAGGCTCTGTAGGCAGGGGATGGGGCAGGTGTTGGTGTCATACCCTTGGTGGGACACAAGCTTCTCAACATGTTGATCTGTGCTACCTGTTGCAGATGTTGCCAGTCTCAGCTTCTGGCTGCTCATTCCCAGGATTTGCAGGGAAACTCATGCAGCAAAATGGTTGGAGGACCTGGAAGGCGACCCTACACACCTGCTGTTCATAGGAGGTGCATGGAAGAAAGGCAGGAGGCAATGATTATGGTGCTCAAGTGCACTTGGAGGGATGTAGGTTGTCCATGAGAAGTGGGAAGAAACACATGACATAAAAACAGGGCTTTATGGCTGAGATGGACTGTTTGTGTTTTGAAGCAACATTCCATTTCTTTTGTATGATTGAGAGATGACACGCTTTTACTACCCCTAATTCCTTCAATACTGAATGTGTTTGTGGCATAGCCTGCAGAACTGTTGTGTTTTTTAATTTGTATTGCAGCTTAAAAACCATTCTGTAATTAAGCTGGGGCAGAGGGCCACTGTCACCGCTGAAGGTCAGACCCAAAGAATTCCTCCAGCCTGGCAGCTCAGAATGAGAGGAAGTAGGAATGCTTGTGAAAAACTTCAGAAGAGTACTGTAGGACCTGTAATAGTTTGTTGAAAATAAACAGAGCTCAAGTTCTTTGCAGGGAGTGACTTTAATTCATTCAGATTTCTTCTGGGGCATTATGCAAATTTTTTTCTCACGAACGTTTTGTTGATTTGTTGAAGGCAGAGGAAGCTTCTGATTTTTTTTTTTTCTATTTTTAATCCAAATGCTGACGTATATAGAACAATAATTCCACCAGGCAAGCTTCTTTAAGCTTATCTAGTGGTGGGAATCTAAGCTCAGTAGAGGAAAAAATTCTGTGTCCTAGTTACCCACCCACCTAGTGTGGCCATATGTAGTCTTAGAGTCTAAAGAAAGTTTGATGCCCATTTTCCTGAACTCCTGCAGTGGAACAGGGGCTTTCTCTAAACACTGCATCTCCCCAGAGGATACCAAGAAAAACAGGCTTACTTTTGGATGTTTTTTTGTCACAACCCTTAATGGTAGTGTTCATCTCTTTCCTTCTTCCCTTTCTACATATAGCAGCAGGGTAGAAGTCACTGACAAACTACACAGTACTTAAAGAATGTAAAACAGTCCAAAGTTCAGTTTTCATGGTTCATCCCTATAATTTTTGTTACCGCAGAGCCGACAGAAGACTCTCTTGTGAAAGAAAGAAGTAGAGCATGTGCTCACCTCGGGGCCAGCCCACAGCACCAGCTGACTTAATGCTGACTTGGGGAAAAACCTCTTCTGGAGAAGGAACAGCTCCTAGGACCAAGTCTCAGCTGGCTGAGGGCATAGCTTAACTCTTGCTCTGACTAGAAAGCTTGAATGAAGGACCTGCCTTGCCCTGTTGCCTCGCTAACAGGCCAGTGGCTGTGCCACTCTCATGCTGGTGAGACAAGACTTCAAGAACAATTCTGTGAAATCTTCATTCTCTGATCTCCACCCCATAGGAAACCCTACCGTGAGACTCACAGTTGGTTGAAATTATTGAGCACCATCAAAGCATCACCAAGAAACCTTTGTTTATGTCAGCTTTCACCTTCTTTTGCAAGAGTTCATATATTTTTCTAAAGAAATTTGGGTTTCATTGGCCAGTATACAAGATGACTTGTTAACTTGTAATTTCGTTTAATCTTTACAGGGAATTTTACATTCTTTTTTGCTCTGCAGGAGTGCACACTATTTACATATTTCTGCCGTTACAGAACTTAACTTTCATTTTTATATTCTAGCTTTTCCATTCTGTTGTGATGAAACAGTAAATAAATATTCATGTAACATCTGATTCAGTTTCAACTTGCTTTTCAGTGGAATTGATATTTCATTAAGATTGCATACACCTAGCACTTACAAACTTCTGTATATTAAGCACATCAAAACAAAGATTAACAAAACCATTTTGACTTTAAAGCACATGTAATTCCTGGAAGTCATGTGTACATTAGGCAAAAGATTTTTTGGTAGTTACTGAATTCTAATTATGGTGTCTGTTAAGACTTTTAAACCAGTAGGTCTTCATCTTTCTTCTGTTTTCACATACGTTGTACAGTACTAGCTTTCCTGGTTTTTCAGCTTCTAAATGGTTTTATTTTTAAAAAATCTGAAAATATAATTTAAAGAAGATCATTTTTTACCTGCTGAAGAGCTCACAAAGTTATCCTTTATCATCTGAAAAGCTGGTTACAGGTGCTTAGACCATGTGACCTCTCCCAATTCATAGTTTGACTTTTTAAACTGTCAGTGGATGTGTGAGTTCATCGCTGCATTTTTGAGGTGCTGCATGGACTGTAAAAACAGAAGGACTGTTGCATGTGCTTGTAGCTGTCGACATCCCTGTGTCCTTGCAGTGTGTATACAGCAACATTTCACTAGTAACTGAGTGTTGGCTTGTGTTGCTCAGAGATGAGACATCACTTGTGGCATGAGAGGCTGAATTTTGTTGGCTTACAGCAGCTTACTATGAGACTGCACAGAAACTCAGGGCAACTAATGCTGTGTCTGACAGTAAAGCTGTACAGCACTGCAAAGGTTCCAGCTAAGATGTGTCCCAAATAAGCACACCCCAGCAACTCACTGCTGGCAGACATTCTGCTCTTGGCTGGTGCTGTTCCTGGTGCCTGAAAAAAATGTGTCTCTGACACCGCATCAGAAAAGAGAGCACAGCTGTGGAGAAGAGTACATGCCATAAGGAAGGAGCTTAATGTTCTTCCTTCTAAATGTCCTTACCTTTTACCCTATTCTGTGCACTACCAGGGTATATTTATTTGCTGCCAGGATGCACAAATAGACATACAAGTCAGGGTCAAGCTTGAACAATTCTTCCTAGGAGGGACTGAAACAAAGTGCTTCTTGGAAACTCAGGAATATTTACTTTCAGCTCCTTAAACTGAAACAGAGGAAGTAAACACTGAAGTTTGGATCAATTAGCAGTCCAAAGGAAAACTTGAAATTAAGAAAACACCTTCTAGAGGTACTGAAATGCAATGTGGACCTAGAAGAGACTTCTGGGAGACTGAGTAAAAAATAGGAAATGCTTTGGTAATGTAAATAAATGCCATAAAAGGAAAGTTGAGAGAATGCTTCTGCACAGGGATAGCTGATAGACTGGTAATTCCTTCAGGCTGCTACAGTGCTCACACTTCAAACACCTTTTGTGTTTTGGATCTGTGCTGGCAGCTTATTCAAAAGAATCTTGTACTTTCCTCCCTCCCCCTTCTCAATTTGCATAATAATTAGTATGTGAATATGCTTGTGATTCCTTATTATTATTATTTTAACACAGTCATACTTTAGAGACTTCACTAAAGTTCAGACCTCCACCACAGCAGTCCTTGCTCCAAAAAATCACACAGCCTGAATGGACTGGAAAAACAAAGTACAGCCAAATAGCATCATCCATCATCATCACTTGGTGCAGGGAGAGGAGTGGAACCAAGCGACTGTCCTATCAGAATAGATTCAAGATTTGTTCAGGCAGTGTCCTGTACCCAACAGCATGCTCTGCCAGTTGTTTCATACCGTATAACAGAAGGCGAAAGAAACAACAAACCATCAGTAAGAAGTGGTGTCTGTCTTTACATTACATTTCATTCCCCTTTCCAGGAATCAGATACAGGCTTATTCTTTGAAGCGCCAAGTAACACTTGGTTCCCTAATACTATTAGAAAATTCTATATTTACATGCATATATATTCCTGTTTCAATATTAAATTCTCGACTCTGACACTGTTCCTATTGGTGTCATCAGGGCAAACTTGGAAAGATGCATTCAAACAAGGACCTTCAGCATCCGAGGAGTCTGGATCAGTGTAGAAGTATGCAAGATGGGTCACATGGTTGATTTCTGAATGAGGGGTAGAATTTTGCCCAGCATAATAAAAAGTCAGGGAAAGTGAACAAAGGTTGTCTCAGCTCCCCCCTCCCTGATTTACCATTACAATTCCAAGGAGGGAAGAACACCAATCCGAAAGTCCCGAAGCTGCAAACTAAAGGAAATCAAAATTACACATTTAGTGAATAATGCCAAATATGAGAAAAATACAATAAAATAATGTAAGAGGTGTGTGATGGAAACACCTGTCCCAAGGCTAAGTGGTATTGATATGCTTCAAACCCATGGACAGATTTGCACATTGCTGGCTGAAGAGGCTTATGGGGTAGCACTCTAGGTTTTGTTGTTACGTCTCTTTAGTTCCTCTTAGTGCTTCTCAGGCAAGGACAGCAGAAGACATGAGAATTAATGACAGCCATAGCAAGATGTCTCTGCCCTTCTGACTACTCAATTTACTGGAAAAAAAGATGGCAGTTTGTCACTCATCCTTCTGACAACTTGGTTGTGGAAGGATTAACAAAGGAAGCTAATCCAGGAAAAAACTAATGGGAAGCAATTTGGGGAAATGAGTTCACTGTAAACGAAACTAAAGAAGAAAGAGAAGTTGTTCCCAAGAATCAACCAAAATCCTGAACTCAAATACTACAGGTAGTTTTACACAAGCTTGTTCATGCAGACCTATCCTGTTCTCTCTCATATCAGAAGCATGAAGGAAAGCCATACGTTAGCAGTTAAGATGTTGTGGCTGTAACAGTGTGGTGGTTTGACCCTGGCTAGAGGCCAGGTGTCCACCAAAGCTGCTCTGCCGCTCCCCCCTTCTTAAATAGACAGGGGCAAGAAAAATATCGTAGTCTAGTGGGTAAAGACAAAAACAGCTTAATAAAGCAGAAGCGAGGTCTGTGCACAGAAGAAAAGGCAAATAATAAAGATTATTCTCTACTTCCCATCAGCAGATGATGTTTAGCTGCTGCTCTAGGAAGCAGAGCTCTGACACGTTGCTCTAGAGGACAAAAAGCCATCAACAAATGTTCCCCCTTTCTTCTTGCCCCTTGCTTTTCTATCTGAGCTGATGTCATATTATCTGGAATATCCCCTTTGTCAGTTTAGGTCAGCTGGCCTGGCTCACTCCTCAGCCTACTGCTGAAGAGAATGTTAGGAAAGAAAAAAATCACAGTCTTGGTGCTGTGTGAGCCCTGCTCAGAAGGAGCCAAAATGCTGGGGTGTTATCAACACTCCTTCAGCTAACACCACATATACAGCACCATGAGAGATGTCATGGGAGTGATCAACTCCATCCCAGCTAAACCCAACGTGAGCAGCCAACCTTTGAGGATGGAATACTTTCTTGCATTACTCAGAGCAACATGTTGATAACTATTTAATCACTGTGTGTAGTGTCTTTCCAGACATAGGGTCCCAGAAAGACACAGCTTATAGGGCACAATATGTAGAGAATATACAGAAGGCAGAGAAAAGATGCAGGTTGAAAGGTTGTCCAACAGACATTTATTTGAGTAGCAATGTTATTTGTAGTTATTTTGTTACATCAGTTCTAACTCTCAAGGAAGGCTGGAGCACTCAGAGTGAACTTTATGGTTGCATCCATCAGTGTGATCTGTATAGCAGAAGGCACAGCCACAGCTGCAGCAATCATAGAATTTTTGGGTTTAAAGAAGTTCAAACAGATGACATCCTTAGCTCTTCCTCTGACTAATGATGTAGTCACCCCATTGTAGACCTAGACTGGTCAAGCAGGACTTGCCCTTGGTAAAGCCATGCTGGGTATCTTGAATCACCTCCCTGAGCTTCTATGAGGATCTGTTCCATGGTCTTCCCAGGCTCAGAGGTGAGGTCAAAGGGTCAGTACTTCCAAGGGTCCTCCTTTCTACCCCTTTTAGAAATGGGTATGATGTTTCCCTTTGTCCAGGCACACAGACTTCATCTGTCAGGACTTTTCAAGTATCATGGAGAATGACTTGGCAACTACAACAGCCACTTCCCTCAGGATTCTGGGATGCATCTCATCAGGTCCCATTGACACATATGTTCAGGTTCTTCAGTTAGTCACAAACCTCATCTTCCCTTACAGGGGAGGGACTTTTTCCCCTGGTCCCCATCTTGCCAACTGTCAACTCAGGAAGTATGAGAATAGAGATTGTCAGTGAAGAAGGAGGCAAAAAAGTTATTGAGTACTTCAGCCTTCTCCTTGTCTGTACCAGCTTACCAGCCATGCTCATCAGAGGGAGTACACTTCCTTTAGCCTTCCTTTTCTGGATGACGTATCTGTAGAAGCCTTTCATATTATTCTCTGCATTACTGACCAAGTTCAGCTCCACCTGCACCTTGGCCTTCCTAACCTTCTCCCTATAAAATCGGGCAGTGTCCCTGTGGTCTTCCAAGGATACCTGTCCTTACTTCCAACCTGTGCAGTTCCTTCTTGCCCTTTAGCTTGACCAACAGACTGTGCACTGAAAAATATGAATGAAAAAATATAAAGGAGTTACTTTAAGTAAGTGGGTGGAGGAGTCAGGTTGGCAAGGACAGGCATTATCTTAGCTTCTGTTTCAAATCTCTTCTCAAGGTACACACCCATGAACACATTAGTCTTTTCACTTATGCAGAAAGTTCATGAAAATTGAAACGTTGCCTTAAATTCTTCACTGTCTGACTGCTACAGTAGCTCTTTTTAAATGCACTATGAGCTTTGATCCTAAAAAGAGAGCCAAAAGCACCTGGGTAGTCTCATTGACTTAAACAGAACTAATTGAGACATTGAAGTATTTGCAGATTAAGACCTATGTTTGTATTTTAAGATCTTATCTACAGAAGAAATTGCACTCACTTTCCTAAGTGTTTTTATAAACACACCTCTAAATGAGTGAAATGTTACTTGTGCAGGAGGCTGCTGTGCCAGGAGAGGTGGCCCCACTTTGTTTTAGTGGTGAACTTGGTACAGTAGGGTTATCAGTTGGATGATCATTGATTCTATGATGATCATAGAATTATAAGGTTGGAAGGGATCTCCAGAGGTCATCTAGTCCAGCCCTTGTACAACAAGCAGGGAGGGCCATCACTCACCAGTCCAGATTGCCCAGAGCCCCATCCAGCCTGACCTTGAATGTCTCCAGGGATGAGGCCTCAACCACCTCTCTAGGTGACCTATTCCAGGGATCCCCTACCCTCAAAGAACTTTTTCTTGATCTCAAGAGTCTTTTCCAAGCTGAATGATTCTATGATTCCCATCAGTGTGAGGGCAGTGGTGGTTCTTGGAACGCTGGAAATAATTAACCAAGATCACACTATTGTGCCCGTGTACCCTTGGAGGCCACTAAGCCGCCTCACGGTTCCTTTTGGCATTATATTCTTGCATCCCTATTGCCTAACACAGCCACACTCCATCCTGGTCCCTCGCACACAGCGGTCTTCCCGGGAAGGGCTGCTTGTGGATGAGAGCCGCCCTTCGCCACCGAGGGGCCGGTTCTGGGGCCGCCTGCCTCACAGGGGCCTATGAGGCTCCTGGGGCGGCCCAGGGACAGGCGGGGGATTGAGCAGCCTCGGAACTCGGAGCCAGGCCCTGGGGCGGCTGCAGACAGTCCTGACCAACTGGGCTGCGGCGCCAGCCCGGCCCCCTCCAGCCCCTGCGGCGGCGGCTCCACCCTTCTCTCGTCCGGGGCCGCGCAAAGGTGGGGTGAGCTGAGGGCGTCTTGACGCCGTTCTGCCCCGGGAAGGTGCGTGTTTGCTCGGTTCGATTCGACTCTCCTCATCCTCCTCTTTTGCCTTCTCCTCCCCTGTCAGGGCCTTGTGTGTCCCTCCGTGGGGCTCAGGGTGCCATGTGAGGAGGGTCGCGTAGGCTGGCAGCTCCGGCGGGCACAGCCCCGCCTGCTCCTTCAACAACGAGCTGCTTCTGCACAGAGGTCCGGCCCCCAATACCCTCGGTATTTGACTAGGTTTTACTGCACAGCTCATGGTGAGGCGGTCCCCGCACGTAGAGTAGGAAGTTAAGTGGGGTCCACGGGTGTGCCCGGACTTTGGTTTTCAATTACTTTGTTTCTGAAATTAATGCAGTGGGAAAAGCCTATAGGAGAGGAGGAGGTTTTACCCACGGATGTGCAATTGTCGTATAAGGGTACACGTATACATATATTTTATAGATTAACAGTATTTGAGGGATAGAAAATTGAGATTTTAAACATTAAAAAGTTATGTTCTGTGTATGGAGGAGCCTCCTGAATGTAGTGGTTGTGTGCAATGATTGTCAAGTCTGCTCAGATCTATTAGAAGTTTGGAATACAAGCCCTGGATTCTTGTTTGTTGGTTTGCTCGCTCTTCAAACTGCAGAATTTTGTTACCTGACTTTGCTGCATGAGAGCCTGGAATGGGTTGCCCAGGGATGTGATCGGGGCCCCAACCCTGGAGATGTTTAAGGCCAGGTTGGATGAAGCTCTGGCCAGCCTGCCCTAGGGTGGGATGTCCCTGCCCATGGCAGNAGCCACAGCACCTGCTGAGACAGGGCCATGCACAAGCACTACCTGAAAACCTGATTTCTTTCTTTTTAAGCCTTCATTTAAAAAATGTCTGTGGTTTCATTTAATTTAAAAAATGTCTGTCTGTGGTTTCCACTCTTTCCAAAACTGGGTTAATTTTTACTGGTTCAGGCAATAGTTCAGCATTGACTCTCCCTTTTGTATTAAAAGACTGTAGGAGTTTTGTAATATATTGGTTAAAGGGAAGCAAGTGTGTGCGTGTGTGTTTCTTACTCTAAAGCAATACTTGGTATGACTTGGAAGCATGGTGTACTGTGCTTGGTGATATTGGGTTGATAGGTAGACTTAATGGTCTTGTAGGTCTCTTCCAACCTTGAATCTATGAATCCATGACTGTAGAACATATTATTTGTGTAGGAATAAGAGACTTGGGGGTACTAGTGGACAGTAAACTTAGCATGAGTCAGCAATGTGCCCAGGCAGCCAAGAGGGCTAATGGCATCCTGGCCTGTATCAGGAATGGTGTGGTCAGCAGGGAGAGGGAGGTTATCCNGGTCACAGTCTTAAGCTCCATCGGGGGAGGTTTAGACTTGACATTAGGAAAAGGTTTTTCACTGAGACAGTGATCCGATTTTGGAACGGGCTGCCCACAGAGGTGGTTGAGTTAATCTCTGGAGGTGTTCAAGGGTAGGCTGGATGAAGTGCTGAGTGGCATGATGTTAGATGTTAGGTTTACTTGGTTGGTTTTATGTTGGACTGGATGATCTTTAAGGTCTTTTCCAGCCTCATCATTACTGTGATACTGTGAATGGATCTGTCTTGGATGTGTCTCTTTTAGTTGGAGAAATTAGTTACATTTAAGCTAGGCCTGCATTTTTCTGTATTGTTCTGTGAGGACTGAATTGTTTAATGAAGAACCTTTCTCACGTTTCCTACCATCACTTCTTAAAACCACCTTCCAGTCTTGTCTGGTGCTCCGTCTGTTAGGTTATTATTTTGAATAAAACTTCAAAGGCTTCTTTCTCTAAAGGAACCCTATGTAGCCTGACATATCCATGAGAGTTCTTAAGTCCCTTGCTCCCTTGTAAATTTGGACTAATTTCAGTAGACATATCTGCTCCTTGTTGGACAGCATCTACCCATTGTGCCTTGCAATTAGTTTTTCTTTACGCAGATTGAAATCTTTCATCGGGAGTCTGTGAAGAAAAACTTGGATCAGATCCACCTCAGCTTCAGAGATTCATTCAAAGCCTCTGTCTTACCCAATCTTTTTTCTTGGTGTTTAAAATACATATAATTCTTTTGAACAGCAGAACAATAAGATACAAAATCAGATAACGACAGATTGCAAATCTGGGCTGGGGAAGAGCAACCTGGCATTGACCCCTGTTGGGAGACATCTGTCAGTAAAAGCTCATATAAGTTCTTAACTTGTTTTGTAACATGGTTTTGCAAATGTTTGCATGACTTTAATGCCAGTTTGGGAAAGGAAGGAACTTACAGTCTATTGTTGGTGTAATTGCACGGACTGATCATGCATATGGGGTTTTTTTTATCTATCTCTGCTACAGTGCATAAAACTTTCTTACTTTAAGATTGGAAATTTTGTCTTGTCATTTCTTCCTTCCATTCCATTTGTGGGAGGATGAGGATGAAGGATGGCAGCACATCTAAGAGATAGCAGCTGCAGGGGTGAAATATTTTGCTTAAAAGAAGTACTTGTTGCATAAAAATATACAAAATTATTACAGTCTTCATGCTCTACAGTTCTTTCTGCTCTGTCTCAACAGGAAATATTATCTAGCTAAAACTGCATTGCAGTAACCTTTCATGGTTTTTTCATGTTACCAAATGTCCACACTAATCTCAAATGGTGAAATAAATGTTGACCCCCAACCACTTACATTTTCACTACAATGGCAACAGTGAATTTTTAGCTCTGATTTCTAATCTTCTAAGTGCCAGCAGCTTGATTAAGTTAGTATTTCTGACAGAATGCTGTGCTCTTTCTTCTTTCAGTTTGACAATAGAAGAAAAAATACAATGTCAGCTTGAGAAAAGTGTTAAACCTTGTTAGCCTGCAGTTTTAAAAAAATGATAGTTGGGTTCCTTGATGTTACAAGTGGCTTGATTTCTCTTCTTGAGACAGAGAGAGTGGACCAGTGGTGGTGGTGGTTATATATTTAGGTGTGGGGGTTTTGTTTGTTTGTTTTTAAAGGAGAGTATTTAGGCATCCCACTTGTTAGTGGGGTTTTTTTTCCCTGTCCTAATATTAATAATAGTAATATTAGCAGTCTTTTAAATCTAATTAGCATAGATCTGTTTGAATTTTTGCCATGGTGGGTGAGGGAAAACTGTGAAAATCTCTTTGGTGTCACTGCCAAGAGGGATTTGACAGAAGTATCTAATGAACAGTGGTGCAGATTAAAATGTGTCTCTAAGACAATATTTATGTATTTTGGCAAAATAGTCCTTTGTACTATCATTGCAGTCAGAGGTATGGGAGATGACTTATGATCTGGGTTTCTTCAGCTTGGAGAAGAGGAGAATGGGAGGTGACCTCACTAATGTTTCTAAATACATAAAGAATGAGTATCAGGAGGACAGAGCCAGACTTTTCTCCTGTTGTGTCCAATGACAGGACAAGGGGCAATGGGTGCAAGCTAGATCATAGGAGGTTGTTTATATGACAAAACCTTTTACTGTGAGGATGGCAGAGCACTGGAAAAGGCTGCCTAGAGAGATAGTGGAGTCTCCTCTGGAGACATTCAAAACCCACCTGAACACGTGCCTGTGTGACCTACTGTAGGTGATCCTGCTCTGTAGGGGGTTTGGACTAGATGGTCATTTGAGGTCCTTTGCAATACCTAATATTCTGTGGTTCAGTGTGATCTTAAAGCCTGTTTTGAGAAGATAGTAATGCTAGTTTAGAAATGAAAATTTCCAGTCAATTTTATCTCTGTTCTGTAAGACAAATTTTAAATCGATGATCTTGATGTAATAGTGAGAAGAGGTTAATCTCAGGGCACCTAGCGTAGACATTTCTTACATCAGAGGAAGTATTGACACCAACATTTTTTGGGTTAATAACTTACTGTGGCATTCTGTAACATATAACTTGCCTGAGTGACCATCCTGCAGTTAGTAGAATACAGATGGTTTCAGCAACGCCTTGTGTAACTGAGAATTGTTTTGTCACCTTTGTGAAGCCTGTTTTACTATTGATGTGAGAAAACAGTTCTGTTTTAAGTATATGTGTGTTGTGGGTTGTTGAGGTTTTTCCCTTTCTTTTTCTCCAGATGCTGATGATGGTGTCTGATCTTTTACTTAAATGCAGTGATAGTGCATTTCCTGATAGAACACTCTGTATGAAAAAGAATGAAATTACTTTTGTGCCCTCCTCCAGTTTTTCTGGCTTTCATCTGCTGCACGTATACCGATATCGTGTGCCTTTAACTTTTGTGTTAGTTTTTTCAGAGGCGGCCCTTGACTGTGAATTTATATAACACAAGTGAGTCAAAAGTACTTTTGTATTTCAAGTAGCCCCACAAAAGGGGCTTATGTAATATTATGTGTGTGCCAGCAGACATTTAAGGGGAAAAATGTGCTTTTTTGAGGCTTTAAAATGAGATCTGAGCCAATGGACTCCATTGGGAAAGCATCCACTTTCTTATCTGCAACTTTTGAAGACCAAAGCATGAATTTGTTTTATCTGTAATGGTTTACCCTTTCTACACTCCACAGGTTTTGAGATTAGTGTTTCTGATCTTGTTGATTTTTACCGTTTGAATCACAGGGCTCACCTTCTAGTGCTCTCTGGTTCATGTTCTCCCATACAAAACACGAGTGCTCTTCTGTGGCAGACTGTGGAAGTCTTTCTTGGAGTTCTAGTTTAATGTAATTCCTTTTTGCTTTGGAAGCAGAAGGAGTTGTTAAGCTCCTAATTTCTTTAAAATTGATCATATACTGTAGTGGGCTATTAGTATTTTCTCTTATGGCAACTAGGTAAGGCAGAAAAGCATGTTACTAATCCTAGCTAATGTATTCAGTGCTGCCAAAAAAATACACAGAACAGACAAATTCTACCTTAGTGAGCAACTGTGAGTACCCTAGAAGGAAAACAATGTCAACTTGATTTTAATTGTTCAGTTTTGTTGTCCTGAAATAGTTTTTCTGTAAGAAATCTCTAGAGGATTTTTCAGAAGCAAAAAAAAGTCTCAGGAATAGGCTTAGAAAAATTCTGTGCAGGCTCTGAGTTGCTGCCCATGCTGAATTTTCCTGCTGCTACTGCAGATGTTTGCACTTCAGCCTCTCGTCCATCCCTTGGTCAGTGACTCTCACCCAGCGAGCAGAGCTGTCAGCTCTCCAGGCTGCAAGGACTGCTGCAGTCCAACCATGGAAGCATTCAGGATGGAAAAGACCTTTGAGATCATTAAGTCCAACCAATAACCTTGCTCTACTAAGGTTACCACTAGACCAGCTCTCTAAGCAATCTTTAAATGCAATCAGGCATGGAGACTCAACCACCTCCCTGGGCCTGTTCCAAGGCCTGACTACTCTTTCAGTAACAAAGTGTTTCCTAATATACAGCCTGAGGCCATCCATATCTTCCTTTGAGCAGCAGATCTCCATTTTCTATTTGGCAGTAACCTGCTAATTCTCATGGTTACTTTCAGCAAAGAATACATTTTTTTCACTGGATGGGTTCCTAGAACCACTTTCTTGCCTGATTATATGGATGAGGCACCAGTGAATGGCAATTTGGAGGGTGCAGCTATTATCAATGGCACCTAGATGGGCTTAAGCCACAACTGATTCAAATCTTTGGTTGCCCAGTCTATAGGCTGGTCAAATACACCTGAGCTGATTTTAATGTACATTCATACTGCAGCTATGGTCTGTGATTCAGAGAAACTTAGAGCAGCTTACAACAAATGCCACAACATCTCTGAAAAGTGTGCTGTTCTCATAGCAGGTGATAATGATGTCTTCAGCCTCATATCTGAATTTTGACTGGGACAGTGACTTGTTTGTTTTGTTGGAAAAAGAGGTGGTCAGAAAAATATTATCTTTGTGTGTTCACATCTGCCAGTACTTGAGCTAAAAACTCATTCACAAGTCTTTCTCCCTAAAGGCAAAGGCATTTTTTCCCAGTGCTAAGTGGTGTTTCTGCTAGCAGTCTTCTCATTACTCGAAGTGGGTCTGATTTTTTTTTTTTGGCCCAGACAGTTGGTTTTAACAATATTTTTACCATAATTTGAATTATGAGTTATTTTGCCTTGGTAAACAAACAAGACTTTATGCATTCTCTAATATAGGAATTCTGGCACAGCTAGAAATGATGTGTGTTTTTCCCTACGTCATACTCTCCCATCTGATGTTACGGGTGAAACAAATCTGTGAAAATTGCTTTGTGATTTAAGCTTTCAGGCTGGAAGAAGTCAGTGCATGTTCTAAGTTTTATTGGAGCAGCTATCGTTATGAGTAGTGATTTATCCTGTGTTTATTTGATCCAGATGATCTATCAATTTTTATTTAAAGTAGCATAAAGAAACCTATACAAGGTGAATCATGTTTTGATTACTTCAGGTCACCCCTAAACCCCATGTGCTATTGTTGTCTGCAAAGCATATCTTAGGGTTTGTTGGTTTGGTTTCTTAACTCAGTGCTATTGTCTTGTGATTGTGGTGTACCCACTCACCTATCTCATCATTGTGTTACACATCACACTCTTGCCAGTCCTACTGTCACAGGTTTACCAAAGTCAGAGCAGTTATGTTTTTGGGGAGTAGTAGTAATCAAGTTGCCTATTTCCACCCTCACTGCCTTATTTCTACTGGTTCTTCCTTGTTGTTGTAACGCTGGAAGATGAAGATAGGTTAGTTCTCTGCTTCTCTTTTCTAAAGATATTAGATATTAGAACTAAATATATTCAGACAAAAGTTGAGGTTGTTCAGCATGGAGAAGGCTCTGGAGAGACACAATTGTAACCTTTAAGTGCTTAAAGGGTGCTTACAAAAAAGATGGAGAGAGACTTTTAGCAGGGCCTATTGGATATGACAAGGGGTGATAGTTTTAAAGTGGAAGAGGATAGATTTGTACTAGACATAAGGAAGCAACTCTTCACAAGGAGGATGTTGAAACTTTGACTCAGGTGCCTAGAGAGATGGTAGAAGCCCCCTCCTGAATATATTTAAGGTTAGACTGGTTGAAGCTTTGAGTAAACTGATCTAATTAAAGATATCCCTGCTCATTGCAAGGGGGACTGGACTAGATGACCTTTGAAGGTCCCTTCTAACCCAAAGCACTCCGTAATTCTCCTGTTTTCTCATAACAGGTTTCTGAGAATCCAGAACACACAGCCTGATGAGCAGTATGCAGGCAGGATTGGGAGCATGAGAAAGTTCCTTTGAAGAAGGAACTTTTATTTTATATAAACATAACTACAGGGAGCTTATCAGTATGTGAACAATATATAAAAAAACCCCAGATGCACACTGGATAAGTAGTAATTAGGGTAGGCATCTGTCTAGTGCATCCTCCCAAAATTATCAAAATAAAACATGCTGTCTAACATCTCTTGTCCCTACAGACAAGCGGTATAGGAAGGATGAAAGTCAGCTAATCCTTGTTATTTCCCTGGAAAACATTTTCAGCTGTAGTGAGATAGCAGCTGGGCTGGTAGCTGCACCCATTGCTGCAACTGTGCGTGGTGTCTGTGCAAGCTCAACTGCTATTCTTGAAGCAGAAGGTAACTTTGCTGTAGGAAAAGGCTTAATATAGGAATTAAATGGAATAGTAAACTTAAGAACTGTAGGCTTCTTGCTAACATTGCCACATCTCCAGGTCTTTAAGTGCTTTGTACTCAACAAGTAAGGCAGGTTGTCAAATGCAGAGTGAGAGGTATAGGAGTAGTGTTGCCATCATATCTATTGCAGTGGGTAACTGTGAAGTAATTGTTAGTGGGGATCAGGATGGCTATGCAATTCATTGCCCAAAGTACTGTTTGTCCTGGCAGGGCTTTCAAACGGTTTCAACGAATAGCTCTCTGAGAAGTGGACTTAATATGGGCACATGGAAGTGTGGGCACATGTGCTGAGGCCATCATCCTGACAGGATCAGTGCTTTACTGAGAACAGAAAGCAAACTTCTTTGATGCTGAGTGAAGGAACACTTGTAACTTCATGTGAATTCTACACAGAATTGCCCTTGCTTGCAAACTGATATATGTGATAAAATTGAAACCAAATGTAAACAATACAATTCTCTCATAGCAGTTCCATTTTAATTTGGAATTGCATGTAATTCATGAAGAGACTGGTTTTTGCAATGTCTGCATTCACTGATGGAGGGTGAGACTCAATTTTCCCCTCATACCAGTAATACCAGGGCCTCAAATATTAAATACTCTCTCTACTGATGCTGTGGATAAAGCCCTCTGAATTTTCTGCTGCGATTACGGGGCAAACATGAACACCATCTCCTGCTGAAATTACCATTTATAACTAAATTGAAGTGCTCTGGCTGGATTGTTTCTGCAAGCTTTTGTCTCCTTAATGGTTGGATTTGCAGCTAGAAAGGCCTAAAGGCCACATTCCCAAAGTTGTGCTTGCAGAGGGCTACTTAGAAGGTAGGATAAAAGGCAGAGGCATCCCAATACCTGGGGGCCCTTCTCAGTTTGCTAACATTGCATGTAAGTAGTGATTTAAAGTTTTCTTAATAGCCTCACTGTTTTTTGTGCTCCAGGCTTAACTCCTCCGGCAGACCCAGGAGGAGACTGTGGTTGTCACCTGCAATAGTAGAAAACTAGGGTGAGCAGCGGAGTTCTGGAAATGGAGTTGTGGGCTGTCTAGGATCTGCTTAGCAGAAGTGTCTGTGAACTTTGAGCTCAGGGGCTGTTCCTCACCTGGGTCTGTTGTTCTCTTGGCACTGGTGGTTCTAGGAACTAGTGTTCTCAACAGCCACTGTACAAAGTTCCCTGGAGTCTGGGAGCTGACATACCTGCGTGTCAGCTTTGCCTTGTGCAATCTTAATTGAACTGTATTTAAGACCTGTGAGGAAACTTCTGGCTGTTTTGTTTCCTCCTGTACTTTCTTAGTATAGTTTCACCTGAGTATTACCAGTCAGGTGAAGTGTCACATTCATGTCTGTGAAAACTCAGGGAAATGTCCTAACATAATATTTGCATAGAGGAGGTTGATCACACTCTGTCTTCAGTAGTGTTGTAAATGCTGTAAATTGTGTTCCAGATGATGCCTATGCTTAGTTGGCTTGTGTTTGCTAAAGTCTCTGTCTTCCCTTAACACAACACTCAAGTACAGTATCAAGACTTGTGTTGTCACATTCAATACTCTAGTAAACACCTGGTTTACTAGTTAACTGGATTAACCAGTTGGTACCACAGATAGTTTGGCAACTAGAACAAAAACCTGTGAGGACATTAAAGGATAGATTTCTGCTTTTCCAGTGCTATGATATTAAAACAAGAATTGTTTTGTTCTTAGTTTGTTGAACTCCTTTCCCTCTCACAAACATTTTCTTAACAATTTTTAAAAGCTTCCACAAACACAGTTCCCTGAATGTGCTTTGGCAGTAGCACTTTTTATTTATTCTGAAGGTATTTGTGCCTGTCTGTTCTGTGGTATCTCTGTAGGTACAGAATAATGCATTGAAGTTTGCTTGGACGTTTGTCTGTGTTAACAGCAGTATCTAAAGTCTGTTCTACTCTACATACTTTTCATCCTTTGCTGGACTTTACCTAATGGGAGAAGTACTTCCCTCCATACACCCAACTTTCTGGAAACTGTTGGCTTCAGATACCTTGAAAAATGCTGGTCAAGATGAACAGACAGTGCTTCTGGACCTGAAAACAACTGTAGGCACATTTTAAGTTTGGCTCTATAGATCACCGTGTACGCATCTTATGGAAATGCCGTTGATCTGAAGCTGGTAACTCAAATATTTTGATTTGAGCACAAGTGGCATTTGAAGGTAGAAAGTGCTAATAGAGCTGCTTTTGCTGGTGATAATTCAGTGTATTGAGAAATCTACACGATCTTCTAAAAAGTGCTTTAGACACTTGATTCCACTTCGAACATGAGCTCAGGTTTATGGTGTCACTTTCTGGCTGCTTCAGAGATAAGTTTCTATTTCAGCCATCTGCTTAGAATGGTAATTCATCAAAAGGTATTAAGAAATTAGTGTTCATTCAGGTGTCAGTCATTCTCTGGTTCTGAGCAGTGTGATCCTGTCTTTCATACTAAAAAGCAAGGGGCTGACAGCTGTTGGTAGCAAGGCATGTGCTTGCCAACTAAATAATCAAAATGAACTTTAAATTTTCCTTTGTGGTACGCTCAGATAAAAATCATTACATCTGGGCTTCCCAGTACATGTTTTCCCACATGTATTTTAACTACACAGATAACGGTGAATACTTAAGATTTGCTAATCTATAGCAGCTCAGTGTGAATTATTTCACTGGCTACCTGCATGATGGATCTTCTGAGTCAACAGCATGAGAATTTTGGAGAGAAACCTGTCAGTATGTGAACAAAAATAAATTAATGTTGTAGTTTAAAAATTTTGCCAAATTTTCAGGTGTATGATTTTGTGCTCTTATGCTGAAAGTGCATTTTATTTTGAAACTAGAGATAATTGTCCCATCAGACCCCTGGGGCTGTATCCTGACCCCAGAGGTGACTGGTAGACAGAGAGTGTAAAAGGGAGTGGAATTTTGGATGGGAAACCTTCTTGTTCTGTCTCTTGGCAGATGGACTCAGTCTGGCAGAGCTCTATTCCACCCCACCTCAGGGTGGAGGGTGAACGGGCCTAGTCTGGCTGCTGTGGCCCTGCCACCACAGGGGGCCAGCCACAGCTCCCTTTCCGTGAGGGCTGGAATGCAGAGGGAGCTGAGCCCTTGGGCTGTAGCTGCTCTGGTAACAGTGAGATATTGAAGCACTGAGCTGCCTACTGCAGTCACTCCTCGCTGTTCTTGCAACTTGATAATCTTTGAAGATGCCAAGGAGATGGTGGGCTCTTAACTCTTTCCTTCTCTCGGAGTTGTAACAACTTGGGAGAAGGAAAAAGATGGGGAGAAAGGCCCTGGAACAAGTCCTGTTTACCACAACAGTCATAGCCCCTCATGACCAGTGCCATGTCACCTCTGTCCACCCCACAGGCTTGGCCCCACGTGATCAGGTTCATGGGGCTGATACAGATGCTCTGCCACTGAAAGAATGAAAGAAGCTTTTGGTAAGCGGGAGAAGACTGGTTCTAAGGAGGGCTTCTGAAAGTTCCTACTGCTTGGCCAGAAGTTTTGTACTAAAAAGAGCAGATGGGACTGTTCTCTTAAACTTTTGGCGAACAAAAAGGGGCTGGAGTTCTGAAGTGTCTGTTTCTGAATCTGAGATGTCACCGTGGCCTGGAAGATCATGATTAGTATCTGCTGGCCATAGTCATGTTGTGAAGAACTCTCAAGATGAGAGGAGTTAGAAGCAAGCCTGAGATGTACAAAAGAAGCTAGTGTCTGCAAGAGGACTGACTGGAAAAGGCGCTTTTCCACAAGCATCACAACATAAGAGGGCCTCAGGAGCCCTACTGAGTTCTGTGGTTGGAGGGGATGGCTGAAGTCCCCCCTGATTAGAGTGTATTTTTTCCCAGGGCTCTCATCTGAAGCCAAAAACTGATGTGTTATCTGTCTCCCATTTCTCTCAGAGTGTGTGTAATGGCACTGTGATACAGTTTCTGTTTACCTTTCTAGTTCTTATTTGTGGATTTTTCCTTTGTTTCTTGATGGTGGGTTCAATAAATTATTTTCTTTTTAGAGAAGTTGCTTCATTGCCTGTTGAATTCACAGCAGGAGCTGGTTGGTGTGCTTGTACTGCAGGTACCAACCCACAACCAATCTAGACTTTCATTTGAACCCAAGATAATTGACAACAGAAATTTTCATCTATTTATTACCACAATAGATGCAGTGATTACAACTGTTTTGCTCTCCTCTATTAAGAGTACCAACACAACCTAAGAATTCAACACATCTTTTAAAAAGTCACTTCTGGAAATAGGATTGCGTGGGTCAGAAAAATAAGATCTGTCTAGCCCAGAATCACTGGTGTCAGCATTCATCACTGCCATTGTTATGTAATTGGTGGGTTTACTCCTTGGTGTGTTCTTTGGTTTGGAGTTTTTGTAGGATTGTTTGTTTGTTTTTTATATGTTGGGGTTTTTTTTCTGCTTTGAATTTCAGTTGACTTTTTTGTAATATGTTTGCTTCACTGCAGTCAGCTTTTGACCAGCTTCTCTTGGTAGGGTCAGGAGAGAGGGGCTGGGTGGCTGTGCCAATTGAAATGGCTTTCATGTGGCAATTGATCGCTTGAAGGTGCCACTTTGAAGTTCCTCCTCTTCCAGTTGTTTGTCCATTTTGTTTGTCTGTAGTGGTAAAGCCCCAAGAGCATATTTATCTCACTTTATCTGTGCAGTGGGTAGCACTGTAGGGCTAACTGGGACTATTGGATGCTACTCAGTATTCATAACACCCAAAAACGGATCAGCACCTGCTATTATAAAAGCCTTTTATTGCCCTATGGTAGCAAAACTGTGTGATTATTTTTGTCTTCTTAAATGATAGTAAAAAGTAATTGTAAGTTAAACGCAGTATCAGAACTGCTTTGTACACAATGACTGTAGTGCTCCATGACCAAATGTGTACTCTGTGAAGTAGCTTTGCAGGATAAATGGTGCTGCAGTTTTCAGAAGGTCTGGTTTTGCTAATTTACTTCTCAGAATTGGTTGAGAAATTCTGTCTGTCAAGCTCTTCAAGTGAAGTCTATTTATCTTGCTCACAGTCTGTTCTTCACCTTGGTTCTTTATGTTTAAACTTCTTTCTGTTGCTTTCGTTTGTGTGTTGCCTACATTCTGTGGTGAGATGTGACCCAAGTTGTACACTGATGCTGAACTGCAGCAGTTTGTTTCTGATGTTGGTATGTTGGACCACAGTATGATATATGAGTACCAGTGTTATGCCCCAGTGAGCATGATGAAATAAGAAATGGCATATCTTATAAAATATCTCACTAAAATTAGTATGCTTTCCCACCCTTAACATCAATAAATAAATGTGTGCATTGTGAGATCATTTTTTTTTCTGTCAGTTGCAATGAGAAATTCTTGATGCTGTGCTTTCTCATATAGTCATATTTAAACATTCAGTCTTTGTTGCTCTGAAAAGGGAAGTCATGGTAATAAGGAGGCAAAAGACTTCTTAAGAAGTCTAGTAGTGTGTTCACTAGATTGATTTGCTTTACAAACCAAATGTATGTGTCTCCTTTCCATGTGACTGTAGGAAGAGGCTGTATGAAAAAAACAAACAAAAAGAATGTACAGAAAAATTACAGTTATTTTAGTCTGAAAATATTATTAATATTAGATATCCCATCATATTCAGCATTGGAATTGTGATGCCACTTATCGGCTGTAAAAGGAAATTGTAGGTATGTACAGTAAATAGCTGAAGTGGTTGAGTAAGTTTGAAAGTGCCTTGCCTTTTTTGGTCTTTTTCACTGAGGTATGTAATACTGAGCTTAACTTTTCTCTGCATTTGTTGACTTAAAATGAAGAAGCTTGTTCCATGCACAAAACAAAAAATGCTTTGTAGGTCTGTGATCACAGAGGAGTATGATTCTTGTCATGTATGGGCATGCTAAGAATTTAACCTAAGAGTTTATAATTCTGGAGTGTTCCATAACGTGTGTAGGTGAGATTATCATCTGCAGTAATTTATGGTAAGGCCAGACAGGTCACTTACTAGCAAACTTGCCCTGTTGCCCTCCATTACATAATTAGTAACTAAGGTTTCTTATTTCGGTGGCTCATTTTGGTAAATACCCTGACTCTCAGTAGTGTATAATCGCCTTTAAAGCTGAGATTTCATTGTTGTTAAGGAGACACTCAGAGTGTCTGTAGCCAAAATCTGGACGAATGTAAAGCATCTATGTGGTCAGTACGACTGAACAGCCTTCTGCTGGAATGCTGCTTGGAGCACCACAAAATGCTTGTGAGTTCCACAGCCTTGGCATTTTGATTCCTTTTACGTTTCATAGGAGTGGCAGACCAATTTGTGACAATCACATCCCTGTACTGACTGCTAATGAAACTTAATTTAGTCCTGTTACAATGTCCATCCATCAACTGTAGCAGCTTTTGTTGTCCAGAGATGTGGATTGGTTATTTGCTAATGGCTCATACCTTCAGTTTTAAGCTTTCACCTTTGGATAGATGCAGTCTGATAGTCTTTCAGTTAAAACAGGAAGGTAATTTTGAGACTCAGAATTGAGGAAATCAACTAAATACAGGATTAAGATATGTTGCTGAATGTGTTTTTAGAAAGAAATTTAGTTTAGAATTTTGGATAATAGGTGTTTATGGGTCCTTCCTGGGAATCTGGCATGTCCCTTAATTTGTAGCCTCCTGTTTCTCTCTCCTGGGTATTTCATTCTTTTCCATAGCCCAGTACAAGTCCTCAGATAAGAAAACAGAGAACAGGTTGTGAGAGAAGATTTCTGTGGCTGTATTGCCTCAGTTAAAAAGGTAGTGCTTTTCTGCTATAGAAAAGGCTGAAAGAATGGTGTGGAATTCTGAAGGATTTGTATCTCAATTATATATGAATTTTGTGGAAAGATACAAGTTATATATCTATCCCAAGGGCCTTTAAAATAAAAAAAAAGTTCCCTAAATTAGTAAAGGCCACTCTAATTTTGTCTAAGAATGGGTAAGTGTGAATATATCAAGTTTTTTCAGTAAGTTAGTCTTTGTCTGAAGGGCAGCTTGTCTTGATTTTTACATTAGAGCAATAGTTACAGACTTGAACGAGTCGCTGAAGTAAAGCATCCAAATACCAGATAATATAATAGCAGCCNCATTGTAATAGGAACAACGTGGTGTATTTCAGTATCATTGTTTCCTAACTGTCTTCCTTTCATGAAGTATTTCTCTTCTATTCAGTTGTTCTCATCCAAAAGTCTGGTTGAATTCCTGCCTTTTGCCTCTGAGAAGAGGAATGTACTGCCTTATGAGAACTGTTTGTGGTCTGAAGCTCATTAGGTGGTCTGAAGCTCTGCTACACATGCCAGGCACTGTTCCTGGGTTTGGGGTGTTTTAAAACTTAGCTTTTGTCTTAATTGTCACCTCATCTTAGAAAAGTAGTGGAATGATAATTTCTGTAGATTTGCTGATGCAGTTCTCTGCACAGGGATTATGGAGTGGTTCTTCAGGATTCCTGCTATTAATTTTAGCAGCAACTACTGAGTAAGATTACGCCAAAGTAGCCTGTTACTATTCTGAGGCTGCAGGTGAAGGACGTTTGGTTCCTTTTACTGCTTCTTTCCTATGTTAAGCTTCCACCACTGTGTACTTCCACCACACAGAGAACTTTTGCTCCACACGGAATTGTGACTGCAATTTCTCTGGGCACATTTGGGCTGTCTCCATGTTAATCCTTGTCCTTTAAACATTTCACTACCTGTTCTATCCGTAGAAGTCAATATCAATACCTGGACAGATGTGGTTATACTCCTCTAGGTCATGTGTTAGTTTCAGGGATTTCAGGATATGTCTTCAGTTGCATCAAATCAAGATAGTTCTTGTGAAGTTGGTGAACGTGAAACAGGTAAGATGTTTCCTTTGGAGTTTTAGGCTTATTTGTCCAGGCAATAAGATTTCTTCTTGTATTCCATGTCTTGTATCCATATTGCACGTACTTATCCTTTCCTTAGGTTTAGATGTAAAAAGTCTCATTTTAAGGACTTACTAATGTAAATGACAACTTATTGTGAGCGTTTCCAAAGCCAGCATTTTCCAACTCATTAATCTTTCTCCTAGATGAGGAATCTTGATTAGTCTGTAAAAGCAGTTTGTGAGAAATGTTAGTGTTTCTGCTTCACTTTTCAAGATCATAAAGCTCAACACCCTGCCCCCTTATATTTCTAAGTCATGGAAGAACTGTGACTTTATTTTTAGGCAGAAATTTCCTCATTTTGCAAGTCCACCTAGCCTTGCAGCCATCCTACTCCACAGCTGTCACAACAAACTTCCTTTCAGATGCTATTAAATGTATCAGACATTACTCTGCAGCATGTGAGTTTGTTACCCTGGGGCTTTTCAGTCTATTCTCATGTTATCAAAACCACTGTGTGATTTCAAGGCTTCCTACATTCCCTGAAGGAAAATCAAATGGTATATGATTAGGAAACTAATAGATGTTCTGCAGATTTAGCAGATCTCTAGCAATTAAGTGGTTAATCTCCTCTATTTATTGTTTTCTTTCCTCATTTCTTATAACCATGACTCTTGTGAACTCTGTATCCTTCAGTCTGTATTTTCATCTGAGATTTGGGGAAGACTTTGCTACACTGGAGAAGCAACATTGTTCTAGATTTGTTTATCCTATTTATGTTCCCTCTGTTCCTCTTTCAGTTATTTGATTGCTGTAGACAGTGTTCTCATCTGAGAGGTTTTTTTAATTCTTTTTCTTGTATACTTTCCCAACTGCTACATTTAAGCAATTTGTGTTGTAATGATTTAATATCAGGTAGCCTGGCTACAGATTTGATATGATAAAGCTCTTTTATATATGGGCACCATAAAAGATGAAGATCCCTGTTTGTGCCCATTTTTTCTTACTCTTTTGGTGGAAGACCCTGGCTGTGTCATCTTCATTCCCTTCCATCAGGTATATACTCAGTGAAGAAACCTGACCAGGGTCTTTTCTTCTTCAGACTGAATGGTCGTCTTCCAAACAAGGAGGTCTTCTGCAAGTCTTTTTTGCTCCAGACTCTCCCTTTGGAATGTTGTGCTAGGATTTTGCAAGAAGAAATTCTCTCCATTACGGACTGTGTTCAGACCACATTCTTCCTTCTGTATGTGGATCCTGGTACTGCCATGGCTTGATGCCTCCTGTCCAGTTTGTCTGAAGCTAAAAAAAATGGAACCCGGTCTGGGAGAAAGGACTATGTTTCCTGAAAGTGTTTTCTTCCTATCTCATTTTGCTCTAAACTTTTCTGAAGAAATTAATTGAATAATTAAATGCATTTATTGTTATTATTTCTTTCTGTATTATTATTTCTTTCTTATTTTGACTGGCACTATGATGTTCATTTGCTGAGTCTTAATTAGCAAAATGTGCAAAAGTCATAGAACCATGAAATCACAGGATTGTTCAGGGTGGAAAAACCCTTGAGATCATGTAGTGGTTTAGCAAGAGGTTCTAAATTTGTTTGGGTTGGTGTCTGTAATTCTAGCACAATTTGGTAATTTTCAAACCAGAAGAGACCAGCATGTCCAACCAATAACCCTACTGTACCAAATTCACTACTAGACTAAATCTCTAAGCACCACATCTCAATGGTCTTTAAACACATCTAAAGAGTCACCTTCTCATGCAGGCTCTTCCAATGTCTGACTACTCTTTCAGTAAAAATCTTTTCCCAAAGTTATCTCTTTCCCCATATGAATCACTGTGGTGAATTCTGCATTGCAAAGACTGGGACGGTAAACTGCTGTTCTTCCCCTGAGTTAGCAGTGCAGTGATTCCTGTGTGGCAGTCCAAGTGAATGTGATGTTCTTCTGCCTAACAGGAATTATTTCTGAATGCTTCTAGCTTTTGGATGGCTTATGCTGGATTATTGAAGGAAAGCACAGTACATTACATTCCTATTCTTATATCCTTGCCCAGGTTGTGAATTCTGTTATGTTCCTCTTGCAGTGCAGAGACAGGTGTGCCAGGAGTCTGTTACACTCTCTGAAGCTGGGGAAATGGCTGTTCACAGTGGTCAGTGGGAAATTGTGGCTCTTAAATGTTGCTCCTCTGGGACAGCCTTTGGAGTGAGGATGCTGCTGGTTTTGAACGAGACCAGGAAGAGGAAAGAAAGCATTTCTTGGTTAAGGGAGATGTGATAGCTGTGGTTTCATTTCTCCATTTAAAGTTGCATGAAGTTGGTAGCTGGCAGTTCTTTGGGTTGGCCAGTGCCAATTAAACAATCCTCCTGTGTTTTCTATTTAACAACTAATTGCGTTGGGTTTGTCTGGTAGATTTTGCAAACTCTTAAACAAAGAAAACACAAACTTTAGGAGTTGTTTTCTACAGAGATATTGTCTTGCTCTACTCAGCAAAAATTGTCCAATGGTAATTATCTTGCTTTGTGGATGACAAGCTTGGCAAAAATCAGGGAATGAGCGTGGTCACCCTGAGAAAATTACTGATGTCTCTAGCAGAGGATGTCTATGAGCATGTAATTAACTGGTCCAAAGGGAAGGAACATGGGGAAAGTACTGAGCATAGCAATAAAAATACACCAATACCCTCTGTGTAGTATAACCATAAATAAACAGTAACTCAGACTATGAAAGGCATTTTACAGTTCTCTGACAGTGTCCTGGGATAACCCCAGTCTTCTGCTCCTGGTTCTGTGACCTTTGCCCTGTCTGTCTCGCAGACAGAAATCCTTGTGATAGATTTTTTTTCTTTCATAGATTAACTCACAGATGATTGTTGTTTTGGGAAAGTGACAGTACAATGCAGAGGATTTCTTACTGCCTTGATCTCAAGTTTAGGGCACATTTGAATAATTAAGGAGAATAGCTTAATAGTCTCGTATTGCTAAAGCTATTGTTTGACTTGCTGTTTATGCAAAAAACCGCAATGACTGGCAGTATGTTCTGGTTATCATATGAGCCAGGCTTGGTGACTCCAAAATGTTTGTGTGTATGTTGTTTTGTTGTTTTTTTTTTGGGGGGTGGGGGTGTTTTATTTCCTTTTCTTCTGTTGGTTTTTGGATCCTATGAATATGATCCTATGAAAAAATGTTTTATCCTTTTACTCTTTGTGTGCCTTAATTCTGTATTGCACAGCCGGCATTTCAGATGGCGTCTTATAAATACATGCCTCATGGGTAATGCCCTCTTCCTGGGAGCTGATCGAACAGCTCTCACAAAAATGCTGCTTCTTCTGCCTGTAGATCTGTGCTTCTGAGTGTTTGTACCCTAATGTGTGCAGTATGGGGAATAAATGCAAGTTGGAGACCATAGCTCCAGTGGTCACTTTCAACTTCATCCATTCTGTGATTGTATGTTGCACACTGCTGACTTCCCAGAAGTTAGGCTTTGAATTTACATGTGCTTCCTTATAATAACACAGAGGAAGGGTAAGTATTCACATTCTTAGTATCAACTAGAGTCTTTACTGAGGGTGGTAATTCAGTGTGTTCTGGCAGTGTTCAAGTGAAGATTGTTTGAAGGAAGGTGAACAAAAATCTGAGAAAAATGAAAACTAAAACAGCAACTGTAACTACCAGTGTTACATCTGAATCTCCCAGATTATCTCAGCATATTTCTTGAACAAGGGAAGTCAAACAAGTGGTTCCTGCAACCTGCAATGAAACAGCTTTGTAGGTGAAAATATAAATACACTGAAACAAAGAGAAGATAGGAGGGGAAATGGGTTAGGATACAAATTAGGCGTGATGTCAGAATTAATTGTATATTAATGTCATTATGTCAAATGTTTATTACTCTTCAGCAAATGCTGAAAAATGGTTCAGAGTGAACATTGTGAGAAAATAAATTAATCTATTTGTGGTTCACTGTAGCACATGTTAAGGAGAAGGGTAGTTTCTTAACTTCGGTCATTCACAGAATCACAGAATGTTAGGGATTGGGAGGAACCTCAAAAGATCATCTAGCCTAATCCCTCTGTCACAGCAGGATCACCTTGATCAAGTCACACAGGAACATGTCCAGGTGGGTTTTAAACGTCTCCAGAGGAGACTGCACAACCTCTCTGGACAGCCTGTTCCAGTGCTCTGTCACCCTCACCATGAAGAAGTTTCTTCTTGTATTTATGTGGAACCTCCTCTGTTCCAGCTGACACCCATTTCATCTTGTCTATCATTGGATGACACTGAGCAGAGCCTGGCTCCTTTCTCCTGACACCTGCCCTTTTCATATTTATAAACATTAATGAAGTCACCCCTCAGTCTTTTTTCCAAGCTAGAGATTCAGCTCCCTCAGCCTTTCCTCATAAAGGAGGTATGCCACTCCCTTAATCATCTTTGTGGCTCTGCACTGGGCTCTCTCAAGCAGTTCTGTGTTCTTAAACTGAGCAGCCCAGAGCTGAGTTCAATGTCCTTCTGAAACTGAGGGGCCCAGAACTGGACACAATGTTTCAGATGTGGTCTCACCAGGGCAGAGTAGAGATGGAGAAGAACCTCTCTGGATCTACTTACTGTTCAGAATAGAGTTTGCAGAAGCTTTAAATACAACTGAGACGTATGCTCCCAAAGGCAAAAAACAGGTGTAACCTCACCTTTACTCTCCCTGGAATTGGTTCAACTGCTGGTTTGCTGTGTGGCTTCTAGTGGTGGGGGTTAATCCACGCATATTCTGCAATCAATGTTCCATGGCAGTCACATGAGGTAGATATTCGAATCCCTTCTGATGTTATGATTTACAGAGTTGTTTGGTCATTGTGAAATTTTCCTACTTCATAAAATGTATGGGAATGAATGCTGTATTAAAGCTTCTGTAGTGTGCAATTGTCTGAAAATCAAGGAGGAGCCTTTTGCATGTGCATTTCATCTGTGGATATAATGTGTGCAAATATGCATGTGTGTCTGGATCCACACACACACTCACACCCTCCTTTGTGCTGGATCTCTGTATGCACATAACATTATCACCAAAACCACAAGGTAAGTACAAGGCCATGATTCTTCAGGTTGATGATTTTAAAGTGAAGATTAGAACTTTCCAGAAATAGGAAATAATTTTGTAATTAGGGAAAAAATAGCATGGAAATCTTACCAGCAAGAATCTGCCCCACAGGTCTGATTTACCTGTACTTTGTCACGATTAGCTAACTGACTCATCCTTTGCTATTTGTAGAATATTTGTGTCTCAGAAAAGCATGTTTTGTGGAGTAGAAGGTAACATGTGCCTTTAGTGTAGTCAATTTTTGAGGCAAATTGAATTCGTTTTCACAAATACTGACATTTCCATGTAAATCCTGAGAATAGCAAACATGCTGAATCAAAATCTTTTTGAGCTTGTAATTGTCACTTCACTTGGCTGAAACAAATTACTATTTTTTTAAGTCTTACAATAGCTGCAGCTATAGAGATGATTTAAATACTTTGTTTCTTACTGATCAATTTTATTGTTTGAATTGCGTCCTGATTTAAGTTCAAAGGAAAATGAAACAATTAAATGTCAATAAAGACCTTTATATTTGGAATTTGGATAATTGTACTTCCTAAGTTATAAAAGAGCTTTGGAACTACTTCAACTGATTCCAGAGGGGTTTTTTCCTCTTCAATTAGTAGTTTAGACAAACTGTTGCTTTTATGAGATTGGAAATCTGTAAGATGTTATAAATGAGAACCTTTAATGACAAAATTTAAGATCTAAGTTGCTCTCACCTCCTTTTAGTGCAGTAGGAAGTGCTTTCCTGATAATAAAATTGCAGAAGAAGCAGCTATTTTATTCATGAGTGGTTTAAGGAATGTTTTTGTCCACATGTTTTGTGTGAAGACATCATTGATTTGGCACTTCTGGCAAGTCACACTCCTAACAGAGAGGAGATTCAAAGCTCCTCCTGCATGGCAGCAGCTCTGGATTTTGATTCAGTAAAGGACGTGATTATCTAAAAAGATGCAGCATTCCAATGATGTTTCTGAAGACCACAACAAAGATTTTGTCCAGTGGTCTGAGTATCTTTTTCATTTGCTTTCAATAATTGAGTCTCCAAGCAGAGTTTATTTTGCTCTCAGTTCTCATCAAAGCATTTTAATGATAAACTGATGTCATCTTGGTCTGCCTGCCAATCCAAATAACAAAAAGTATTGCTGATAGCTCTATGATTCTTTTTTATTATTTTTTTTCTCCAATAGACCATCTGTGGAACCGAAAAAATGAAGTACGGATTCTTAATAGTCTTCATGAATTTATTACCACAATGTGCTGGGAAATCTTTGAGAAGACGTGACAGTTTCCAGAAAACTTTTGAAGACACTAAACATGAGATAGCTGGCTATACTGATATTGCTAAAGCTATTATTGATCTTGCTGTTCATGGAAAAGCTCAGAACAGATCCTATGAAAGATTAGCAGTTTTCACTGATACCATAGGACCTAGACTTAGTGGTTCAAGAAGTCTCGATGCAGCCATCAAGTACATGTTCAGTGCCCTGCAGGAAGATGGTCTGGAGAATGTGCATCTGGAGCCTGTGAAAGTACCACACTGGGAAAGAGGAGAAGAGTTTGCGATGATGCTTGAACCAAGGAATCACATCGTTGCTGTTTTGGGACTTGGGGGCAGCGTTGCAACTCCTCCAGAAGGTAACTGCTTTTGAAATTAAGTATCACTTGCTTTTTAATGCCAAACTGTCATACTCAGCCCCAGCAACTTCTCATAATAGTCAAACTTCAGTTAACTTCGTGTGATAGCACTTGTCTAGCTGAGCTACTGCTTTTCTTTATGCCATGGTTGCAAATGATGCACTTTTTGGCTTCACTTACTTTGGTTGAACTGGCTTGTAAAAATTAGAGTTGGTTGCCAAAATTCCCATTAAATCTGTACCTTTTTGTGTAACACTGCTGAACCTCATGTGCAAGGATTCTGCCACTCCACTCAAGGTGGTGGGAAACTTGTGATCTGGGGTTTTCCTGACCAACTTTTTCATGTTGGCCACTCCATAGAGTCTTCATGCATGTTTTCTGCTCTCCTTACCATGCCCTGTCCTGCCAAGCTCAGCACTTCTCTCTAGCAACAAATCAAGACAGCAGAAAGGAGGAGACACTCATGCTGAGCTTGGTGAGTGCCAGCCCTTTGCTCAGCATGGCAGTTGGTGTCTGCATGTCCTTTTCCTCCTCCTGTCTCCTCACCTGGGAAAAGTTTTTGGCACTGTAATGGAACTGTGCATTGCCTTTTAATGGATTGTGTATGATATATTACTTCAGGAACAAGAATTATTATTATCTGGACTCAGCAAAATTCAGGTGTTTTGAGCCCAAAAATACTACCCAGCTTGCAAACAAAATTGTTTATTGGTTTCCTATTTTTGTACATATACATGTAGCCTCTCAGGATTCCTCTTTACAGGCTGGATGGCAACTTTGTTTTGTGACTGCATTCCATAAGTAACACTGGACTTATTCCTAGACTGCTTTGAAAACATTCTTACTCCTTTATGAGAAAAAAAAAATGTAGATTAGGAAATGAAAGGTAGCATGATACTCACGGCTTTTTGATGAGTTGTAAATTTTTGCTACAGTAAGCTTTCTGTTTGAAATGAAACGAATTATGTATAAAAGCTATTCTGTTGAGAGAAATTATACAGCCCTTCAAAAGACAGCAAAGTAAAACTGGATAATTTAAGATGTGTTTGGAACAAATCTTACTTGGTTTGGGAAACGATTACTGTAAAATTTGCCGGGGGTATTTCTGTCATGCTGAGGTAAATATGCATGAGATTATTAACCTGTGATGTGTCAATGTCTCAGTGCATAGAAGAATATTATAGCAGAGTATGTACAGCAAAGGTTAACCCTACAACTTATTCTGTATCTTTTCTAACCCTATTCACACAGAGTCACTGTTATTATGGCTGGAAAGACCTCTAATATCATCAAGCCCAGTCTATGATGTACCATCACCAGAAGAAGCTAGATACTAATACGAAGTGCTATGTCCAGTCTTTTCTTCAATAGCTCCAGGGATGGGGACTCCGCCACTTCCCTGGGCAGTCCATTCCAGTGTCTGATCATGCTTTCCATGAGGAAGGGCTTCCTAACATCCAATGTAACCCTCCCCTGGCAGCTTCAGGCCCTGCCTTATCCTGTCACTAGTTGCCTGGGAGAAGAGCCTGACCCACATTGGTCTACAGCTTCACTTTACATAGTTGTAGAGAGTGCTAATGTCCCCTCTGATTCTCCTCTTTTTTAGGCTAAACAACCCCCAACTCCCTCACACTCTCCTCATAAGAATTTCCTTCTAGTCCCTTCACTAGACTTGTTGCTCTCTTCTGGATGTGCCCCAAGCTTCCTCAAAGGGAAGATAAAATAATGTTTTTGGTGTTGAGCAGGTGTTACGGAACCTGCAGAGAACCTGTAATTTAGTCTTGGCAAACTTCTTCACATTCTGAGAAGTCTGTGTTTTGTTTCCCTTTCTTAGCTGTGTAGTTGTTCACGCTTGCCTGGTTTTACCTCTAGGTGTGCTTTTTTCATTTAGAGGCAGTGAATTTATATGTTAGGAATGCTCACAGAGGCTAATCCTGTCCCACTTTGTCTTCTCTAAGGATCTTATTTTACTGATAACTGAATGGTCAGGCTGTAGCTGTGGCTGAACGATGAGATCCAGCACTCTTACACTGAGCAATGTTCAAAAACCACACATTATTTTTCCTTGCCTTTTTTCTTCCTTCTGAGATTGGCTGTGTTTCTGGAAGGAGTATGTGTTGGTGCTAGAAGACTGCAGGGCAGTGAGAGCTCTCACAGAAAAGCAGGCAATTTCTCATACTTGGTGGAATAACTTTGATTAAATTACTTAACTTCTGACTTAAAAACCTACCCTGCTCTTTATGGCTGTTTTGATTTCTGCTGGTCTCATCTTGCTCTGTGCAAGCTCTGGCAGATTTTCATGCTTGAGAAGGTTATGTGGGTTAGCTGGTCCCTGGTGAGCTCCTGGCTCTCATTGTTCCGATTGCTGGACTGGACACCTGGGTAGCGGAAATGCCTGGTGAGGGCTGCTTGTCGCTAGCCTCTCTAGACAAGAGAACTGCAAGATGTACTGGTCTAGAAAGTAGTGTCTTAAGACTTCTACCCATTTTAAGCACAAAATAAAAAATATGTGGTTAAATGATTAAAACCACTGCCTCATCACATCTGAAGAATTCATTCCCATTCTGACGAATTCATTCCCAGGTCTGTGCCTTCTGGTCTGACCAGCAGTTGCCACCATGCTCTGGTCCTGAGCAGAAGGGATAGGTGTCTGCGCTAAGTTACAGTGGAACTATTTGAACAATTTTCCTCAGTGGGAGGAGTTCTGATTTGTCTTGATTCAGCCAAGAAGCTGTGGGACTGTGAGTCATCCTGCAATCAAAACAATACAACTCAACAGGAGGTGTTTGAGGCTGATTCTCCTGGCATTGCACTGCCTTTGCTGCATGGGATCAAACCCAAGGGAGAACTACCACTGCCATGCAGAGCTTTGCCAGAGGAATGCCTTAAAGGCTGATGACTGGCTTTCACGTGTTTGTTTCATGATCTGGATTCTCCTCAGGGGCAGAGACACCCTTCAGAGCTGCCTCTGAGGTGGACTGTGCAGCTGATCAATGAAGGTGTTTGATATTAGCTGGGTAGTTGTGTGTTTTGTATAAGTGTTCCTATCAGGATACATTTTGGATCCCTTTATCAACCACTGCATGTGTAGAGTTCTGACAGATCCCTTCCTTGACAATATTGATGCTTGCTTAGAGACAGAGGACTGCACTGGCCGATTTTTTTAAGGTGTGGGGATGAGGTTAAAACAAGAGTAGGTGATTCCCCATTTGCAACAGGAGGTACAGGAGACCATATTTTGCTTCTTGTTCTCTCTATTATGTCCTGTATTCCTTTCTTCCCATCTTGTCACTCCAGACTTGAGACCAGTGAGCTAAGAAAATAAGAAGCATTGGGAGAAATTTAGAATGTTGCTTCTCTCTGGATGTACTTAAGGCTTCATACTCAAGTCATCAACTTCAGGTGCCTTCTGAGCTCCTTCTGGAGTTGAGCTCCTCAAGCTATTGCTCTGAACAGCAGTTAGAAATCTGGCTTTGGGTATTGGAAATACAGGGTTTATTTTCCCTCTGTCTGTGGAAATTCACGGTAGTGTTTCCTGAGAGCACATGCTGAGGCTGCTCACTTTCACTTTCAGCATATGCCGTGCAAGTGTGGAAAAAGTCCCTGATCCTTCAGGGGAGAAACTGGAAGCCCTAAATAGTAGCACTATTTTAGCACTGAAACCAGAGCCAGCATCAGCTTCAGGGTACAAAGAGTGTCTCTTCCTGCAAATCTTTTATCTAACCCAGTTTTCAAGGTGGAAGACCTTATGGAGGGAGGGCAGGGCTTTGCCCATTTATTGGATTGAGTGAGATTTGCCCACTTTGGCAGAGACAGGAATTTGGCATGCTGCTGGTTGGCTCACTTGAAGTTGGAACAGTTCTGATGATGTGCAGGAGGCTTTTTGGTACCTTGTGATCTTGTGGATAGAAACCACATTGGCCTATTTTCTTTGTTGTGACTGGGCAACATGCCAGAATGTCAAGCTTCTAGATTCAGTCTGATATACACAGCAAATAGAATGAGCACAGAAAAGGTTAGATTTTTATGGGGGTTTTTTATTGAAAGGTAAAATAACAGTTTCCCTCTTGGTGTATCTTAAGATTTGATAGTATTTGGTTCAATAGAAAGTCTGTATTTCTTCTGATCTCCTTACAGGGAGGGAGTACCTTTCACATCTGTCGTAGCAACAGAGTCACAGGGTGACCTGGATTTCCAACAGAGATTGAAAATGGTCACCACCTCGAAGTAATGGATTCCTTGGTAACAAACAGGGTTGAATGTAGAAGCTGCTCAGTTTAGGAAGCTGACAAACCACGGGTTTGCCATATTTAGGCAATGTTCTTATTTAATTTCCATAGTTTCAACACTGGCAAAACATATGATATATGTAGAGAGACTGTTGATTTCTGGTAGTACTGATTATATCCCCCAAATTCTGAGGAAAATAGATATAATTATTGCTTTGAGAATCCCATGATTGAAGAAAAATAGTAGTTCAGCAGATGTTTGACCATAAAGTATGGGAGTTCATATTTTTTGTATGTTTTAAAATGCACTTTTTCCTGAAGGGTGACCCTGCCCATTCATTTTGAAGAATAGTTTGTCTCCTCAAAACAGGAGCAGTCTCTGTTTTTTCTGTACTTTCATTACAGCAAAACCAAACTAATGTAAATATGAAGATGATGTATTGGCAGACTTTTCCTTTGGTTTTGTGTTTGATTCATGGTTGGGTTTTTTGTTTAACCATTGATAGCACTTGGTCCAATATAACTCTTGTAGAAGTTGGTGGGAGTTTTGCCACTTAGATTATATAAACAATAGTTCCCATCTGTTATTTGCGAAATGGGGATAATACGTGTTTCGAAGCTGATGAAGGCATGTGCTTTTCCTGCTGCATCTGCTGTTGCATGAGCTGTTGTTGCTGATTGCAGAGATGCTTTTGAAAGAAGTGGTCCGACCTCAGTCCTGGCTAATGTATTTTTCCCTGGATGCTGACCCTCCTTTTTTGTTTCTTGATGATGAAGTGGTTTAGAGAATTCAGCTAGATTAACTAAAGTTAACAAAATAATTAATTTTAATGATTCACCCTTTTGTTACCAGCATCTGGGATGATCGCTGACTAGGAGCTGACTAGGAGTGACTTGGATGCCCCTTTGGACAAGGACTTCAGTGCTGAGAACAGTGGTTGGAACAAATTGGAGGCATGAAAGCACAAATCACAACAAACCTTCCTACTGTCTTAGCTCTCCTTCTGTCTTTCCTGGATCCTACATTTTGTTCGTGTGAGAGATGTCAATTCACATGTTGAGACCACGAACCTCAATGTTGGGTATCTGGACTGTTTGTTAATTAGAGTGGCACTGCTTGTGGTAGGATAATTGCGCTACATTTTTTCTTGGAATAGACAAGATCATATCCATGAGGGACCTCAAACATCTTGGTATTCAGCAGCCCAGCATCTTGGACAAAAATGTCTGCAGTGCCATTTCAGAGATTGGGAGAGTAGGAGTAGCTGTGTGGCTTGAGATGCACATTTGTCTGGGCAGGACATGGCTTCCAGTTGCTGCTTTGATGAATGTTCATGTGTAACTGTATGGGTTGGGAGTGTCAAAATACCAGAATGTTCACATCTTGTCCCTTTTCAGTTGAGGATTGTCACCTCAAGGATGAGATTCCCAGGCTGAAACTCCTGCCTCGTGCTAGCCAAGGCAGGATTTAAACATGATTTCTGCATGTTCAGGGCAGTCGTGCACAGCTGGGTGTCACAGTCACCTGCCCTCCCAGGGGAAGGCCTGCAGTCACTGGCATCCAGACTTGCTAAGGAGGGGAATGGTTGCTCCAGATGCTTTCTGCATTGGGCACCTGTGTGCCTGAAGGTGGCTTTTCTGGATCCTATTCTTAGGTGCCTGATTCTTTCCATAGAAAGCATATCAACCCTGTGCCTTGAGCAGGGCTGCCTCTAGGAGAACCAGACCTGTTTCCCTGGTCCAGTGGCATCCAAAACTCCATGCTAGGGCTTGAGTCCAACCCTGTTAGTGCTAGGATTTGCTACTGCACAGTAAGGTAAATGTTGAAGCCAAGCTGTTCTAATGAAGCAGTCAGGCTTCATGCACTTGTGGTGTGTTGCTGCTCCTACTTTATCTTCTTCCTACCATGAAAAAGTGTCTTAATTTCCTGGTTCTGATGAATGGGGAGGTAGCCCTCTGTCTCCCTCTTGTTCATGTGACTGCAGAGGCCAGGAAATGTTTCAGATGTGTAATTCTCCAGTCTCAAAATCTCCACCAGCACCAGAACAATTAAGTGTGTTGTTGACTCTTTGTGTTGCTATTTCAGGTGGTATTTTATGCTTAGGATGCAAAAAAAATTAGATTTATAACATAAGGAATTTTAATGGAGACTTAATTGGTATTGTTGCCAACTTTGTTGTGACTAGATCTAAAAATGCTGTATTTTAATTGTTTTAAGCAAAAGTTTCTTTGGTCATCAGATAATTTATTTGACAGTGGCAGCTTGAGTACATGTGAGTCAGCATCGCTGTGCCACAGTGTAATTTGTAAGAGAAATCATAGTTCTTATGTTAACCCTATGTGAAGCAAACGGAATTTGGAAGGTACATAGGGGTGAGCTGTTCATTTGCTAATACTGAAAACATTTGTTGATGATTGCATTTGGGTTTGTAGCTAGGTCTGTAAGGGACTGTTGCTATTAATGGATGATAAAAATTAGATTGGGGGGTGGGGGGGGAGCAGGAGAGAGTAAAACCATAACTAAGTAATAAGGAAATTAGTACCTAGCAAGTTGAAACAGTGTGTGAATAATACTGCTTTCTGGCTTGGCTAAATTCTTCTTTTAATGCAGCAATAAGTAGGGTGTGTTTCAGTGTGTTTGAGTTTAGTGCTTTTAAGTTACTATAATAAAAAACCAGTAGAGACTGCATTCCCAAATCTTGTGAATTCCTGATACTTTATATGGGACTGTCTAGCCCTGGTGTGGCCAGTAAGAGTAACAATACTTTGTGTCAAGTTTCATCAGTGTTTTAATAGAGATTCACCAGGTTGTTTTTTTTAAATCTGGTAATAGAGTGAATTTCTTTGTTTTGTTTTTTTTTCCCTAGCTCTTCTCAGAAACCTGTTACTAACAGAATTCCAGATACTGAAACTGCTTAGTATTTGCTGCTTTTAATCTTGGGGAGAATAAGTTGTCTCATGAAGAATTCCTTTTTTGCTGATCCACTTGTGGCACAATTGCTGTCAGGTAGGCAGGAGCTAGGACAGAATTGTTTGTACCAAGAATCAGACTTCTGGTGTATGGAAATTTGCAGACAGTTGACTTACAGGTGCTTATATAGATACATAAAAGTGGATTTTCTGTAGGTAATAAAAAGTAACCATGATCACTCTTGCCTTCATCCTGCCTGTGATGGATTTTAGACTTTGCTAATGCATACGCTGCCATTTATTTCAACTGGCAGTGTGATCATAAAGGCATATCCCAGTGTTCAGATAGAAAGACATGTACATTTCTGTGTACAGAGGACTTTGTAATACATAATTTTGTTGTTAATTGAAAGTTGCCTGCTTGTACCTATCCTTAACACCCTTCTCTTTACCTTAATTCTTAGAAATGACAGGGTACCATTTAAAATGAGAAATTAGAGGAAACCTATAGTACCACATAGATTCTTTTGCTCACTGGCCTGACCCAACAAAATGTATAATACTTCACATGGCAGGAACAAATAAATAATCATCAGCTACATACAGTCAGCTAAGTTTATCATGCTTGTAATTCTGTCTTCCACACTTCATGCCCTTTACTTAGCTAATTCCCCAAATGCTCTGTATTCATCTTTTGAACTCTGTGGGTTATAATCTTTAAATCTTGCCTCAGTGAGTGGCAATCTGGCTCCCTCCTTACATAGGCTTCCTGAAGACTTCCATTCAAAAGTACTCAGCCAAGCCCTGGATCAGATAACAATAGGAATAAAAAAGAAATAGAACAGCTTTTGACATCAGAAGCAGAACCAGGAGGCTCTGAATTGCTATGAGATGCTAGGCATAAAGTTTTGTTAAATTGCTTAAAGGCTCAATAAGGGTGAGACGTTTCCCATTTTTAAAAGGAGTATCTCATTCCCCTTCAACTGATAAACTGTTGGGGGTTTGGTTTCATTTCTCCCTTAGGAGGTCTTAGAGTGCTTTGTGTACATATGCCCACATATTTATTTAAGATAAACATGCCCTTGTCAATTCAATCATGAGACTGAAATGGTATAAAATAGGACTGAGATTCAAGTGAGTCATTGAATTAGTCAGACAGTACACGAGAATGAAGTTTCATCTTGGTATGAAAAGCTCTGTAATTGATACTTTATGTGTACTGTGCTGCCATTGAGTTAAACTTGCAGAGAGAATTTTGGTTCTCTTTTGCCCAAGGATGGCTTTACTTAGCCGCTTTCGGATCATTCAAAACAGGAGCCATCAGTGTGCGCTTGCAGCCCAGCAACCCTGGGCTGCATCAAAAGAAGCACTGACAGTCAGTCAAGGGAGGTGATTCTCCCCCTCTACTGTGCACTTGTGAGACCCCTCCTGGAATACTGTGTCCATTTCTGGAGCCCCCAACATAACAGAGAGCTCCTGGAACAGGTCCAGAGGAGAGCAACCCAAATGATCAGAGGGCTGGAGCACCTTCCCTGCGAGGACAGACTGAGCAAGTTAGGGTTGTTCAGCCTGGAGAAGAGGAGGCTCCAATGTGACCTTACAGCAGTTTCCCAGTATCTGAAGGGGGCTACAAGAAAGCTGAGGAAGGGCTTTTGACACAGACGCATAGCAAGAGGACAGGGGGGAAGGGTTACAGACTTGAAGCAGGGAGATTTAGGTTGGACATTAGGAAGAAATTCTTTCCTGTGAGTGTGGTGAGATGCTGGAACAGGTTGCCCAAGGAAGCTGTGGCTGTCCCATCCCTGGAAATGTTCAGGGCCAAGTTGGATGGGCCTTGAGTAACCTTATCCTAGTGAAGGTGTCCCTGCCTGTGCAGGGGTTTTGGATCTTCAAGGTTCCTTTCAACCCTGACCATTCTATGATTCTATGAAAGGCAGAGGTACGGGACTGGAGTTTACAGCTCTACATTCTTTCCCTTTGCTTTAACTCCCACAAAGCTCATTGTATAAACTCATCATATCTGTTGTCTAGAAAGGACCATAAATGTAATTCTCCATGATATTTCTTAGGGAATATAGCTGTCTGTAACATTCTTTTAAAACCACACAGAATTGGTGTGAGTTCATTCATGCAGCAATGCCAAGTAGAGTTACACATGATGCTTCCCTTGACAAAGTCTCTAATGCAACGTGTGCCCTTCTAGTGCTTGCTGCATGACTCAAGTGGAGCAGTGGGCTATAGATTGCAGTTTCAGCCTCCTGAGACAAAGAATTTTCTTCTGGAAAACTAAATTTCCCAGTTACCTGGCTTTGTTTCCAGTGACCCAGTTCCATACCCCAAACGATGCTGTCACTGGGATGCTCCTGAAGTAGGCAGCTGGAGTCTGTTAGCACGCTCACCTGCTTGCCAACAACAGCTAGTCATATGTGAAGGTGATTCTCTGGCTTGGCTCCCTGTGCCTCTCTCTGTAAAGCTAAGAATAGTTATTCAGTTTACAATTTTATACTGCTCATGCTAGGTTAGTTCTATAGCTAAAACTCTTGGGCTCTTGCTGAAGAGGTAGATGACTCTTGCCCACTTAATTATGCACTCCTAGAAATCAAACATGTTTGTGTGAAATAGTTTCTTTAAGGTTTTGAAATGAACTACAGTTTGATCTTAAAGAAGCCATGAGCTTTGATACACTGGTACTGGGAGAGGTGATCTTGCTAATGGTGTCAAATACAAGCATTTGAAATCTTCTCCAAATAGCCTTTATGCCATAAAGGGGGGAAAAAAAGAAAACAAAGAATTTTCTAGGAAAAACACTTTTTCTTCTGAAAGACATGATAGTTTGACTTCTTAACATATATCGAATGAGAATTTGTTTATTAGATTTTGCTGATATGTTTTGTGGGTTATGGGTGAAATGTACAACACTAAAATTTCAGTATTCTACATTTAGAGCAAAAATAGCGTTCAGTGTCATTAAGGAGTTTCTACTTGCCTCTGTAGCCAGTCAACAAAGTTGGATTTTAAGCACAGAGGTAATTTTAATGAATTAGTTTTAAAGCTGTGAAATACCGTTCCTCAATTGATAGTCTAAAAAATTAGAAGGATTCTCTGGCTTTGAGAAAAACAAGTATCTTGCTTCAAATAAGAAAGAGTTAATAAGAGATAATATAGCAATTTGAAACTATTCCAACTTTTAAAAACAAAGAGCTGTGCGATCTAACTGGCATCTAACTTAACCGTGCAAATAGCTCAGAACCTGCATGTGTTCTCTGTAGCATGACCGGGAAAGACAGGTTCTTGGGAAAATTCCCAGAAGAAGATTTCGTTCTCCTGAATTAAATATGAAGTTTATTTTTTTTTTGTAGGCATACTGAAAAATCTGTTGAAACTACAGAGCTTTGATTTAATTTCATTTATGAATTAAATAATTTTGTAAGTGCCTCAGTCTAAAAATACGTGCTTCCAGTTGTCTTATGTTAAGCTGAGTTGTTTAGCAACATATCAAAACAATTCCATGAAAAGATTACTATCCTTTTTTGTTAATCCCTCAGACAGCTTTTGCTAGTGTTTTTGCGTTATGAATGATTGCAGTGAGGTGTTAAAGCACATGCAGAGATCAGAATTCCTCGCTTTTGTCCTTTTGCCCTTCAAGTTCTGTTTCAATACCACCCTGATAGCATGGGTTATGGATCTGTGTGCACTGGTTCAGGGTGCTATTACAGCTCTTTGATACCAATTCCCAAGAAGTATTTCACATGGTCTTCGTTTTCCAGTGAGAAGTTAATTCTGATTTCCTGTATTCTGCACAGTCCACGCTACTGGCTGTAGCAGAGTTATAAAAAAACAATGTTAAAGTTGCTGTAATAATTTCTTTCAGGAATTACGGCAGAAGTCATAGTGGTGTCTTCTTTTGATGAACTACACAGAAGAGCACAGGAGGCCAAGGGGAAGATTGTTGTCTACAATGAACCCTTTGTCAGTTACGGTGAAACGGTGCGATACAGATCAGAGGGAGCTGTGGAAGCTGCTAAAGTTGGAGCAGTGGCATCCCTCATTAGATCTATTGCTTCTTTCTCTATTTATAGGTAAGTCTTTTTGTTTTCTTCCTGTGACACACAGATCAGCCTTTAGTTCATACGTCATTTCTGGGCAGGCATTTTTGTTCTCTATGTCTTAAACATCACCAGTTACGAGTGGGTGTTTTGTTTTGAAACTATTGGCTGCACAAGGGTTTTTTTCCCTTGTGCTTTGTCATTTCAAACTGTTTTCATTTTTTGTTACTGATCCAAATTTTGTATGACACTTGTTTTATAGAACTTCCTGCATTCTCAAAGCTGCCATAAATATTCTGAGATCAACCAAAATCAAATGTGAAAAAAGACTAGTGGATGCATAGAGAGTAAATGGGGAAGAGTCCAGCCTGTAAAAGGGTGAGGGATACACAAACTGTCCTTTGACATATTTTAAAAATTTCACACAGATATTGGTGCGTTTAATGCCTGCCTGATGTTTGCTGTGGTGAGAGTTCTGGTCGTAGAGGCTCAGACAATAGAGCTGGACTTGGGACTGCAGATGGGACAGAGCCATCTCCCTGCCCCTCCTGAATCTGGGCTGCAGCCTGAAAAGGAGTGGCATGTGCTTTAGGTGATGCCAGATACTGGACATCTTAAACTATTGAAATGTTATGTTAAAAACTCACATAAGGCATTGTGGGAAAGGGACATGCAGTTTATGCAAGAGATGCTGTATTTTGGTTTTCTTATTTTTGACAAATACCTGTTTAGAGCAGTGCAGGCCATTTATTCCTCCCTCTAGTTACACAGAACTCGTTGCCAACGAATCCTCTTTGGGTAGTAGCTAACCTGACCATGAATGTGTGCTGAGTCATAAACTGAAATTGGTTCTGTTCAGGCAACACCATGGTTTGTTTTTGATCTCTGGTTCTAGGTTTTCTTTCTACAGATGTTTAGGCTTGTAGGTGGGGAAGGGGTTCTATAGCACTGAGTCTTGCTTTATGCCGGGACTAGGAAGGTTCTGGGACGGGCACTTGTAAGCGTGCTTGAGCCCAACATTTCAGACAGAAGTGGTCACATCTTGGCAGTATGAGGAGGGTGCAAGCATCAACACCATTTGTGATGCATCAGAACATATGAGAAATGCAGAAATGCCAACTAACTCTATTGAATCATGTGCAGGAGACAGCTCTGCTGCTAGTATAGTTGCTTGATTGCACATTTATACACTTCATATTCCCCTAAAGAAAACAACAATGCCTGTTTAAAATGCTTTTTCCAAAAGAACTTTGAATTCAGGCACTATCCGAACTATACTAATGTGTTTCTTCATGCCCAACAAATGTTATGTTTACAATATATTTTCTAACACTTATAATTTTCTAATAAAATACATAATAATAACATAGTAGAATATGTTTTAAAAACAGTGTTATGAAAAATTATATTGTTTCCAAGTAGTCCTACTTGGTATCAGCAAAGAATATTACAGTGTGTTATCTGAAAACTAGAAGATCTATCCCATCCTTAGTTCCGGTGCCCTGCAGAGGTGTTCCCTTGAAAATGCCTCTTTGTGTCTTCTGTTTGTCAGACTATTTATGGAAATGCATTTTAACATGTAATGGAAAATTTAGAGATGAGGAACAGAGGTGGAGACTAAAGGCAATAAAAGCTGTTTATTAGGTCTGGGTAAAGGCATTACTGCTATTTCAGAACAGAATGGAAGAGAGAAGAAACAGATGCCAAAAGCATGTTTGTTTAGAAGGATCGAATCCTTAATTGAGGCTGGGAGCTGAGGTGTCATTCCCAAAAGCAATTTCAAATTTAGATGCTGCCAGGAAGCATTTTCTTCATTAAATGCTACTTTCTGTCCTTTCTTAGTTTACCTTCACGTAGGGTGTTTTTGAGTATGAGATGGGTTGGTTGAGCTAATTTTTTCTGTAACAAGGGCAGCACGCAGGCCCAATACCATCACTTCTGCCACTTCCATGATGCCTAGATGTGTTTGTGTTGTTTCTAACAGAAAATAACTGTTGCTGTAGGCAGGATGAATTTTCTGATCTCCATGCCTTCTGTTTTCTTTTAATCACCAGCTGTGTGTCTCCTTGTCTGTCCTGCCAATGTGCTGTGCTGTATGGACTCTGTGCTGGGGCACAGCATCCAGGGCACTGTTTGTTCAAGTTGCTCTTCTTTCTGGTTGACTGATGGGAAATACTGTGGTGCTGCAGGGAGTAGCTTGTTAGAAGGTGAGAGATGAAAGGTAGAAAGTCGATAAAAGACTTCTAAGTGTTGTGAAAGAAAGTCTTTCATTCTTGCAGTTTGTGTACTGCTGCTTTGTTGACCAGAACCTTTGCTTCTTGGGCTTCTATGTTTACATGTGCACCTGTAAGATGAATGGGATTCACAATGGGGTTGTGCCAGTTCTCCAAAGCATCGTGGGAACATCTAAGAAATAAGTCTCCTTCTTCTGATACTGCACTCAAGTGAATAAAGTGTGGATCTTAACTACTTTCCCTAAATTATATTCACTTTAGTTTGGGACTGTTTTCAAGATTTTAACTCCTTTTGAATAGGGGGTCACTTACTGTTGTTTGCTTACTTTATTTTCAACTAGTTAAGCTGGATGGAAGAACAGAAGCCACCTAATGATGTGATTTCTGGGTGAGCTTCCAGTATGAATAATATTGACAGGCTAAAAGTAGGTACTTTGTAGTAGATGAACATCTCTGCCTTACTTGGGCTGGTTATTAAAGCTTACTGACAAGACAGGATTGGTAAAATCACAACATTAATTAAATCAGTGTTCTTTTGCTGACAGATTGTTGGCTGTTCTTTGTTCCAGAGATGGCAATCAGCTGCCACATTTTCAAGGGCAATGAGTGTGAAATCTCTTGAGCAGGGATTATATGGGTACCTTATTTTACTTGAGGGTACAGTAGTATAGCTGTGGAGTGAACAATACTGCTTGGGTACTCAAGCATCCCGACTCTGAATGGAAGGAAGAAGGGATAAACTCAGTGAGACTTACTGATGTGTTTATATTAGGGTTCATACCAACTCAGTGAAGGACTTGAAGGTGTTGTTGAGTTTCACTGAGAAGATTCATTTATTTAGGACAGAAATGGTAAAAGAATAGGAAATAAAGTTTTTACAACAAAAATGCTCTGTTTATCAGACATGGCTAAAACTGTGGCTGTAATAAGCTAGGCGTAAGTCTGCATTTTTGCTTCTCTGCTCTATTTTTTTAGAGCATTTTGTAGATAAAAGTTATCCTTTAGCTATTGAAACGGCCCAGTATTTATCCTGTGGTGATTGTCCTCCAATGAATGTAAAACTACAAGTAAATCTTTCTGTTCCTGAAGAATCACACATTAGATAAAGTTGTAGCACTGTGTCTTGTAATAAAAACTCACTTAAGGGCTCTAGACAGAAGCAAAACTGAGTGTTTTTGAAGAACTCAAAAAGAAAATTTCCCAGCAATCTCAGAAATAAATGCCAAGAGCCCAATCACTACTTTTTTTTTTTTTTGAAATGCTGCAGAGCAATCACTTTAGTACATAAGAAACACAACAGGGAACGTATTACAAGGCCAAAACAGACCAAGGAGCACTTTGACCTAGTCTGGAGACTGATAACAAGAACACATACTTGGTCAAGTTCTCTTTCTGGGCTAAATTCGGCATCTTATATGTATTTGAAGTAAGTAATTTCCTTTAGTTTCTCTTCTGTTCTTCAGGCTACAGATGTCCAAAACACAATGTCTGCTTGTGAAGCGCTGGTAACTCCAATCAAAAGCTTTATCTGGATGAAATTTCTGAGTAGCCTTGTGCAACTCATGGCAGAGTTTGCCCAGCTGCATGTGATACAATTAAGCACAGGCATGCCAGGGCTGGAATGTAATTTCATGTGATGTTTGTGAATTGGAAAACTGTTGCTTTTCCTTTGTTTTAATTTCCCCTTTTTGTAACCTCACTAGGTTGTTTTTTTTTTCTACCATTTGTAGTCCAGTATACTTTTTTGTGTGTCCGTTGTACTCTCTCAGTTAATTTTCTTTTCTTCTCTTGTTTTCACTTCGATTTTTCACTGCTCTGTAAACAATTCCCTTCTCAATCTTGCTGGTATAAGATGTGAGCTAGTGTCGTTTTTCAACTCTCAGGTGCTAGCACAGTGGTTTCTTACCAGCTTGGGTCCTTGACTGCTAAGGAAAGCTTCCTCCTTTCCCTAAAACTCTGTGTGTAAGGAAAGGAAGGGCTTATTCACATCAGTAGTGGCAGAGGCCCTCAACTTATACTTGTTCTGCCAAGTTTTCTGACGTTCTGGATGGTACAGTAGTTTTGGTAAGATTTCTTTTGCTTTTATTTGTTTCTTGTAGCAAAGATGTGCATCTGGCACATAAAACACGTTTTATTTTTTAAATACTGTGTCCTCTGCTTGTGTCCTGAACCCTGAAGGTTCATTTCTCTCCTGTTCTGCCCCTTCTTCCATGATGAATGCCAGTATACCTAACTTTTTGCTGCCATCTTTGGAATCTTTCTGGAACCTGTTGCTGTCAAGAGGGGAGCTGTGTGGTGTCCCTTTGGGTTTGTATTTCAGCTGGTAAGTGCTGGCTGAGATTTGTGTGTGAGGACAAGGGCAGTTATGCGTTAATGCAGGACTTGACATGACCTGAGCCCAGTCTGCTGATAAGCTGTAGGTCGGACACCTGACCATCTCTGTTGCTCTCTGTGCATGTGGTCTAGTTAAGCAGACCTGTGCTCCTTTCCCTATGTCATAGGCTGGGTGTCAAGAGTGTGAAACAGGTGACTTCCCCTACAACAGTGCCCCTGTTGCCCATTAATTGACCCAGACCACTAGCTATTATTTTCAGACAAAAATATCCTTGACATGTTTGTAAATTTCTAAAACTACACTGTTTTTACAACCTAAACTAATTTTGTTTTGGTGGTTTAATAAAACAGAGGCTGGGAACAGTGAGCCAGTGGTGGCACAAAATAGGATGACAAAAATGTTTGTCATCACTTTTTGACAACACTTTTTTGACAAAATAGGATGACAAAAATGTTTGTCATCACTTTTTCTGCTTTAACACTGAAGAACAGTGTCTGCTGTTGCATGGGACTGGGCATCCAAAAGCTGCTCAGCTGAAAAAAAATCAGTTTTCCTCATGCATTTGAGTTAATTTTTCACTGCTTCTGGCACCTGTTGGGAGGTAAAAAATGAAATTGATTTATATGTTCAAAATTAAGTTGAAGGTTTTGTATAATGAGGTTTTGTAAAGTTTTCCTTCACTTCCCTCTTTTCACCACTACTCAAATGCACCTTTTTCTGAACCTGCTTGTAGCACCTTCACAATTACATGATGATCTGGGCTGCTGGAGCTGTGTGGTCACAGTTGCACATCCAACCCTGTTCAGGACCCAGCCTGGCAGATGCTCACAGGATGCAGAGCTGGAGAGAAGCAAACACTGTGTGTAGTCAGAGAGTGTGTGAACTGACAGTGCCCTGGATGATTGGAATTTTGGTCTTAGTCTCCAAGTGTCAGTTCAGGAATTGGCAGTTACTCTGGCTTTGGGCCTGTAGTACATGTGCTGTGCAAGTTAATTTCTTACAGTTTTGCTCAGTCCTCTGTTTTTCCTTTATTTTGAATGGAACTTCTGTTGGGTTCTCAACATTGCTGGGGTGAGGTATACTTTAGTTCATCTGCTTCCTTGGGTTTTGGTTAATGGAATAATCTTGTCTTGTTCTATTTGGGTTAGGGAAAATAATTTACTGGTTGTCCAAACTTTTTCCTTTTCTAATTGCAAGCCATTTTTACATCTTTCAAAACAGAAATCCTTATGTTGCAATGGAGTTTTTCCATCCAACAAAGTAATTGAAGTAAAAATAACTAATAAAATTAAGCTACAGTTACAGGTGCAACAACTGAGACTGAGCATGGATTAGCAGTTGGGCTGTGTTAAGTGGTGTTTATTGAGCACATCTCCTGATTTAGTCTCATCAGAAAGGCATCTTGCACTAATGCTCAGGAGTGAGCTCATTGATGAGGCAGCCAAGGATTTGGGGAGGTTCACTTCTAAAGCTCGTTCTTTGTTCAAACTAAAAGGCTAATGCAGACATACCCATGAGGCCCTTAAGAAAGTCATATCATCTGTTTGATCATTTAAACTGTTTATATTATAATTTCTATTGCAGTATCAGATGTGTCTTCTGTGATATGAAAATTCAAGTGGTAATTCCAAGAGGGAGCACAGAGTCAGAGATGAGGTTTTATGTAAGTCAATGAGGATAAACTTAAGGATATTCACTGCATGTTGGCCAAGCAGGTCACCTTGATGCTGATGTCTAAGCAAAATCAAACAACTTTATTGAAAACTTTGATAGGAATGACTAAACAAATTGCCTTTTTGTCCAGAAAAATAACTGGAAGAGATATATTTTGAAGGGATAAAGTTACTGAGTTGAGTTTCCAGAGCTACTGTTTCTCAAAGAGCACAAGATGTATATCTGAATGTAAAAGTCAACCATTTCTATATTCCTTGAGTAAAAAAATGACTTTGTATACATTCTTCTTCCATTTCATGTGACACTGCTAAGGCGCGGTCTGGAATTATGTGTGGATCTGATGCCTCCATTTATTTACTTGGGAAACTTCCCACGATCATTAACATTTTGTGGTGAAAGGGTACCTGTTTGTATTCTTGTCATGGTGTGCTTGTTAAGTGGTGGTTTTTTCCTCTCTAGCACATGAGTTTTCTATGTACAGGATGAAGTGGTGAGTGTGCATTGCAGAACTATTTTCTTTCAGTGGGGACAAGAATGCAGTTGTAGTTGAGGGAGTTTAGATCTGATGTGTGAGAGAACTGGACCACTGATGAACCTGATTCTCCCCTTCTTAATACTGTGCATATTCCCTTTTGACACTGCAAAATTGGTATAAAAATAGCCTCTATCTGAGCATGCAGTATCTTCAGTTTGCTTTCCACAGTCCTGGGGAATGCACAAGTTCTGAAGGCACCAGGAGACCGGCTGATAGCTGTAGAGATGTAGCAGTAATGTTGTAGCATGACTGAAGAAATCAGGAAGCGCCACTGATTACTTGTGAATACTTCTCACTGTGGGGGTTAGTACAGCAGCAGGAATTGTTCATAGGAAGTGTCTCAATGAAAGATCATCCTAAGGCAATAGCCTATGGCAACAGGATACAGCTGTATTGCATTGTGTTCTACTAAGGGACCAAGAAACCAGAATAACACCCTTGCTTATGGTGTAACAAGACCAAACTGTATTTTATAACTCTCTGATGAGCTTGTGGAAGATTCCCATTATGTTGCATAGTGCTATGCAAGTTGTCTTGCTGCCCTTAGATATATGAATTGGTGATGTGCTGTGGGATTTGTTTTCTTGCAGTGCACTTAAGGGCTTCCCCTACAGGATGTCTTTATATGTTGTAGACTGACAATTCTTTATATTTTATTTTGCTTCCTATGTTCCCTGAAGGCCAACATGCCAGACTGCATTCTGCAGTGTGGTTTTTGTGCTTACTTTTGGGCAAATCCTAGCTGTCAGCAAGAGAACTTTAAATGTCTCTAGAAGAAATGGGCTTGTGCTTCAGAAGATGATGGTACTGTACAGTGAGTTCTTACAGTTTGAGCAGTGATTAAGGAGTCAGATTTCAGATAACTTCATGGTAGTGAGAAAGCTGTAGATGCTGTTTCTTAAGTCTCAATCACTCTTTAGCTTTTGCCAAACTTTTGGCCTTTTTTTCCTTTGAACTGCATAACTCAAATTTTTTTCTGCTAGAGATAGTTTGATGTGACATCTGTAAGGTCTGGGTAATTTCCTGCTTCTGGCATGTTTGTTTTCATATAAAGAAAGTAAAATGCTAGTGAGACTAGCAAGGGCTTGCTCGGCCTCCTCCTACTTTAGACTACTTTTGTTCAGGAATATGTTTGTGTAATTGTGAAGAGTTTCACCAGGGTAGTGTTTAGTAATATAAGCAGTGTCCTGTAACTTTGGAATAGGAAGGTAAAGGACTAGTAAAATCTTGGTCAATGGACTGTTATCCAGAAGGAAGTTGTGAGGACAGCAGTCCTGAAATCATCACTTCCTCACCAGTAACTTCTCAAGGCAAACTTTTATTACTGCAGTATTCAATTAGTGGGGTTTTTTAATCTTCTCTCTTGGCCTACCTACTCTCCTAACGTTGCCAATGCATATAGTTTATTTGTGGCTAGATGGTCACCCATATCATGAGTAATGTGGGTTAACTCTGATCTTATTCGGGTACTGTGAGTACCTACTGATTAGTTTTGGTCATAGTCTGGAGTTTGTACGATTTAAAGGCACAGTTTTATTCTGCCTTTGATTACTGGTTCATGTGTATAAAGCATGAAGTGTATAAAAGTGCAAAGTCTTGAGTTTCTTGTACTGATCTTTAAGGAGTTCCAGCTGCTCTTGCTGTGGGTTGAGCACCAGGAACATTAGCAGTTTTCTATGATTTTCTGTTTCTCACTAATCAGCTCCGGCTTTCTTTGTTGGTGTCAGCCTTTTCTGATCTGCATGAATTGCTGTGTCCACAAAAGCACTGTGAGCAAGTTCAGAACCATCTGATGTGATTATAATGTCTTCATCCATCATTTGTAGGTTCTGTTCTAATATTCTTGTGTTATGCAGTTTTCTTGGTTATACTGACAAGTATCTCACTAACATGTAACAACCATGAATGCAGAAGATTGAAGAAGTTGTTGATAATGAACATGCCAATAAAGATTATAGAGAGGGATGTGAGTAACACTATGCAAATGAATCCTTTTCACATGGGATGTATTTATTTTCAGCTGCTGATAAGATCAGAGAAGTATGTGGACAGTCATTTCATTTCTCTGTAATTCTGCCTGTTTTTCCAATGTAAGTGCAGCACCAAGGGCTTTATCTGGGGTGGTCATCTCCAGAGCATGTGAGCATATGGCTCTGGACAACTGGAAGATATTAAGCAGTACCACAATAGCTGTGTCAGAATGGTACAGAATTGCTGTTTAGAATATCCTAGCATAATGCTACCCTTTTCTAAATGTAAAAAAAAAAAAGAAAAATTTAGAAAAGTCTCTGTTTCTAGATGTATTCTAGAAATAACTCCACTAATTTAAAGTTACACAGCAACTCACTTTTCATTTGATCCAGGCAGTGCTGAAAGAGCTTGTACACAGGTGTACTGTATAGATACACCTGCCTATCCACTGTTGTTCTTTTCATGTCTAACCACTGTTTTTGAGTTTGTGCTTCCAAATGAGTACTGTTTCTACTTCCTGTGTTACTTAGGATATTCCTTTAGAGTCTGTTTGGTGCTGTTCTTAGTCTTGTGATGCTATAAAAATTATCTACATATTACACCCTGTATATATTAAGGCTTTACTTATGAAACATGCTATAAAGCATCTGAAATAATCTTTTTAAGGATTACACTGCTGATTTCCCAAAGTTTACACAGGAACTCTGACTGGATTTTTGTCATGCAACTACATACTGTTACATTTTGATATGCAACCTTTTACTAAAGTTGTGTAAAACAAGCAGACAGACAAATATAGGTGTCATTTAAAAAAAATACAATGAATGTATTGTTAATATCTGCATACTGTTGATATGTTAACTCAATGTCCATATTCTCTCTGGTTTATGCCCAGGCTTGCAGAGGATTTGGTGATGTTCATTCCTCATTTTGTCTTGCCTTGTTTGCTCAAATATATGAACAGACGTGTATGGTTTGCTACAACGTGCTATGATTTCTCTTTATGAGGGGGTAGGGTGCCTCTTATTTTTTGCTGGTTCTTCCACTTCCCACAGTCTTGCTTGTGGCTTGCCCATATGGTAGAGTATTTCTGTGTTATTTCATTAAATGTCTTCACACAGGAAGGCTTCTCCCTGCTGTGTTAACTCTGCTGTGATGTATGTGAGGCATTTAAGTGTGATGAGCTTGACTGGTTTGTATGATGAAACCCCTTGTTTATGGCACACCAAGCTTTACTTGTGTTGTTAGGAAAACACAGACAATTATTTCACAGTTGTTTAGAATTTTTGCAATGTGTAGCCTGATGTTGCTGCCCAATAGTAATAATGTGCTCTCCCCTGCAAAAGTAGTGTCCTGCACCTTGTAAGTGTAACCATTACAGTGACATAAATTTTCTCTAGCTTTCTTTTCCCTTTCAAATCCAATTAGTCACTCAAGCCTCTCACTTATGTCCATCTTGTTGCATCAAATACTAATCCTTTGGTCTTGCCTACAGGGTAGGGCTAAATGGTGAAAATCTTTCTTCTAGTTTATTAAATGAGAGGTGCCAACTCCTGTCTCTGCTTAGCCCATGATGCCACATTTGATGACTTGCCTGTTCTGATCTCCTTCAGGCACCTCATATTTTCTCTTGTTTTATTTCTACATTGAGGAGGATGGTGCAAACTTTAAGTTGTAATTTTGTTCTTTTCCAGTTTTCCTTTTTAAATATGACCATCACTTTGGTAATTTTAGATGAGTTTTATCTCTCATTAGATGGACAGATGACTGCAGTTTGTGACTTCTGCTGAACCTGTTCACTGTTACCTTGTTTTCCTAGGTATTGTCTGCAGTACTTCCCCACTGTCATCACAAAAGGTGTAAAACAAGAAACCTTAGGGAACCATGTAGCTTCTGGTTTGGATTTCGTCACATTTGTTTGCTGATGATTGAAGCATACAAAAGACACTTCAACAAGAGATACTGAAACTATTGGACTGTTTAGCTCCAGAAGACCCAGATTGATTCTAGACATTTGTGCACAGGACAATGAAAGATACCTTTGTCAGACAAGGGAGAATAATCATATGAATTAACTAAAACTAGGGATTCTGAACATCTATTCATCACTCAGCCTTGTGTCGCTGTGGCATCTTGAGTAGCTCATGGTAATTTTTCTCTTTCCCTGTTTTTTGAATGTTAGTTTAGTGTAACTTACATTTGTATGTTTTTAACTGTGAAGACAACAATATTAAAAGTTGACTCTTCTAACCTATGATTACGTAGTCAGTAATAGATTGTGCAATAATTTGTGCCAATACCAGTTAGCAGTTTATTATAACATAATAGTGTATGACTGCTGCTGGTAAACAATCTAGTTTATTATCATGAGGTTTTAGCATGAAATAAAATGCAGTGTGTTTGTTAACTTCTGCTAGATTGAGATTTCTGGTTGAACTAACAGGGATCTGTGGGAAGACTCTGGCAGGAGGTGAATGACCGAGATTAAAGATCATTAACTCAAAATATCATGTTTTCAAATGTGAATATTTAAAAACAGTTGATTGGCTGTAGCTCAAAGCATTTGAATTTTGAATTCAATTCAGTAACAACTCACCATGACAGAGTTGAAGTGGCTGGAAAGAGCATGAAGGAGCTGGAATTTCCTAAAAGTACAAAACTTTTTCTTAGTAACAGTTTTTTATTATCAAGAACATGGCAGTCTAAAAATGAGATCTTGTGATTCAAATGTGATTTTACCAAAAGCTTGAGGTTTGGAGAGAGTGAGCTCACAGGTGGGACATAGGGAGGGTTTTAGCTGCTCTATCATTTGTGTATTGTGTGCACCTTTTCAAGTACAGTCTAACTGTAGGGGGGTCTATGTCTCCCTCCAAATATTTGTCCCTCTTGGTTCCAAAGAAGGAAATAATTTTCAGGGTTTCCCAGTTTCAGTCTCTGAGAAGGCTGCAATTGTTGCTTGGGGGACATGGGAGAGACAGAAAGAATGTGAAGGTACCAGGCAACTTCAGTACACACTCTTCACAAAGAACACCGGAGGGAATCTATGTTTGTGTTCAAGCCCAAAGAACTTAGGCAGGGATTTAGCACTGTCCAGGTGCAGCCAGCACCTGGAGTCCAGAGTCTGGGACTGCCAGACTGTTCATAAGAGACTATCAAAGGCCGTAACTCCACAAAACTATGTGGGGACTTTTTCCTCTTCCTTTACTTACTTTATAATGCTGACAATCGAGGAATACTGAAATGATGTGCTGCAGTGTCTCAGAGAATTCTAGTGTTTCAGTTGTGCCAAAAATGTGATGTGAATGCACATACCCATGAGAAAACTTCAGCACAGCTATTTGGAATAATTAGTGCAGCTGCAATTTATGATTTCAGAAGTGCTACTTTTTTTTCCCCCACTGATTAAAATTAGGTTTTGGTCATGTAAAATCTTCATATGGTACTTCTTAGTAACAATCAGTGAGGCCTTTGCCATATAAAACTACTTTTTATGCCTTGAATATTTTGATGTTACTTAGTAGAATGACTTATGTAAGAGTTGGTGAAAAGATAGCAGAATCCAGGCAAGTTCAAAAAGATGAAAAGGAATTAGAGAACATGAATTATTGCAAAGTGTCACACTTCCAGGTAATCCTTGTGCATAGAAATTTGCTGAGAAAAGAAAGGAGAATGCTGTTCGTTCCTCTGAGGGCCTTCCACAGAGGAGAGGGTATCCAAATGTAAACAACAGTATAATGGTCATACTTTAATATACAATTTTTTAAAAGAACAATTTAAAATTCTTAGATGTGATGTGCTTGGCTGCGTTTCTGCAAACAGAAGGTGACTAGAAAGAGGATGCTGTTACCCTTTCAGTCAGTCCAGCTCATTGAAGAAAACGCAGTGGCATTTCAAAGTACTCCGGTCAGTTTGGCATGCTTGGGAAACTGCTGGGTATTAAGGAAAGTATCTGTGAGCTCCAAGGGATTTTTAGTCTAAGTATGCTTGTGACTGAGAAATTTTAACCTTAAATATGCTGCTTCTTCCACCTGTACCTCATGTTTTCAGAAGGACAATATAAGGTTTGCAAGGAACAGAGCTTGTGAGCTGGACAGCCTGGCTGTTAAGGTTGCAGAAGCACACACCTAGATGGTGCATGTGTGATGTGCTGTGTAACACAGGCCACATCAATCAACAGGGACTCTTTAACGTGGATGAAAGGAAGGTGAGGGGAGACCTTACTGCTCTCTATAACTACCTGAAAGGAGGTTGCAGTGAGGTGGATGTTGATCCCTTCTCCTCAGTAACAAGCGGCAGAACAAGAGGAAATGGACTCAAATTGTGACAGAGGACATTCAGATCAGATATTAGAAAGAATTCCTTTACTGAAAGGGTTGTCAAACATTGGAACAGGTTGCTTAGTGAGATGATGGACTCATGAACCCTGTATGTATTTAAAAGTCATGTAGAAGTATTGCTGAGGGACATGATTTGATCGTGATCTGGAAGTGCTGGGTCAATATTTGGAGTTGATGGTGTTAAAGATGATCATAAAGGTCTATTCCAGCCAAAACAATCCTGTGGTCACAAGATTCACCTGCAGGTCAGTGGATCTTTTATCTTGAACTAGATGAAACTGTTAAAAGCCTGCTTTGAGGGTGGATGTACTAAGACTTCGCAAGCTGCAAGTGATCTTTGGACTGTACTTACAGAAGAGTTAGCTGCTTTGAACTGTGCCATAAATAGTTATGAACTGCACATATTGAGAGTTGTTCTGTATAGTTCAGTTACTATTTTTCAAGCCAGATTTGAAACAAATCCTGTTTGCAGTAAATAATTTGACTAACTCTGCTATGCTTACATGGAAGCGTAGTACAGAGTGTTACAGAAACAAATTTGCTTGACAGCTGCAAGTTAATTCAGCCTGAGCAGATTAGCTTGTAAAACACAGCTCTGCTTCTAAAATTATGATCCCCTTCTATCTAAGGAGATACAGCTCTTAAAAAGATGTTATATATATTATTAATGAAGTTATATATGTGGTCTCAGGTTTAGCATTAATCATTAACAACCAGTAAGATAGTTTTCCTTTATAGTGTTCTTGGAAAGGGGGAAGGGGATCATTCCTAGTTAGCATTTGCAGACTGGGAAGCAAATTCTCACTTTTTATTCTGCTTCTGTCTTGCAGTTTTGTGGTAGTTTAGCTTCAGTGTGTCTGTATCTTGAGCTCTAAGGCTGTGGTGTGCACACAAATGTATGAAAGCAGAAGACTTGCTGCATGCTCTTTCTTGTGGAGTCTGACCAAGCAGGAGTATCACCCAAGGCCAGATGGATGAGGAAGCAGGGAAGGCTGGGGTCCTCTGGATAGCCGTCTTCTCCTGGAGCTACCAGATGTCAGCTCAGACAGCTGCAGCATTCCCATGGCCATCACTTTTCAGGTGGTCTGCAATCTCCTAATGTCCCTAAAACTGTTTCACTTTCTCCGCTACAGTTCATCTGATCTGACTGGTTTGTGTCCTGTACCACTTGGTTAAGGTTCAGAAGCATTTATTTCAAATTATGACTAAAAAGTCATGGTCTTTATTGTGCATTCTGGCAAAAGCCTCCAGCTTGCTACATTTTTTCCAACACTTTCCTCAGCAAAATAGATGAAGTAATGAAAATTGTATAGTGTTTTGAAGTCTTTTCCCGGAGAGAATTTTCTAGATAATCCTTATTGGATGTTACAGGAATCCATAAAATTTAAGAGTAGTTCTGCTAATATTCTTTTCTTTCCCCTTCAGCAGACAATGAAAGAATCAGGATGCTTCCAGGATTACATAGGAAAAGCACAAACCTTCAAACAATAGAGGAGTATACAGTATGAAGAAGAGCACGGCAAACTTGATACCTAAACCAAAGCATAAGTGTTGCAGTTTGACAGCAGTTTCTCTTTTCTTTTTGAGGAAGGAAAATTACTTGAATGCTCAACACTAGGCCTTTTTTTTAGGAAACTCCTGCTTTAATTTTGGCAGCTGCTGTGGACCAGGTGTTCTTCCTGCATGTTCCCAAAGAAACCAGCAGCACAGGAAGATCCCCAGGATGGATTCAGTCATTCTCCCAACCATGGTTTGCACTGGAAAGTTTTTCTTTTTCCAGCATGATACATCTCGCAAGGAAAGGAGCTATTCAGAGAAAATATGCACATGTAGGAGCACTTCGTATTAATCTAATGTACATTATGAAGTTTTGGGGATAATTTGCCACAGTCAACAAAATCAGCTGGAGAAAGAATGCTCACACTTGGCATGATGTTTTGCCAGGCTGCTTACTGTATAGTCCTAGTTGACAGGATTTATTATTATGTTGTAATAAGCTTTAAAAATGTATTCTCTTCCTAAAGGACCTTTTCTGTTTACTCTGGATTTCAAGTTTGGAACTCAAAAATTCAGAGTATATCTGTAACTTTGGAGTAATAGGTAAAACTTGCTTGAATTTTGCAAATAAAGCCCATACCATTTTATTGAAGAATGAGTTTATCAAATCAGTGTAATACACTGTTAGATAAAATATCCTTATCACTTAAGCACATACGCTGCATTTTACACTCTGTGAGTGACATATAATGTGTGAACTAGAAGTCAAATGTAATGATTGTATGGTGTTAAAATTGTTCCTTTTGTGTGGTACTACTAATATCTTTAAGTTGAGGGCAAAAATAAGTTCGACCTCCCTTTTTATTCTCTCAACAGGAAATTAGTTTTTTATTTGAATAGCAGAAATGTTAGATTATTCAATAGAACAACAAAAAGGAGTTTAACATTCTCTGAAATCAGTTCTGTGAGAATAAAGTGAACATGTTTCAGAGTTTTTCTTCAGAAATCACAGTGCTTCACACAGACAAGTCTCTTGTAGTGGTTTTGAGTTTGCTCACTGCTTGAGACTGAATCCACTTCAACCCTTTGTTCTTTCTTCTCATATCCAATCAGTTTTAAAAGTGGTACCTTCTACTGGAGTTAATGGAAGATTTGCCACTGATTTTCAGTGGAAATGGGGTTATAATCTCAAACAGTGGTGATTACTGGATTTCTCCATTTCCTCTCTATTCCACTCTTGGAATTTACTTCCATCTTATCTGTGGTGATCATACCCATGCTATTCTACTATCTGGTTTTTTACTTTTAAAAACTCTTTTGTCCATATGAACAGTTGTCTTTGGTGCGAAGATACTGTTTTGCTGTCTTTGGAGACTTCACTCCCATTCCTACCTTGTGTTCTTTTTCTACGCTGCCCTTGTATTCTTGTTCGCTATCAAGTTTTATTTTTCACATTTTAAAAATGTACGTCCATAAGGCTTTTTTTTTTTTTTTTTGCATGATCCCAACCTATTGTAAGGAAAGCTCTTCCTAAATACTTTTGAGCTTAAGATAGGTTTTTATTTCATTTTTGTTATGGAAGACAGTGTCCAAAGAATGTACTTCTACCAATCACAGAATCATTTAGGTTGGAAAAGACCTTCAGGATCATTGAATCCAACTGTTAACCTACCTGTGCTAAGCCCATCACTAAATCATGTCCTTAAGTTCCATATGTGGCTTGGAGATGGGGGGGAAAGAAGAAAGTCTCCATCTGTGCTCTCTTCTCTGAGTTTGGAAAAATTCCCCTGCCTCCTTTCAAACCTTGATCCCCTCTATTTACATCTAAGGTCAGCTGATTAAAAGGAAGATGTTTTATGGTGGCTAAACCCAGTGTCTGTCTTCTCTATCCTTTTCCTTCAGCTTGCTGACTGTGACCATCTTTTGAAAGGAGGAGGAACCTCCCCATGCTGTAATATATTCTATTCAGCACCAGAGGAGGCTTAAATTTCTGGTGTAACTTAATGGATATCCCTGCATGTGGGAGAGCTTGAGCTTCCCCACTACTTACTGCCTGCAGTGAAGCAGAGGCTTGGAAGCAGTAATAGAGTTATTGATCCTACCCTGAGAGCTCTGATGCCTTCACACTTGTTTGTGCCTGATATTTATAAGGAATTTTTACATTAAAATTAATAATAAGGAACATCATTAAATGGCAAGAGGTTTGAAGGCCAGATTAGTACTGTAGACAAGTAGATTTTGCTTCAATTGCTCCTTTCTTGCTAGCTCTATGCTGCCTCAGTCGATTACCTGCTTTCCAAATAAAGCAAATGGGGGAGGAGAGGAGGAGGGAGTATTTGTGTTTGTTTGTTTGTTTGTTTGTGTTTTTTTACATCCATCATGTAGGTTTAAAATATAACATCTGTTTCCAGTGAGGTTTTCAAATTTGGCCTGTATGCTCACTAGTCCCCGGAGGTAGAGAGTTCAGTTAAGATATGTGTGGCTTCTACCCAAGGCTGAGAAGCCAAGAGTTGAACAAAACGTGAAAAGAAATCCCATGAAGCCAGAAGCCTTGCAGCTGCCTGCAGTTAGGATTGTCACTGGCATTCCCTTCAGGAGCCTCCTGCCAATGTACCTGTGGTGGTGGTGCTGCTGTCAGGCAGCTGCGTTCTCACAATGTGGGGATGTAAACACTGGAGCAGGGAGCTTTGCTGTTCGTGGTGAGCAGAAGGTGGCCAAACAGGTGTATGACTTAAATGGTTCCCTCAAGGTATTGTCAGCTGCTGGAGAGTCATCCTCATGTCTGTAAGATGCAGAAAGTTTCTTTTTCAGTTGAAGAGCAGCTGTTGCAAGCCTCCATTTCCTACAGGCATTTGGAAAGGATTCTGTAGCCTTTTCTATTTTCCCAGCAGCTGGATAGTCCCAGGGTGGGATTCATTGGACCTGCTTAATTTGATCATTTCACCATTCACAGTTGTTTTCTGCTTCTTGTTTGACAAACCATATCTAATCTATACTACTTTTTAAAACTTCTGTGGTTATCATAGAATTCCCTTGGTGTGTGTGGTACTGAATGTTATAATGAAACACAAACACATACATGTCAGTTGCATTCTGTAGCCTAGCATGTATGTAATTATGTCAAAGCTATTATGCTTGTTGAGTAAAACCTAATTTTAATGAATGCCGAGTACTGATGAGATGCAGTTTTAGATGTTAATTTAAATGGGGTTCATGTGGTAACAGAGTCTTGCTGTACTCTTTTTCAAAGGGTGTTTTCCTCAGTAAGGCAAATGGTTTCTGGAGCCTCTCTTACACTTCATTACGCTTGTACAGATGTTACATCAATTAAATGTTTGTACAAAGTAATCTGCAAGAGACTGTATAACTAGACTCCAAATGTTCTGTCCTTGGTAACGTGCTGCTGTATTATTTAATTCCATATTTGCACCACATTGCTCCTTAGTTTGTTTACATTTTTTATTCATACTCAGATTTTGTTTCAAATTTAGTCCTCTTGCTATTACTTCAACTTGCTGTAAAGCAATAAATCAAATCCTACAAAGTCAGTGTAAGAAGCAAATAAAGCATGAGGATCTTGGGACAAATGATGACAGAAACTCTAAATTAGGCTGGATTTATTTCTTTTATATTTTGCCAAATGGCTCTAAATGGGGAATAGTCTTGATTTTATTTTTTAAAAACCTAATTCTTTTGAGAAGATTAACAATAATAACTAATTCTGTTACAGTTTGGCCTTTCTATCCAGATAATGGTGAGAATATTGAAAGAACATGCCCGGTCTGAGTGCGCACAAGGACAAGTTTTGTTTTGTTTTGTTTTGTAGGATTTTTGTGATTCTGTTAAAGGGGATTTACTTGAACAGGGTTCAGCTCTTGTCATGTTGCTCTTGATGTAGAGAAAGATACAGGAAGGAGGCTCTCAGGAGTAACAATTCTCCATAGCTAAGCATGAGATCAAGATGTAGTTTCCCTTTTACTTTGCTACAGAATATTCCATCACTCCTTTGAAGTGTAAATTTTGTATGTGAGGGGTTTTTCTGTTATGCATAGAATATACAACCGAAAAAGAAGAACCGAAGTTTCCAAACAGAACCAGAGAACCAAAAAAACGAAGTGGAGTGAAAAAAAAGAAACAGAATCCAGAACACAGTAGGATGTGAGCCTGTAACTAACAGTTACGGCTGTGATCTTGCTATGGGTATATCTAGTGTGTACCATAGTTGTTTACCGGCATGTATTTTATGATTTATGTCGATAAGCTGACCTGATATCAGAGTTTAATTAACATCTGGTTGGTGCAGTGAATATGGCATGGATTCTGTAGAAAACAGGTGTGGATGTGTGCAATTAGTGTCTTACAAGGTGTTTTTGTATGAGCAAATAAACACAAAGTAGACAATATTGAGTTTATATTTCCCAACCATTTTGTGTTTTCTTTTAGTCATGTTAGGATTCCTGTAATGTCATTCTTATTTCTCCCTTTAGGAGATCACTGTCTTTGCCTGAGGCTTCAGTTTGAGATGTGTTTTCCATCAGAGCATCCAGTTTAGCTTGAAGCACTAGTTCTTACACAGTTTATTTATCCTCAGGCTTTTTAGTTTGTCAGATATGAGGGTTAGTCGTCCAGTAATCAAGTAATGAAGCCTGCAAGGTCAGCTGCCACTGTAACAAGACTTAGATCTGACCAGACACCAGCAGCACATCTTTTCACCCAAGCCTTTTCATTTCTCTACATTTGATTATTTTACTCAAAGAAACTAACTAGCTGCCTCTTGACTTTTTATCCTTATTTTACACCTTTCTGTAAGATGTAATCCACATCTGTTTCTTACTAATCATTTGATGTGCACTTCTAACAGAGAAAGCATTTTAATTTTTCAGTCCTTTCCTCTGCTTTGTTACTCATAATGTGATACTTCTCTTATATACTTTGCAAAATGTGAAAGCTTTATTCAAACTTGTGGTGGAGCTTCAGGATAGAGGATCCAAACCCAAATGTAATTGCTACTTGTATTGGAGAAACAAACAGTTTAGGGCTTTGGATGAGCATCTGGGAAACAACTGGGAAATCAATACAGGTGGTGATAAAACTTGAACTACTGCAGTTCAGCATATGTGGCATGTGCCGTAACGTTTCCAGAAGATGCCAGTGAATAGATCCATCTAAAATGAGCAGAAGTTGTTTGTTTCTGCTCAGTTATTAAATGTAGGGTGGGGTTTTTTGAACATCAGTGCATGAAATTTTCAGGGATTTTCAACCCACAACATTGTCACATGTATTTTATTTTTTTTTCCCTGTGTGTAGTTTGTGCTGTTTTCTGGAAAGCCTCCTGCTTACCATGCTTGGTGTATCCCCATACACTCAACAGTATGTTAAACATGTGCAACAAATGCTTGCACTCTAAAAGTGGGGGTGAAGGAGGTCTCATTTTTTTACAGGGACAAAGGGAAAGAAGGATGTATAACAGCTGAACTTGGAAGTCCACATGACTTTATCTCACTCGGGGAGGATTGTGTGGCACACACAGTCTGAGCACCTGAGTAGTTGTTATTTCCAACATGAGTTATGGGCCACCCAACCTGAAAAACTGATGAGGGGAAGGCACTTGCCTTAGTAGGAGGTTCAACCATAAAAACTAGGAGCAATAATTTCCTAAACAGTTGCCACCTAATAAACAGGTCTGTCTGCAGATCTCTAGGAGCTCCCAAAAGGCCTCTGTAACTGATTTTTAGTATTTTCTTTTCAAATAGATGTTCATACATATCTACTCTGTAGGTTGTTTTATTGATTACAGGTCATGTGTTCTCATCGAGGTTTTATTCTTCTAAACAAATAGAACTGAATAGTCTCTCCCATTGTACCTAACTTTTCTTTAAAAGTTTATTTCTCCTTTCCTTCTTACCAGAAATGTAATGGTTCTTGTACTATGTGGAAGACTTAAGATCCACCCCAATTAAAAAACAATAAATAATTTAAAAAAACTAAAATAAAGATTTTTTTTTTTTAAATAAGCTTTAAATGTATAAAAATGTGTCTGCTACTGGAAGTATGCTCATAGCTGAAGATTTTAGTGTACTGAACATGGTTCTAGGCAACCAGGTCTGGATGGTCATGGTTGAGCAAGGGGGTTGCAGCAGGTAACCTCCAGAGGTCCCCCCCAACCTCAACTGATCTGCAATTCTACTATTGCTATATGGATGAGTAGATACTTTGTAAGACCTGAAGGGAAGAATGTCTGGAATCTGGCCTGAAAGCATCACCTCTAGCCCTTCTTCATAGGGTAACACGTAGGTAAAGAGGTGATTTAGCTTTAGCGATTTCCTTTGGAAACTTAATTCAGTGGTATTTTGCCAATAAAGTCAGAATGTAGTAACTGAGACAAATAGAACAATGGCATACGAATAGTACAGAACAAGCCTCTAGGTGGCTGAATATTTTATGTATTTTGAAAACACCTCTGGAGTAGTGACTGAACAATGACAATGACAAATAGTCCTGAATAAAGTGTTGCAAATGTATTACTTCAGCTCACAGATTTAGTGCAGAGGATGATCAGTACTGAAGAGCTGTCTTTTCAGAGCTTTGCCCTAACTTTACCCTAATTTTTCAATGCACAGTTCTAAGCCAATTGTACTGTTCAGGACATGTAATTGTATACCGGCTATTGATCATTTCTATACTGTCAGAATGATTCCCAGTTGGTCATTGAGTCTGTGTTCTTGAAACAGTATATTTATTCCATTTTTTTTCCTGTTTGTGAAGCAGAGAGTATTTTATACCCATTTTAGTAGTAGGAAGTGAAAGCAATGAATCATTGAGTATTGGAAATATTTGTGAATTTCTGTGTATATCTATATCCTGATCTCTGTTTTTCCAACACTTGTTTGTTTACACGGTATTTGGCTTTATATGCAGCTTTGCTTTAAAAGCATCCAAAGATCTCAGCAAGTGCGAGAAAATGAGGAATATGTAAATAATGGCCAAATGTGGACAAATAAATAATTGAAGGAATTTGCAAAGGAACTTGCCCATTACATTTCATGTGCAGTCACCCACTGGTTAGGTCTTCAGGCAGTAGTGGTAGGAGTCTGGAAGGGAAAAGTGCTTTAAATGGTCTTGAAACCATCTATGGCTCTCAGAGAGAGGAAAGAAATCACTCCATATTGCACTGTGAACATCAATGGAACTTCCTGATTGTTTCTGTTTGGTTCTTTCCCCCCTTTTTGTATTACTTTCACAAGGCTATTCCTAAGTGGAGATGCTGAAGCCTTACATCTAGTGGTGCATATTTTTCTTCTTTGCATAATTTGTGTGAAGTTAATTGTTTTCTAGTTCTCTTGTCTACAGGTAGTGATTGAAATCTCAGGTGTACTGAGAACAGATAGATATGTGGGGGTTTTTATGGCCTCATGGTCTTATTTTTTTGAAACTCTAATATTGGTGCTAATATTTTATTTCTGAAAAATAAATCCCCAGTTTGATGCAGAAATAGTTGAAGTAATGAATTGCAATTTAATTACTTGTCACAGGGGAAAAAAATGCACTTCTTGTGAACTGTTCACTCACAGGCTTTTCATTGTTGCTTTTTTTTCCTGAGAAAGTGGTGAAGGAAGTGTGGTATCATAGTATTTATGACTGTAATGTCAAAGTGTAGCAGTGCCCTAAATAGAGCTGACACAGAATAACTTTCCAGATGTATGGAATGGCAACAGTCCGATATTCTAATTGTGACAGGAACACTTGATGTGTCTTACTGAAAGGTTTGTTTATAAGTATTTAATTTTAAGAGTCTGCTCTTTCTAATAATTCAGTAATAATTAAAATAATTTACAGATGTAAATTGTTAACATGTGCTTTTATTTTTCTTTTAACAGCACACACACTGGGATGCAGAATTACCAGCCTGGTGTACCCCAGATTCCCACTGCTTGCATCACTGTGGAAGATGCTGAAATGATGTCACGAATGTCTTTGCGGGGCACTAAGATTGTTGTGCACTTGAAAATGGGGGCTAAGACCTATCCAGACTCTTCTTCCTTTAACACTGTAGCAGAGATAGTTGGATCCAAGTACCCAGAGCAGGTGAGTGAGATAATTCAAAAAGAAACTAATTTTCTTCTGTAAAGATATAAAAAGACAAACCCAAAGAACAGCTGTTCCTATGAAATCCTTCTAAAGAGTAACTCTTATTTACCTATAAGATATCTGTTCTGTCTCTCGATCTCTACCTATCTATCTATCTATAATTTGCAAGAATGTAGATTCTGTATTTCAGACACTTCTCTTTCCAGTCTTTTTCAGTTAGCAGGTTTGAAACCGTGTACCGGGAGGTGGTTCTCAGTTGTAGCACACTAGACTTGGTTCTAACGTACTAGGATGTATTTTGGAGAACTATAAAAATTACTGTGTTCTAAGAGCAGGAAATTCAACTAGGCTGTACACAATTTAACTTCATCCTTGTTTCCCTGTCCTAAACCTCACTTCAAATAGGACCACTTGCTTATAAAAGAGTGTCTATTAGCAGAAGTGAAATCCTAGCACTGTAACAGTTATTGTTTTAAGTAGCAGGTAGTAAGCTAAGGTTGCCATAATGATTTGTGCTTAGGGTTTGTTTATTGCTCTGTCAATAATCTTTGCATGGTTTCTTGATCAGGCAGCCACAATTGGCTGTTTGCCTGAGTGTTTCATCAAATATGAAAGTGAATGTAGGATGTTGGTTTAACTTTTTTGAAGATACTTTTTCTTGCACAGGTTTTTGCAAGAGTTAGTTTGGAGAATTATAGAATGTTAAGGTTTGGAAGGGACCCTAGAGATATTGTCTAGCTCATCTGTGATATAAGGTATCTTCAAATTCTGTTTGAACACTTGTTAATCATAAATTATAGAATCATAGAATCATTTAGGTTGGAAAAGACCTTTAAGATCATCAAGTCCAACTCTTCACCCAGCACTGCCAGGTCACCACTAAACCATGTTTCTCACCACCACATCTCTGCTTTGAAATCTGTCCAGAGGATTTAAAAAAATCCCAAACCCTACACAGAAAACTTGTGGTGCTGGAAGTCTGCATTTGGAGTATGGTGTCCAGTTCTGGGCTCCTCAGCTCAAAAAGAACATAGAGCTGCTGGAGGCTGTCTAGCGTAGAGCAACAAAGATGATAAAGGAAGTAGAACACCTCCCTTAAGAGGAAAGGCTGAGGGAGCTGGGTCTCTTTAGCTTGGAGAAGAGAAGGCTGAGGGGTGACCACATTAATGTCTACATTAAATATGTGAGGGGTGGGTGTCAGGAGGATGAAGCCAGACTCTTCTCTAGGTTGTCTAGTGATAGGGCAAGAGACAATGGGTGCAAGCTGGAACAGAGGAGGTTCCATATAAATATCAGAAGGAACCTCTTCCCAGTGAGGGTATCATCAGTAATGATGAGGCTGGGAAAGACCTTAAAGATCATCCAGTCCAAGCTAAAACGAACCAAGTAAATCTTAACATCTGACATCTAGATCATGCCACTCAGCACTTCATCCAACCTAACCTTGAACACCTCCAGAGACGGTGACTCGATCACTTCTGTGGGCAGCCCATTCCAAAATCGGATTACTCACTCAGTGAAAAACCTTTTCCTAATGTCAAGTCTAAACCTCCCCTGATGGAGCTTAAGTCTGTGACCCCTTTCCTGTCTCCAGTGTCCAAGGAGAAAAGACTGACCCCTGCCTGACTACAACCACCTTTTAGGTAGTTATAGACACCAATAAGGTCACCTCTGAGCCTCCTCTTTTCCAGGCTAAACAGCCTCTCCTCATAGGGCTTACCTTCCAGACCCTTTACCATTCTAGTTGCTCTTCTCTGGACTCATTCCAGCACCTCGACATCCTTCCTAAACTGAGGGGCCCAGAATTGAACACAATACTCCAGGTGCAGTCTAACCAGCGCCAAATAACAGAGCATTGGAACAGGCTGCCCAGGAGGATTGTGTAGTCTCCTTCTCTGGAGACATTCAAGACCCACCTGGATCTGTTCCCGTGCAACTTGGTCTAGGTGGTCCTGCTGTGGCAGGGGGATTGGACTAGATGATCTTTTTAGGTCCCTTTCAATCCCTAGTGATTCTATGATTCTATGTATAAAGTCAAGTACTACAGTATGTGCTCTTCTATATCACCTTACAACATGGGATGATTTTTCTGGCACTATGTTTTTTGTTGCAAAAATGCTGATGTAGCCTCAAGTACAGCAGCACTAGAAATTGCTGCTAGAGTACATCTGCTGAACCACAATTATTTTTTAAACATTGTAGTTCTCTAATTTCAATGGAAAATAAGAATTACTCTGTCCCTTAAACCACAAGCAGCTCTTAAAAGATTTTAGTCCTTTCTGAGGTGGGAGTTCTGTAGATCTGATTTGAGAAGCTCTCAGCATGACTGTATAGTTTCAGAAGCTTATTCACTGGGCAGGGAACAAGTAACTACCCCCATGGCTGATTGGTTTGCATACAACCACCTAAGAGTCTACCTTCATGAAACATGTATTTACCAAGGTAAAGACAATGCCCTAACTTCTTCTGAATTCTTAGCAATGCTTCTGAGCAGCTGATAGGCTATCTCTCTTGAGTTAGCTTAAATGTATTTTAAAATTCAACATTTAACTTCAGGTTATTAAGTTGTCTGCATGTGACTTTCAAAGATGATTTAAGGTATTCATTTATCCTTGATTATTTTCTTTGCTGTTCTGCTCCTTAAGTAATAGAATGGATTGGAGTTTCTTAACATCTTCCACTGAGCAGCTAACTTTTTTGAAACACTGGGTTAAGGCTTATTTACAATCCCCTACTGATGTTAATGGGAACAGTAGTGGCCACACTTTGAAAATATAACCAAGAAACAGAAAAATAAAACAAGTGAATGTTTAGGGGGTTTTAATTCTCAGTTCCTCTTGGAATCTTAATGGGCGCCTCACTACACTCATTTCACTGTGTTACTCTGGTAAAAATGGGAACCATCTAGCTATTTAAGCAATAAAATACCTTGCAGAACCCAACCTCTTACAATACCTTTTATGCCCCAGTGTTTCAAAATGCAGCACAAATCCAGGGAAATAGAAAGGTGCCGTTTCCACAAGCCAAAACTTCAGTTGAGGTCTTGAATTGAAACAAAAGGAAATCTGGATCTCTGAACTCTGGGTGAGAAATCAGCAGCAGGTGGTATTGCACTTACAAAGGTCTAAAGCAAAACAGGCTGAAATGTAGCACATCACCCATTGCAGCAAATTAGAACTTAAAAACATAAAAGTTCTTTGCAAAATAGGGTCACTGTAGGACACTGAACAAGTCAGGTGAGAAGTTATGTAGTTCTAGTTGTAACTGCACACCAGATATGTTTGTGTTGACCAGAATGTAATATACTACTTGATTTGTAAGTAAGTTATTAATTCCTCTTGTGAGATACAACATGTTTGTTAAAATCATCTCTAAAAATTGAAATAACACTTGTCCAAATGTTTTATCTGTTTCAAGCAATGTTGAATATTATTATTAAAATCCTTTAAAGGAAAAAACTATTTCATAGAATCATCAGGGATTGGAAGTGACCTGGAGCAATCATCCAGTCCAATACCTGTGCCACAGCAGGATCACCAAGTCCAGGCAGGTTTCAAATATCTCCAGAAAAAGAGACTCCACAAAACCCCCAGGAAACCCCCTCCAGCACCCCGTCACCCTCACTAGGAAGAAGTTATAGAATTGGTCAGTGTTGGAAGAGACCACAGGGTCATCCAGTTCCAAACCCCCTGCCATGGGCAGGGACACCTCACCCTAGATCAGGCTGGCCAGAACCTCATCCAGCCTGGCCTTAAACACCTCCAGGGATAGAGCCCCAACCACGTCCCTGGGCAACCCATTCCAGGCTTTCACCACTCTCACGGTGAAGATCTTCCTCCTTACATCAAGTGTAAATCTACCCATCTCCAGCTTTGCTCCATTACCCCTAGTCCTGGAAATTAATTGTCAAATTATTTTACCTGTTTTTTTTGGTTTGTGGGGTTAAGGTCTTTTGCTTTATCGTATCCTGTTCAGTTGCTGCTCTTCGTTTTCCAGCTATTTGAGTGGACTGTTGTATATGGGGGGGGGGGGTGGCAGGGAAAAAATTAAAACTAGAAAAACATTAAGGAAAGCAGAACTAATGTAGTCTGAATATTTGTGATGTGTTTACCTACATGTTTATTGTATTTTAGACCTAGTGTTCTTAGAGTCTTGTAACACATGCTTTGTTTTCCAGTTGCAATAAATGTTCGATAGCATCAAAATGATACTCGGCATTGAAAAACTTGCAAACCTTTGCCTAGGCACCTTTGCTTAGTTTCAATGCATTTACATTTCTGAATAACGTAAAGCAGTAAAAGAAATACAATTACTGCTTTATGAAGCTTCAGGCTCTTGCGAGTGCATTCTGCATACATCTTCAGGAGTGATAATGTGACATGGGTGCAGATGTCCTGTAGCTTTTTAACACAGCTCTGAACCCAGGGCATGCAGGTACTTCTGAAAAAATTAACCCAGTTGTGCTTTGGGTTTCTGTTCTGCTTTATCCTTTCTGTTTGGCCAGCCTGTAGCACCAAGCATATGTTTTATCATCTGTTGCTCCAACTAAGAAAAATATACTTTGAAACCTACTGTAATTTACATCTTTGCACTACCAAGTTTTCAGGTGATGTGGAAAGCATCTGTGCAGAACAAGGAAATGGATTTTGTCACGGTGTCAGTAAGACTCACTGTCTCACCAATGGCTCTGTTCTGTTCATCTCTGTATAATCCCTTCTAAGGAAGGGAAGGGCTGCTCTCTCCTGACGGGAGCCTTGTTAATGTCAGAGCAGGCATGGCCATGCATGTTCTGAACAGAAACATCCACTGTCCTTGCTATCAGTCCTGAGGTCCTCATGTAGTGCCTGCTGAGGCCTGAATAGCTGTGGGTGCCCAAAGGAAATGAACCTGAAACTATAAGATACTGAGTTTAAGATGAAGCTTTTCTTCATGTAAACACATTGGAAGCAGTGGCACAAAACATGCTGTGACGATGCTCTAACAGATTTTCTGAGCTTGGGATCCCAAGCTTAGAACAGCAGTAAAGAGTGGAAAACTTGTGTGTTTTGGGACCTGACATATTTAAGGCTGTACAATGACTGCTGACAACCACTTGAACCAAAATGTTTTGAGATGAGAAAGGTGTCGTAGCAGAGCCTGCCAAGGTCCAGAACCTGTGGAGGTCTAGTCTATTGCAGGTTAGAGGCACTTGCAGTCCATTCATGACTTTTGAAGATTATGAAACTGCATGGAACCTTTTGTGTGCTGGATTGTGTGTTGGTGATATGTTTTATTCAAACTATGTAAGCTGACACTGGAGACTGACTGACTGAGAAATTCACAAGTCAACTAATGTGGTTTTCATTCGAAATTCAGACAGAGCTGGCAGTAAAACATGTTTGTCTTCTCGTTTTAATACAGATGTAACATGATTGGTCTCAGAGTGCAGAAGCAATCCTTTCCATCTCTGTGGAAATGCTATAAATAGCAGCTGTTTCTTGTTAGTCTGGCTTCAGTGAAGTAATGTGCCAAACATGGAACCATAAAATACTTGATTAACTGAAAAGGTATCGGAGTGGATACAGATATAACTCTTGTACAGTCCTGACTTTCAGCATCTTTCCCTACTGTGTTTTTCTTGGTGTGCACCACCGTTGTACTTATCTTACAGTTACTAAGTGATGGGAAAACTGTTTCCGAAATGCCCTACAAAGCACATAAATTTAACGATTGCTCATTATTCTGTGATCTAGCATAAATACTGTAGAACAGAAACAGAGGAGCTCAGTTTTGGAATCTTGAAAAACCGTTCCAAGAATTCACTCTACACAGCTTTTTTGCCTCCTGTTTTTATGGAGTGCCATATCTACAAAATGTACCATTTGAAAAGTGACCCTGTTTTGAACACCAGAGGCATAAAAGACCTTTGAGAAATGTACTGTAGCCCTAAGCCAAGTCTGGACAGTACTTTGAAAGTAGCAGTCCTAGGAATGACCCGAGAACCAGAGATGCTAAGGTGATAGATGGTGAAGTTCATTACCAATCTGTGACTGATGTAAGAGAACCTGTTTTACAAAGGAAATAGCAGCTTATTTATTTATTAATTCTTCTTCCTTTCCCCATGTCAAAAATCATCCCTCTCTTGGAATTTCTGATACTGGGCAAAGCTCCAGGGAACAAGAGAACATGAAAATTGTTCAGGCTTCTGAGCCTGTTAGGCATTCATGCACATAAGGGGAGACATAATTTGTAGTCAAAAAAAACCCCCACCCAATCCCAGGAAAAAATTAAAAAAGTACTTCTGTGAAGATGTGTAACACTCAGTGCAGTGTTGTTTTATGGCCTGGCATCAGTTCTACATATGTTAACAAAATGTCTATCCATTAGACCTTTGATGTGGCTTCCAGATATCCATATGCTCAAACTAAACCAGGCATACAATGGAGCTTTGAGAAGAATGTTTGAAGAGCCTGGTGCCATCATACTATGGCTCCATCATAACAACTCTGTGTGGACTGTTTTACTGTTGGTTCTAAAATGTTGGAGAACTTGCAAGTGTATTTCTGTGAGCTCCTCTCTGTGACTGTAGGCTGATGCCTGTAGCTACTAGAATTTAAGAGAACTTAAAGGATTTTACATTCTTAAATTCCCCATAATAATTTGGTTTAGCGGGTGCCAGTCCATTACTTCATGGTTGTGAACTGATGGGAAAGACAAGTAAGAAAGAAAAATGGTGGAAAGGATGAAGAAGGGACATTGACACTGTTAGGAAATGTTTTCTTTGAAGTTTTTGAATCAATATTTGCTGAAAGAAGTACTGCCCTCTCTATGTGTGTCCACTAGTGACAGGACTTTGTACTATTAATTGGGGGGATTTTTTACCGTGTGCCTTGCAGGGGTGGAAGTATTGCCATCGTTTGTTCTTGCCATGATGAAAAGAGACAAATTAATATGAAACTGATATGGAAGAAAAGTTTTCTTTGTAACTTGATCATTTTGTTATTTTTTTAAACTGCTAGAAGAGTCTCCATGTTTAAAGAGTAAAGTGCATGGTAAATTTTGTGGTGAGGAGCTTGGCAACTCTTCTAAATATCGAATTGCCCACTCAAAACCCAAGAGCTGACTGAAAGCATTTAATTCTGCTAGGAAGAGCTTGGCAGTAGTTTGCCTTCTCACTCTGAATGTGCCCTAGAGTGGAAATGTCTTTTAGAAACCTCACTATCTGGGTATGCAACTTAAAAGTCATCTGTTCATTTGTGGTTGATGTTGTTAAAGGGCAATAGTTAAAAAATGTTGTTCCTTAGAGGACTAGACCTTATCGACAGGCAGCTTAGACTGACGGAGATGGATGGCAACATTTTCTGCTGATCTTGGAGGCACCTGAAGTTGCTCTGTGTCTCAGCTTGGTGATGCCAGAACAGAACCAAGGAATGTACTTCACTGGGTGTAGGCAATCCAGAAGGTCTTTGGAAGGGCCCTTTTGCTTCCAGCTGAGGAACAGCAGCCATCACTGAAAGTGAGCTGTTGCAATATGAATATGTATTAACTTTAATTACCATTGACACCCTGTATCCAGAGCCAGCAGGTCCTTCTTAGAGTATGTGATTTCAGTGCACTGGCACACAGCTGGTGATAGCCTAGGCCACTCCAGCACCACGGTGACAGTGAAAAGAGACAAGGACATCTAGGTGGTGTTCCACACTAGAGTCAAGTGAAGTCTGGAAGAACTGTCATTGTGCTGTACATGTTTCATTTGGATTCTCATGATGTAAGCTGAGTGTGCTTTCTGCCTCCCACCCATACTGGGACACAGCTATAACCATACACATGACAGCTGGCTGCCTACCCCAGGCCATTTCTTTTTTTGAATCCAAGCTGGTATCTGCCTGAAGCTACTTGCTAGAACTTTGCTCTGTATGCTGCTGTTCATGGCATTTAGTTGGCTTTTGCATCCTCTGCTTCCTAACATGCATCACACTAAATTGTGACTAGAAATGAGCAAGTGACATCTCAGGTGTATGTTCTGTTGGCCATGAGCACACAGTACAATCCTGAAGAGGGAGGAGGAAAGAAGCTGTATCACACTTCTAATCATGAATAAGTAGGTGCCAGAAATGCTGTTGCCAAGTATCAGGGATTAGTTGTTAACAGCTATTCACAACAGAAGTAGTCAAAAGCTGTAGTAGTGTTTTTGTATTTGTTAATTCCAATCTCTATGCTCAAACTTACACAGCAGAAGTGCTACTGAGAGTGAGTCCTAGTGAGTCAGCAGTGCTGAAGATGAGTAAAGTTCTAAAAAGACCTCAACATCCCAAGCCCTAACTTTCTGCGATTCTGTGGTGTTTTTCCATGGAAATCTATCAGAAAACCACATGTCTAAGAGCTGTTTGTCATGGATTCAGAGGCTCCCACGCACAGGACAAATGTAGGGGAAGATCTATCAGTTTTTAGATGCTTGACACTTGTAGCATTGTTATTAAAGGGGTGGAGAGGGAATGCTAGAAACAGGGAAATCAAAACTGGCCAGGTTGGGGTTAGGGAGAAAGGGGAAGAGAGCTTGAGTCTGCTGAGAATTTGGTCTGCTCCTGAGAGTAGGGGTGTTGTTCTAAGAAACATGTAGTTGTTGGTTGCTGAGGCATGTAGCAGAGTGTCTAGCAGTTTGCAGTTTTGGTGGACAGAGTATCCTTGACAAACACTGAATCAGCCACAGAACTGTTCGTAGAGTTGTTAGGGTTTGACCATTCACTGCATTGCTGCTTTGTGAGAAACAGAAGTGGGGCTAATGGTGACAATGATAAGCTGACCACAGTTGGCATGGTCTTTGAGAGAATTTTTCTCTTGCTTTGCTTCTTTAGCATGTGCTTCAAAACATTTACATCATTAGTTCTTTTTTGTTTATACCACTCACAGAGTTTTTAATACAGTTTAATTAGCTGAGGAGGAGTTCCCTGGACTTCTGAGACCTTAAAGGCTTTGCACTTGGCCACTGTAGCTTTATTGTAAATGTAGTTATAATAATGCAAACTATTTATTATGACTTGGCAAAGCAAAATATACTGTAAAGCACATTATAGCAGTAAAACATTAGTGAAATACCTTGTGAGGCTGGCAGGCATAAAGCTTAATTCAATCAAAGATTAGTTTTGATCATAGAATGTCTCATGTATTATTGGGGCTTATATCAACAATATATCATGATGTAAGGTATGTAAGTTATCTTGCACTCCATTGTGCACAGATAGAATTCTAACTCCTTGTAACAGAAAAAGGAAATTTTGGACAAACTCCTGATTTAAATGGTTGACTCTTGTCAAGAGTGTTTGCCAGAAAGATTACCTGGTTTATGTGGTTTCTGTGAGATCCCATTTCTTCTGTGCTGAATTTGCAAGGAAGAAAAAAACCCCCAAAGTTACAGGATCTTTACCAGAAAAGCTATTTTTATTAGCAGTTATTCTTTACACATGTAGAAAAGTTTTTTATTTACAGTTGTCATTTTTTTTCCTACTAACTTTTATTGTGTCATTTATCCCATAGACTGTTAACAAAATAAAACAGAAAGTAAACTGAACTGTGTGTTATTCTTGCAGTTACACAGTCCTTTGCCATCTGATTTCTATCACAGTAAATTTACAACTATCATGATGAAATATTAGTTGCAGGATCAGTGTGCTATGTACTGATACTAATTTACCCCTTGTGTCCCATTTCATGTAGTTATACCTGTATTAGCATAGAGAGGGTGGAGAGTGGAATAATAGAATGATGTATGATGAAATAGTCTGTAAACCACATTGCTTAGTAATTGCACCAAATCAGTGATATTTCCTAGAGTGCCTGGAAGCAAACAGAAATAGGGTGTTCCTTGTATTTAAAATATTTCAATTCATCAGGGAAGGACGTAAATGCTGTCTCAGTACTTCTGTATTGCTTACAATTCTGAGCTCTGCTTATTTAATTTTGTGCCTGGTGTAGTGATGCTGCTCTTAGTTTCTGCTTTTGGTGATGTCAGCTGGACAAAGATTTTTTTCATCCTCTCTGTGTGCCAAGTTTCATGTGCTGCCTCTGGGAGAAGGAATTTAATGAAATAGTATTCTTTCACCGTAATTGAATTTGTTGTTACATATGATAGTCCTAGGACCTCACCTTCTGTGACACACTGCTTCTCAGAGTAGAGCATCTTCTACCATTCTGAAGTCCAACTTCTTCTTGCCAGGAAACCAATTATTGAACTCTACATTATGCCCTCTGTCCTTTTCTTCCTCTTTCAAATAATCAGGAAGAGGACCTGAGGTCATATTATTCTTTTTGAATGAAAGGAAAAACACAATCTTGACCTGTTGACAAGTATGTTCCTCTCTGTCTTATCTTGCAAACAGATACTTACAGCTTGTGGTCTGTTTTGCTTGTATGATTTTGTTTCTTAGCATTGTAAACCTGCAGGCTTAGATTTATATTCTCTACTGCTTGAAGGCCACTGACCTCACTTTATATGCTAAAGTGCTCCAGGGCTCTGTTCACTTAGCTGGAATTAATGTTCAGATGATACTATATTGGACTGTCTCTCAACATGTTCTGCAAGTTGTTCTGCAAGTCTTTCTGTGAGACTGCAGCTGTGCATATAAATAGGCCATAGCTAATAAGCCTATTTATAGCAAGCCTAAGTCTGATGATTTTTTTTCTCATTCATTAGTTTCCAACCTTCAAGTAAGTTTGAAAAAATAATTGGATTGCACCCTTAGCACTAAGTATGGTGCGTTTACTTTGTCATTGATTAATTGGTAGTTTAAGATAGAGTTGCCTTGACAAATTTAAATACTGATTTTCAGGAAAGAGATACAACTAAGTCTAAAGAAATATAAATAAGCTGGCTTTAATAGGTTAGTTAAATTTCAACAAAATTGTTAAGGATAATATAGTAGTTTATATGAAAATAGCAAACTCTGTATTCTTTTATGTCTAGACATTGTTACACACACAATTTCGTGTTATAGATCAATGTAACAGCCCTTGCTGCCCCTGTAAAATACCCAGCAAGCCTTCAGAATGCTTGAGATTTTTCCTTGCAATAGCTGACACTCCAATTACTTCCATTTTCATTTATCTGTAGCAGTTTTTTCTGTGGATTAAGAAGAACTTGGGGAATGTTCCCAGTCCCACTTCAGTGTGACCTTCTGAATCTGGTGGTGACTGGACCAGGCAGGGTAAGATAAGGGTTTCTTCTCTCAGGGTGCCACAAAAAGATACTGGTGTATTTTCAGTAACTTTATTTTGCTTCTTTGAGCAATTTAAAATCTCATATTGAATCTTTGAAGCAGAAAATTGAACTTTTTTTTCCCTTTTCCCTTATCTGGAACCACATATTTAATTGTAATGTAGATCGTAATTGCTATTACCAATTTAAAACTAGGATGTTGAACCAAGCAGATCCAGAGGTGAAGGGATTATCTGCAGAGTGTTAACAACTACAGCGTGTTGCTGTATGGATGTGACACTGACCTGGGGTATGAGTGTATTGACAGTAGATAATTTGTTGTCTTTCCCATTGTGTGACTGTAACGGTTTGGCGAGAGGGTCCAAATCGGGTTTGGGTTGGTGCCTGTAATTCAAGCACAACAACCAGCCCTCACTGAGAGTTCAACAGGCAATGAAGCAACTTTGCTAAAAAGACAACAGTTTATTGAACCCATCACCAGTAAGAAAAGGAAAAAATCCCCGAATAAGTAAACAAATCAAAAAGGTAAAACTGAAACTGTATCACAATGCCTTTACACACACTCTGAGGGAAATGGGAGACAGCTAATGCATCGAGTTTTTGGCCTTAGATGAGAGTTCTGGGACAAGAGAGTGTACACGAATGCTCATAACCAAAAAAGCCACCACACACACACACGCACATCCCATTTTCCAGAAGAGAAAGGGATAGTTGTGGTGGTGGCAGGAATACAGCACAAAATATACATTTGGTGCTTGTGGAAAAGTTCCTTTTCCCAATCCTCATGCAGACATCAGCACTCTGTGATGTCTCTGGCATACTTCTAGCTCCCATCAGCTCGGGGCAATTCTTCGAGGCTATAGCAGCATCAAATGTAGTGGATACAACAGAATTCCAGACACTCTCTGTTTGCCAGAGGCTTAGGAGATCAGTACTTGTGATCTCTCTCTCTCTCTCTCTCTCTCTCTCT